>CM067589.1:3709289-4196574 GCA_034336665.1 Luscinia megarhynchos | reverse complement strand
GAATCTTAGCACTGTGAAAACAGCTAAGCTTACATTTGGACCAGGAACGAGTCTCACAGTTGTACCAAGTAAGTGACCTTTCTTCATTTCTAAAACTTCATTTAAAACTGAGATGGGGGCGAAAAAAGGAATTTAATTATTTCGGTTCATAAAATACAAATCCCAGTCAGAAGCAAGTGGTGGTTGGAATTAATGGCTGGATTGCTACAAAATTCGAAGTAGTGGACTTGGGTGAGGTTTCTGGGGTCAGATAAAACAAATTTTCTGCTCTCTGAACTACAATTCCTCCATGTACATTATCTCTTGCTGAAGATCTAGCCCAGGGAGCTATTGCAGAGAAGCAGCTTGTTTGCATTCTGGCTGCTTGGAAAGCCTGGAGAGGAGACCACATGAAAAAGCCTTTCAAGGTCTTCTCAGAGAACACAGAATGCACAGGACTGACAGGCTCTGGCCAGCCATGGTACAACACCTGGGAAGGAAATGTTTGGTTTCTCTTGGGTGTCTGGTTGCTGTAGGTGTGGACAAGTGTGTAGTTCTGCCTGTTTGGTCAGGAGAGCTGACCCATGAAATTGTGGCAGAGCACGATTTGCCTTTCACCTCAGCTCCTCAGCAGTGCCACAGGGCTGATGGGGAAAGGGGGTAAAATCAGAGCCTTTTGATCAAACTTCCATCAGTACCCCAGGATGAACAAAATGTTAGACCTGAGGAATCTCTGGACCCACCTGCAAGGCACCATGCGAAATGAAAAGCCTCAAGCACCTCTCTTTACCCAAGAGACCCCTCAGGGTGCTCCTGTCAAAGCAAACACGTAAATCTTTGTGGATGTGTCTGACAGCCTTTCATAAGCTGAGCCCTTTCTAGAAAGGAAGGCCACTGGAGCATCCCTGTGAGTTCCGCATTTTTACCCTAATTCAAATTGTTAATGAAAGTGCTGATATTTTTTGTGATCACCATTAATCCATAAATAACCTGATCTAGAGGTGAAGGAATTTTGTTTAGAAAAGAAATCATGATAGATACCAGAATGACTTGTTGGCTACTAAATTATTTGACACCAATAATTTTCTTGTAAGACAGCAAGGTGCGAGTTTAAGCAATCATCCTTCATTAGTTGCACCTGTATTGGCAAGGAATAATGACATCAAAGACAGTAAATGAGAATGGTACAAATTAGTCGCAGCTGGAGTACATGAGAATCTTTGGTTATTCAGCATTCAGTTAAGCCTGCAATAAAATCAATCATGGCCAAACCTTGCTTTTCTTTACAGACATTTCGAAAACTTCTCTCCCTGAAATCACTGTGATGAAATCAAAGAAACTGCAAGAAAGTGGCAGCCCTGGGAAAGCAGCATGTTTGGCAAGGAATATTCAGACCAAGAGCATCAGCTTGGAGATGCCCTCTAAGGAGGTCATATATGAACAGAGCACATCCATTTTGACACCAGAGGGGCTGTACAATGCAATTAAAGTGGTCAGTGTGACAAACGACACAGAGGTGACCTGCACGGCAAAATTCGACAACAGCACGATGACAGCACAGCCAGGTACAGTTTGGTGGCACAGCTGTCACTTGTTTCTGGAGACAGTGGCCTGTGGGGCTTTGGGTTTTCCTTCTTGACAGCATTGCCCTGGGCAGCCAGCAGAAATGAGAAAGGCATTGGGGATGTCAGCAGGGAGAGCTGAAAGATGTTTCAAAACATCTGAAAGAAATAGTTTTAAACATTTAATCATTTGGAGATAGCTTTTTTGGGGAGAAGAGGGAAGACAGAATCTATTTGTTCCAAATGTGAATTTACTTAGGACTTAATATTTCACGCTGTATCAACAAAGCTGCAGCAGAAGCTGGAACAGCCTTTCCAAATCCTGCAAAATGTTAAAGACTGAGTTTACTGTGTGGGTTTTTTAAAGTAAGTAAATTGTTATATTTTGAGGGATTGTTTTTGCAGTGCTGAAGGTGATTCAAATATAAAACCAACACAATGCATGAATATTTCTCTTTCCTACAGTTGCATGTAAAATTTGTCACCTTAAATTAATGTTAGGATTAATGAGTGGTCATCTGGCCAGCCCCAACTTTCCTCAAGTTCCTACAGGAAATGTCACGTGAACATTTCTTGTATTCCTGTATAAAATGTTGATATAGCTTAAAATGCCTTTTCTTTATCATGCTGCAGAAGAGGAGGCTGAAGAACCAGTGGCAGAGCCCAGTGAGAGGGTTTGCAACAGCACAGAGCCCTCAGCACAAGGTGAGTTCCCCAAACAGGTGGTGAAGGTACATTGCTGTTTGGGGGATAAAGGCCTGGAAATGGATTTGCTCCAGGCCACAGCAGGCAGAACACAACACCTTCACCAGACACAAGCTGCTGTTGCAAGGCTGCTCCTGCAGTTACACACAAGCCCCAGGAAGCCAAAAGCAGCAGAGACAGACCCTGGGCTCCCCTGTTGTTGCCATCTTCTCTATCCTCTGCTCCTTTGCTGCTCTTCCTTTCCCTGACACCATCCCCTGGGCATTGGCCCACTTTCTGCCAAGGTCACACCAGCAACACCTAGACCATGATGTCTCTGCTCTTTTCTGGTCCCTGAGCAGATGCTGAAGGGCAGAGAGAGAACATGCTGTCCATGGCTGTGCTGGGTTTGAGAGTCCTGCTGGCAAAGAGCATCGCCATCAACACCCTCATGAGTATCAAGCTGTTTCTTCTCTGAGGTGAGGGAGCTCACAGCTATCAAACTCTGGTTCCTAGGCCCAATTTCATTAAATGTCATTTAAACCCCCTCTTTGCTCTTCCAGTCATGGGGAATGAAGGCAAGAGGAGCCCAAGGAAGAGCAGGAAAGAACGTGAACCAGCAGCACAAGGGGCTTGAACAAGCAGGGCCAGAGCAGTGACAGAGACCAGCCAGGACACAAGGCAGCAGCTTCCCCTGAAGACACTGAACACTGTTCACTCCTGCCTGGCCAGATAATTTACACTGAACAGTTTTAAATGCTTTTGCTCTTTGCTCTCCTCTGAGAACTGAGGGGAGTGGATTTATCCTCATCCTCCTGCTAAGCAATCTCCCCACGCTTGTGGCATTTGCACACAAGTGTCCAAGCTGCTTCAATAGCTTTGAAAACTCCAATACTCTCTTTAGATATCTGGGCTTTTAAAAGCACCTTTGCCAGGCATGTTGTGTTACTGCCTGTGCCACTGCAGTAGTGCTGCTGAGGGAATTCAAGCCCAGTAGTTGCCATTTGTAACTTTGTGCTTTAGATCAATTTAATAAGTGTGTATTGCAGATGAGAAGAGCTGTGTAGGGTCTGAAGTGATGTCATTCAACCAGATAATGTTCATTTCTTTATTTGGCCGGTATTTCTTATGCCAAAAATATCTCATGTGCATTTTATACTCCTGTAGCAGAGACAAAAATAAAGTTTTACTAGAGCAGAATACTGTGGATTTTCTGTGCTTTTTCTTCTCTACCTGGGACAGAGATTGCTGAAATCCTGCTTGTTCTAGCAAGGGGCCACCAGGAAGAAATTTCAGCTGGTTTGATGGAGTGATAGTTTCCTTGGCAAATTGGTTCTGACCCAACAGAGCCCAGCTCACACCTTCCCCAGCTCATCCCCCTCTCACAAGCTACAGGCAGGATGCTGTGGTCACCATTTGTGACTCACTCACAGCAGGCAGCATTAACCCCCCCCCTGATTTTCAGAAAACAAGTTAACCACATCCTGCAGGGGAAATAAGGCTTTTCTGCCCCTGGCTGACATGCTGCTGCCTTCAAGAGAGCTCTGCACAGCACACAGCAACACGTGCTGCATTCAGCTTGCTCAGGTCAGAGCCTCAGGCCCTGCACACACCCAGAGAAGACCCTCAGCCCTTGCAGCAGCTGCGGGAAATGTGCATGGCAAATCCAAATCCAGTGAAATGCTCATTTAGTGCATTCTGCCACCATAACAGGCTTCAGGGGGAGCCCTTCACCAGAATTTTTATCCTGATTTTCCAATGACACCCAGAACCATTTTCTCAACCACTACACACCATTTCCCAATCTCCTAGACAGATTTGTATTTTTGGAATATTCCATTAAGCAAAAACAATGGAATCAGTTGGACAGGAGGGAAAGGTCAATGATTAAGTGCTGTTATAATCCCATAGTCTTGATGAAATCTGGGACCAGGGTTGGATCCATCCACACCTCCTCTGAGGAGGAGTTTAGAAAGCAGGGGGCCCTTTCTGTACCTCATCACTCAATGGGAGGAATTCCATTTACAGCTCAGTCTTTCCTGTCCCCAGCCTCCACATGAATCATTCCAAATCAATTCTCATTTGATGTTCCTCTCCCAGTTCCATCCATGTACCAGAGCTGCAGAGTGAGCGTTGCTGTTGCACTGTGCCACACTTTGGTACATTTGTGTTAAAGCTGCTTTTGCTGACACCTCTGACACTGAGTGTTTCATTGACCTAAAGCCCTCCTCTCATGGCAGGGCCCCAGATTGCCCCACTAAGCAGTGGCTTTTCACTTGGCATTTGCCATGCACCACATGCAGCTTAAGGAAATGGGAGAACAGAATTGTTGCAGTGCAATAGTGGGATTGTGTTAGTGTGGGTAATTCCATAGAAGAGGACAGAATCTGCAGCTCTCCCGGCTGATACCAGCTGAGGAGAGTTTTGTAGAAATACTCTGCTGCAAATTAAAATCTCCTCTGTTCAAAGAAGCACATTTGCATGTGGAATTATCCTGACATCAGAAAAAAAAAAAATTTTCCTGTAAGGGAGCCCATGATACCAAAATAATGGAGGATGATTAAAAGCAGAACTCTCTGGCACCACATATTTTTACATTACTATATCTATTCTCTTGCAGATTCATTTATGTCCATGTGTGATTGTGCTCAGACAGCCTTTGAAAATCTCCAGAGGCTGAGCCACTGTCCCTGGAGATATTCAAAAGCCACCTGGACATGGTCCTTGGCAAAGAGCTCCAGACACTCCTGCCAGAGCAAAGGAGACCCAATCACCTCCAGAGGTCCCTTCCAACCTCAGTCGTTCTGCATTTCTGTGATACCTTTCTCATGTGTGGGAAATGAGAAGAAGTTTGAAATTTCTTTGTATACCTCCAGTAAGGGGTTTTGTTCACCTTTGCCCAGGGGGAAAGGAACTGAAGTTTCTTTTCAAAGGACTCTTTCAGCACTGCAGACTTGAGCTGAACATCTCAGCAGACTGGGAGCAGCACAGAAGATACACAAAAAACCAAGAATGAGAACTGAAATAACACTGAAGGTGAAGGAATCAATAGGAAATCAAATACTACAGACTGTGTATCTTGGGACCAGTGAACACTGAACTGAACCAATGAATTTCCCTGGGTTTTGACTGTATAAGTACAAGAAAAATGCAGTGAAAACCTTGTGTGATGGAAGGATTTCCTCTGCACAACCCATGCAGTGTGTGGATGGAATGATTTCTGTTGCACATCCTGGCCAAAATAAAGTAATGCCTTCATTCTCTAGGAATAAAAAATGCTATTAGAGACTTTTTGTTTTCCCCACGGTTTCAGTGAGAAGACCACCTACTTGTGAACTTCAATAAAACTTCTAATGTAATTTGAGGAAAATTTTCGCACTCTAGCATATTTATGTTTCCTCTCCTTGGTGAGTCTCACATATCACGTGTGGTATCTGTCATCTCCCCTGCTGAAAAAGTTAAAATGGTGAGAGCTCTCTCCTGTGGCAGAGAACATTAAAAGCATCCTGAAAGAATAAACCTCTCTCCAAGACGTTACACGGGAAAGCATCGTAAGGAAGTCCATGAGAATGGGCAATATTAAATAGCCTTTTGCACGACTGAGTCCTTCTTCTGCCTTATACAGCATTAAAAATATCATTGAATAATCATAGTTCTGCATCTGCTGGGTATTTTCTGACCTGCCTGTCTTGTGCCCGGAAATACTAAGAGGGTCATGGTAAAATTAGATCTATTCATGTAAACTGAACTTCTTTCTCTGATCTCTCCTGACATCTTCTGGCCAAAGTGTTCATTGTTGTCACAACACTTTCGGCTTCATGAAATGCAGGAAATCGCTCAAATAGGAGAAAAAACACAAAAAAACCCCTATAACAACCAAATAAACCACCCAAACTCCACAAGAAGTTTTGTGTCTGCACATGCCACAAATTAAACTTTTTTGCTCTTCATTTGCATTCTGGCCTTGCCAGCAGGTGCAGGTGGAAACTCTTGTTAAATGATGCAGAGGCCTTTGAAAATCAGCTATCAAGAGTGTGAAAGAGCTGAAAAACTCCAGTGAGATTCAGAGAAGCTTCATTTGAAAATTCAAACTAAAGCAGGCTTAGAGCTGGAAATTATTTGTAGCAGGAGAAATGAAGGGGAATATGGGAAGCCCTTGCAGCACTGCTTTCAGAATTCCTTAGGAATCTCATCCTCAAATACTGCAGCAGTCTCACACTTGGGCTTCCTGCCTGTGTTATGTCGAGATCAGGCTCCATATCTTTGTGAGTCCCCATTGCTGACTTGGGATCAGAATGGTGTTTTGTGTCAGATTGTGCTTTGGATTCACAGGTGAGAGACTACGGGTTTTGCTGAATTCTGTGGGAAGCACTTCTCTTTTCCAAATGTCAGGAAATACTCCCTGTAGGGGAGGAGAATGCTGGTAATGAAAAGTGGAGTGTAGAAAATGAGAGGAGGAAAGCCAAGGCACACGCAAGTGAGCACCACAATGTGCAGGTTGATTCAGCTCCAGACTTGGTTTGATGTGGATCTCATTCAGGATGCAGTGAGTGATGTGTGCCCTGAGTGGGTGCAGGAGGGAGAACTACGTGGGGTTGCATTCAGGACATCTCCATTAGTGCATTTTGGAAATCCTCCCATAAGCAAGTTACCCACTTAAATATGTGCAGAACAAATCATGAGAGGCAACAAAGAGCTGAAAAGGGCATATCCATCACAGAAACTCGTTAGGAGGATGGTTAATTATCTAAGTGCAAATTCTCTCTCTCCCTTATATTTCAAGCAGGAGATATGGTCTGAAATGAGTTATTGGGAACCTAATCTTCCACTGCAAATCTCTTCAGGACAGGGGAGTGTAGAGCTCTTGGGAATGTCTGTCTTTCCAAAGCACAGGTTTGAAAATAGATGTCAACTGTGTGATTTCTCTAGGGAGAACCTTAATTGATTCCTGGCTATGCCAAAGCCTCCCACAATCAGGACACTTCCTCTTTTGTGACCTCTATTGAAACATAACCTGCAAGGAGACCAAGTAGAGACACCCCAGCCTTTATCAGCGAGCATCTCTAACAGGCATTTTGTACATAAACTATTATTTTGAGGACAAATAGGGTCTCGGGCCATAGTGTTCCACCTGCTTGGGAGCACTGCTAGATCATCCTTGGGAGATCATCTTTCTCTAACACAAGACACCTCCAGAGGTTGACTGTTTCTGTCCCCTTCCCAATCCCCTTGTCAATGCCCACAGCCCTGCAAAATACCATCCTGAGGAGCACCTCTAGCTACCTACACAAGGTTAGGTAGCACAGCCACAGGAATAGCCCAAGCAGCCACAAGTGGGTCCATATATAACACAGCTAATGCTTAGATCAGATTTATTTCCCACACACCCAGGGCAGATCTGTTCTTATCTCAACCCTTCATGCCCCACACTGGATGCCAAATAAGGCTGTTGTGGTTTAGGAATGGTTATTGGCCAATTTAGTGTACCCAGGGACCCACTCCAAACCAAGCCTGAGGGTCATTAACAGGGTGACGGAAACTGTGTGAGTATGGAGAGGGCTGGAAAGAAATATGGGGACCACACAGGATGAGAGGCACCAAGAGCGTCAAGTTCTGCCCCTCTTGCCCCACCCTCCGTGTTGTCACCGGCAGAGGGAGGGAGCAGGAGGGAGTGGCCCTGAGAGCAGTGCCAGAGGCGCAGGCAGGGCAGGTGTGGGCAGAGCTGTTGTGCAGGCAGAGAGAAGGTGGAGAGAGGCGAGCCAGAGCGGCCTGGCCATGTGGAGTGCCCTGTGCGTGGGCTTATTGCCCATTGTGGGTAAGTGCAGGGAAGGGCTGCTGGCCCCAGGAGCTGAGCCCTGCGCCCTGCAGGGCTCTGGGGAGCTGTGCTGGGCGCTTGCAGCCGCACCTGTTCCCCGGCTCCAGCTGCCCAGCCGTGCCTGTGGAGCACGCTGAGAGCAGCCCTGCTCCTCTTGTGCCTGTCAGCTCGTCACCTCCATCCAAGCTGCCTCCTCTGCAGCCTGGGCACACGCAGGGCACCTCCCTGCTGCACTCAGAGCTGGGGCCCAGCGCTTTGCCCTGGCACTGGACACTCTGCTCCTGGGGCACTGCGGCCCCTCTGGCACACACCAGCTGCAGGATGGCAGCACAGGGCACAAGCTGCATGGCCTGGGACAGGCCTGTGTCTCTGCTGGGCTCACCTAGAGCACTTTCAGGGACAGCAGAGTGGGCTCCTCACCATCCTGTCTTGGCAAGGAGAAAGGCATTTCTCAACCCATGGTGCAAATGCTACGTGCTTCTTTGGGGAAAATCAGAAAAAGCTTCCTGTCTGACAGGGAAAAGGAGGGAGGGAAATGTTGTGTCTCCTTCCTTGTCATCCTTGATAGCTGCTACCAGCTCTGCCCATCTGTGTCAGCAGGCTTCATAGAGGAGGATTTTGTCCTCCCACGGGTGCATTGCCAGTCCAAAGCATAAAAAGCATTGCCCTGTTCTTTACTGAATCTTGCAGTGACTGTGGCTTGTTCTTGCTCTCTGCAGCCGTCTCGCTCGCTGGTGCAGCCACCTTGTTGCAGCCTAAAGAACTGACTGTGCAAGAGGGAAAGGCAGTCACCATCCCATGCAGCATGGAGGGGGATTCTATGCGGTACTACACCATGTCGTGGTACCGTCAGGGCCCAAGCGGCGGTCAGGAATGGATTTACAAGGAGGATGGTACTTATGGAGAAGGTTTCCAAGATCGCTTTAAGATACAAGATATGAGAACCAGAAGCAAATTCCCACTGAAGATCCTGGCAGCAAAGCAAGAGGATGCAGCAACGTATTACTGCAGAGCAAAAATCACCCTGGAGCAGCTCTGCAGCAGAATGGATCAAAAACTGTCAGGTGTGGAAGACAGATGTCTGATGTCTCAGCATTTCTTTCTAGCAGCTGCTCCCCAGGGCTCTTGTCAGGCAATGGCAGGTGCAGGAAACATCCCTCTGGCTTGGTGGCACTCAAAGGCAGTGGGGGGAGGGCTGGGAGAAGGGCTGCTGCCATTGATGGTGCAGGAGGATCTGTTCTGGGAACTGCCCAGGCTCTTTGGGCAAGTGCAGGTTTAGTGCACATTGCTTGGCTCCTGTTCGGCACAGCCTCATTTTTCCTCTGGGCCTTGGCTGCAGAGCCATGGGATGATGGGGATGTGTTGCTGTATCTGCCAGAGCGCTGTGGTGGATGGAGCCAGGCTGTTTAGCAAAGGGAGATCAGCAGGGGTGACATTGCTCTGGGTGGCTGCTGCAGAGCACCTGATGAGGAAGGAGGAGTTGAGAAGTTGTGGTGAGTTGACTTTGGTTGTTCTCCAGGGGCTCAGCAAGCTGCTCTCTCAGTGCCCCTTCTCTACTGGGCAGGAAGAAAAATATGCAATTAAGGCTTTTTGGTCCAGATAAAGACAGGGAGATGTCCCAGCAGTGCCATCGTGGGCAAACACATTGCTTGGGCAATGCTAATCAAATCAATATAGGTTAATGAGAAATAAGAACAATTCATGAAACATCTCCTCCATCTGATCACTGCACAGGGATGGGGAATGTGGCTTACAATCACTTCAGAAGATGTTTTCTCTACCATTTCTTCCTTCTCATTCTCATCTCCTGCTACAGAGTGGAGTCCAACCCACGAATGACATTTCTTCATGAACTTGTCCAATGCAGTGAACTTCTTCCATTTGGCTTCAGTTCCTAAAAAGATATCTAGCGTGGGTCCTTTCCATGGGGTGCAGTCCTTCAGGAACAGACTGTGGAACTGTGGCTCCTCTGTGGGACACAGGCTCTGCCAGAAAACCTCTGTTCTGGGCTATTCAGTGCATGGGAGCACAGCTCCTGTCAGGAGCCTGCTTCAATGAGAGCTCTCCATGGGGTCACAGGTTGTTTTCAGGCCATATCCACTTGCTTTTGATTGGGGTCCTGCACTGTCTGCAGAGCCAATATTTGCACCAATCCCCACCAGCTGAGAGGGATAAACCTTGAATTTCAGCCTTGGGCAGCTGGGGAATATCTGCTTTGGTCTCTGCAGCACCTCTAGCCCCTCCTTCCTATATCCTCATCCTTCCTAATTGCAGTACGGATGCTTAGAAAAATGAGTCCTGACTGAGGCTGAGATTTTACCTCAGTGTTCGTGGTTCTGAATGCCCAGACTACATTAGCTCTTCCCAGTTCAGAATACCTTGGAGCAAAGACGAAACCCTGGAAGGGTGGCTCCACTCCAGTCCTCTGCAGCCAGGCAGGAACTCAGACCAGGAGCGGAGAGGGACAGGCAGGGGCAGAGATGGGAAAAGGGACAGGAGAAAGGTGGGGGTAGTAGAGTTGATTTTCTTTATAATAGCTAGAATGGGATCATGTTTTGAATCTAGGCTGGGAAAAGTGTTAGTAATTCAGGGATGTCTGAGTTACTGCTGAGCAGTGCGTACATGGAGTCAAGGCCTCTTCTGCTCCTCATTCCACCCACCAGTGAGTAGCTGAGGGTGCACAAAATCTGGGAGGGAACACAGCAGGTTCAGCTGACCACAACTGACCAGAGGGGTGTTCCAGGCCATAGGACATCATCCTCAGCATATAAAGAAGGGGAATAAGAAGGAAAGGGTGGATATTGAGTGATGGCATTTTTATTTCCATGTAACCATTAAGCGTGATGGATGTCTGTTGTTCTGGAATAGGTTGAATTCTTGGCTGTAGATCGGAAGTAGTTGATTAATTCCTTGCTTTGCTTTGCTCACACATGCAGTGTTTGCTTTGTTTGTTAAAGTGTTGAGTTATTTATTAAACTAATGAATTTTCTCACTTTTACCCTTCAAATTCTTTCCCCAGTTCAATGAAGGAGAAAGGGGCAAGCAGTCACATGGTGCTTAGTTACCATTGGTGGTTAAATTGTCAAAAAGAAACACAATGAGCACTGAAAGAGCTGCAGTTTTTACATGGAAAGGCAGAATTCTGTTGTTGAATGCTGCTGGGAACCAGAGAAAAAGCAGCCTTGAAGTCTTGCCTTTCTCAGGCTTCACAAGGACAAGAATTTATAACAGATTATACACCTGCAGGGTGCATGAGAGCCGTGTGAGTGTCTTGTGATGTTTTGCAGAAAGTATGTTTTCAGAGAGGTGTTGCCTTCTTGGACCAATGAGTCTTTTCTATTCTGTATTGCACAAACTACTCTATATATGTGTGTAGTGTTCCTTTGAATAAAGCTCTCTCTCTTTCGTTTCTCATTGCATGAGGAACTATGCTGCATTATCCTTTTTGCTGCTTACCTATAGCCTAAAATGCAACAGAACTCAACTGCATTTGGGTACTTCATGATGTTTAGGGAGTCTCACAATAACATTGCCGGAATACATACCAATAGTCAATTAATTGTATCTGAGGAAAGAGTGGCACTGCAACAGGAACTGCACTGCTAAGATGGACTTTCCAAGGACACGATGAAAAACTCCTTCTCTGCACTGCCAGCTGTGGCTCCGTGTGAATAAAAACAGGTGTTCTTCTTCTGAGCACTGAGCATTCATTTCTTTCTTTAGTAGTGTAGGCTTTCGTGGAAGACATAAGGAGACTTGTGCAAATGCGTCCCTCGGCTTGTGTCTTGAGTACAGTGCCCAAGGCATCCCATACAGGAGCCACAGATGCCAGAGGGTCAGGCAGCTGTCCCCAGGCTTTGCCCCAATTCCCACCTTTGGCTCTGTCACGTGTAAAGAGGAGGCTTCCTCAGCCCTTATTGGGGGGAGATTTACTTGACCTTAGTGTTTAATTTGTCTGTCAGTGGCCCAGGAAAGCCAAGACCCTTGTGCCCAACCACCCTGTCAGTGCCAATTTAGGGGGACCCTGCACTGAGCCGTCCTGCTGGATCAGAGGGCAGCTCGACTGACTCAGTCAGGGAAACACCATCAGCCTCAGGGAGACCCCTCAGCAGGTCTGCCCCTTTACTGGAGTGTGTTCCCTGCTGCCAGTGACTGCCAGCACCTGGGAAGGATTCACAGACAATTTCAGAATAACACCCCTTATTAATATAAAATCATGTCATGTTAAGGTTCACAGACTGTCATTGATAGTGTCTGCCTGCAAAAGTATATTTGAAGGAATGCACAGACAAGCTCTAATACCCAATAAAATGTTCAGTGCACACAGAGGATGATTCTTACCCAATAGGCGTCCCTATGGGGGAGAAGACAGGTTCAGCCCATCCACTGATCCCAGCAGTTATAATGGTGTCTTCCCTAAGTTCTCCCCCATTCTCCACCATTATACTGTTTCTTTGTGTTTATGTGGAGCTTGAGTGACTCTAGTAATGCATTCCTGTGTTACTGATGAGTGTAAAATTCTCTTGCTTTGCTTTTAAAGATACAGCCAAAATGAACACAGAGCACGTGCCCAGTGAGGGAAAGTCACACCTCAGGGGCGGGTAACTTTGGGATGGAGGGGTACATAAATATTATTAGGCTTTAATGAAGCAAGTTCATCTAAGGTGAGGGATTTTTCCACTGGCTCAGCAGTAGGATGACTTCCCCTGTCTCTGGTGGTTGACAAGTGGAATGCAGTTTATCAGTACAAAATACCATCAAGTTCCCCTCCCTGCAAGGATTCCAACAGAGCCTGGCCATGGTGCCTCCCCTCTGTCTGCCCCACCCTCCATTCCATCCCCCGTAGCAGGTGTGTGGGGGGAATCATGGTGGAATAGGTTTCCAGTCATGCCAACTGCATTCCATCCAGGGAGCAGCAACTGTGATTCACCCCATCATTTCCATACTGTTACAACTCCTGTTAAAATGCCAATACAACTCCTCAGTTTCTTCTAGTTGTATCCCCAGTTCCTGTCCATAAGGTCCCCAGTCATTTTCCCACAGGGTCTAAGGAAGGATTGATTCAGATTAATCTCAGAACAATTCAACACAGCATTTCCAGTCAGGCCAATGTCATCTGTCTGGCAAAGGCTACAAACACAAAGATAAATGCCACTTGATTTCTTTTGTCACCCTCTTTTCTTGTAGGTGTCAGCAGCCCAGGGACTTCCCTGAGCAGCTATTCCAGCTCACTTTTCAAATCAGTGCTTTTAATTGTTCTCTCCATAGCTGACATTGTGACTTACTGTTTCACCTTCAGTATCTACTTTTCTGTGATCACCTGTAGTGTCTCCAGGGAATCCATCACCAGTAAGTCTCCTCTTTTGTTAGAAAGCTGGGGGGGATGTTTCTGTCCGGCAAAGAAGGTAATTCCCATCACAGCCTGTAAGAGAAAAGTTGCCTTCTTGACAGATATATCCCAGAACCAGCTTTCCATCAATAAGACCTTGGACACAGTCTCTGGTAAATGTGTGAAGGAATTGGATGTATGTTCTGGAGAAGGTCAGAATGAGCTGTTTCTCTACCTGCCCTTCCCCCTAAGAAGAATAATTTTTTGTTAAAATACCAATGCAGATTTTTCAGGGAGCAAGGAGCATTATGCTGGAAGGGCATGAATAGTTTCTTTTGGAAACTGTCAATCTCTCAGCAAGGGCTGAAGGAAGAATTCCAACAACCAAGCACAAACTACCTCCAAAAAGTGTTTTCACCTGCCTAGGGACCCATTTGTAGAGGAAAGGGGGACTCCCTCTGTTCTCATTTCCTCTTTTTGGAGGTTAGGTATTTTCCTTTTTTTTCTCTTCCTCTCAGGGAATTTTTCTCCCATTTGTTGCCAAAGAGATGGGAAGGATGACATTGAGGAGAGAAAAAATGTGGCCAGGATGGAGAGCGGGAGAGAAGGGGTGCAGCTGGCTGCAGCCTCTTAGCTGGGGGGGCTTTCTCTGGGGAAGTGCAGAGATATCATGAGACTGAGATGGGGACCAGGGGCTGGGCTTGGGGCTCTCTGTCGCTGTCTCTCTGTGTCTCTGTCTTTCTGTCTTTTTGTGTCTCTCCCTCTCTTTCTTTCTGTCTCTCTGTCTCTCTCTGGGATCAGAGGGGAGATGGCTGTGATCTGAGTGCTGGGCTGCTGCTGTGGGGTGAATTCGCTGCCACTGCAGAGTTTTGGTCTTCACTGCTTCTCCTGACCTTACCGAACTGGGGCCTTTTCTACACTGGATCTCACTGGGAGGGATCGTCCCCATCTGCTCGAGTGCCATGAGGAAAGCCTGGGACCCCAAACTCCTCTCCCTTCAGGGAGGGAAGGTTCCCCACTGCTTGTGGGAAGCCGGCTACCACTGCCCCGCGGTTTGCTGCTGCTGCTGCTGCTTAGGCCTTTTTGCTACAATTTAACTTAACACCCTGTGCCCACGCAACCACCCCATGGCTCCTGCCAGAGCTGCAGAGATTTTGCTATGCCTTGTTTGCCACCCGGGTCTGCTCACCTTTCCGGTTCCAGCTCGCCACTCCGAGGTTCCTGCTACAGCACATTTCGCCACCCAGAGTGGCACTGAGACCGGCTGCTCCCCGTGAGTTTTGCAAAGGGAGCCGCCTCCCCTCTCCTCCCCCGCCTGAGCCGCCATTACCGCGTGAGGGAGACGCGGCCGAGCTCGCGCCACAGCGCCCCCTGCTGGGCAATCATCACACCCGCCCTGCCCGGCCGGGAGCCAGCAGCGCCCCTGCTGGCTGTGCCTGGAACTGCAGCCAAGGGGAAAGTGCCTGCAGCCCAGAGCAGCTGGAACTGGGGTCTGCTGCTGTTTGGTGCTGCTGCCGGCGATGGTGTTTGTTTGCCTTGTTATACACACACATACTAGTAAAGAATGGGTGTTCCTTTTCCCATATCTTTGCCTGAAAGCCCCCTATTTTCAAAGTTATAATAATTCTGAGGGACAGGGGTCATATTCTCCATTCCAAGGGAGGTTCGCATCTTCCAAGGCAGACATCTGTCTTTCAAACCAAGACACTGCTCCAGGATATTGATAGGAAAAAGAAAGGCAGAACTGAGCTTTTAAAGCAAAGAAAAAAAAGCTTGTGTAGCTTGTGGGGGGCTGTTACCACAGGTGTATCTCTGTGGCCACTCAAAAGGAAAGGGGCTGTTTAACAGCCTGGGAGATCTCAGTGAGGAGCTGGGGGAGGTCTCACTGCTCTGAGAAGATTTGCCAGCCAGGGCAGGGGATGTGAGAAGCACCTGTGTGTGCCCAAGCTTGTTGCATGAGGTGTTTAGGGCTTGTTCTCTTTTTCATGCACATTCCCCAGCTTTCCTGCAGGACTCAAGCAACAAGGAAGAGAAAAAAATTGACCCTCTCATGGGAACAGCAGGTGAACATTACCAATTCCCATTACCATTCCCTGTTACCAATGGGAAAGAGCAGTATTGCTATTATAAGCCTTGATTAAAAATGAGAAACACACCTCTATCCTTGGGAACAACAACAGTGCAAACAGATGAAATCATGCTGTTTGCTTTTTGTGTCTTAGAAATGCATCTGAGAATTAGGAAAATGCTCCAGAGTTCCAGGCTATCATTATTCAAAATTACTAAAGTAAGATAAAAATCAAAGTAAAAGCCAGTTTCAGTCAGCTATAACCAGATGTTCCCCACATAGAAACTCACTGAAAAGCACATACAAATAAATCAAAACTCCAAATATTGGCTAACTCAGTGGTAAATTCATCAGTTCACAAGATTTAAAAAAATTTAAGGGGAAAAAATGCTGATCTAATTGGGACAAAACCTCATATGACCCTTATAAAAATGGAACTCAATTAAGAAATATTAAAATTAAATAGCTGAGTAAATAAGTATATTTTGGTTATTAATGCAAAGAGAGTCATCAGCTGAAACAAAATATTTTTGGAACAATTTCTAAACATGAACATATTTTTGTTCTTTGACATGCAAATAGACTTTAAGGTCAGATGTGCTTAAAGAAGACTCAGAAGCACTTAGGGAATACAGAGTGAAAATAGATATAAAGTTATTAAGCCCGAGTGACTTCTCCCCAGGTACAAATCGGAGCAATATTTCAATGACATTATTACTGACTACACAATCCGCCTAAAACAGCAAGGATGATAATGTTATTTTTAATATAGGGAATCCTCTGGAACAGTGTTAGATGTCCAGAAGTTGAGCTGTGTAGAGGCACAGAAAAACAAAAGGGAGCTTCTCAAAGACATGAAAGAGGAGACATCACCTGGCACTGAAAAAAAAACCCAGATGTTTTTGTAGAACTGTCTAGCACAGTGTGAACTACGTACCACAGTGAGTGAAAACAACTGAACCACCACACACAAACTGTCTCCCTCCCTTCTCTTGAAGGGGGAAACGTGCTGGCCCTACCTCATCTGTTTTTCCTCAGACAACTCTGTGCACATATACCAATTAGATTCCAAGAATTACTCTAACAGCAGGAAAACCTTCCTATTTTTCCAAAACCAATTCCTTCACCATTCACCCTGAGATCTCGGCTCTTGCAAACAGATCATTTTAGACATTTGATCACCAGCTTCAGTTGAACAAGTGGGCAGGAACCTTCTGTATTTATATGTTTCCATTTTAGCTCAGCACTATGTCCTTCTCCTTGTCTCAGAGCACAAAGGAGGCTTTTGGTAAAACCAAGGACTCTTTTAACTTCAGATCCAACGATGGCCAGGAACAGATGAATGAAGAACAAGACCTGGAGACCAGAAATGGCACTTCCCAATAGGAATCTCTCAGCTATCGATAACAGAACAGGGGCTGAAGAAGCGTTTATGGTTGCTTTGCTTTTACTCTGTATGAGTTTATTCAGGAGCCCTTTGCTCATCATTTTGGCCTTCTGACACAATGCTTGACTTACTGCTTTGACAAGAGAGCCTCATTCATGAGGTTTAAGGAGCTAATCTTGGAAAATGAGCAGCTCTCCTAGGTCCCTCTCTGTCCAGGACCATAACCCACAGGGTTCCTCCCAGAAGATCCCTGAAGAGCCCAGATTCTTCTCTCCTGAAGCCCAGGCTTCTAGTCCTGGTTTTGCATTGCTCTCTTCTCCCTGGATCCTCAGCTCAAACGGTGCATGGTCACTGCAGCCAAGGCTGCCCCAACCACCTCACATCCCTCACCAATTCTTCCTCACTGGCAGGTAGAGGTCCAGCTCTCCAGCCACCTGTGTCAGCAAGTTTGCATCAGCACACTGCAGTAAACTCCTGAGTGTGTGTGCTCAGCTGTGCTGTCCTGCCATCAGACACTTGACACGCTTCAAGCACCCCATGAGGAACAGAGCCCAGGAATGTCCCATCTGTTTCAAGAAGGCGTCGCCTTTTTCTTCCCCATCAGGTGATGTGTAGTAGCCACCCACCAGAGTGTCCCTGATGCTGATGTGGCCTCTAATCCTGACCTGTCTGTGGTCAGCTGTCTCATTGCACACCCCAAAGCACAAATTCCAGCTGTTCTTCAGAGAAAGGACAATGCCCACCCCTTGCCTTCCCAGCCTGTCTTCCCTGAAGCCTGGCTTCACTCACTGCAGTGCTCCTGGAAGGTCTCCCACCACATCTCCATGATCCCACAGCTCTGTCTCCCACCCAAGGCACCTTTCTTGATTCTTCCTGGGAGCCAAGGATGAAATCCTCTCCCCAGACATGTTTTCATAAACAAAGTTAATTCCTATACTAAGGAGGGGCTACAGAACAGCTGGAACCAAAAGAGGGCAATGACTTCATCACTTGTGCTTCTAATTGGGGATTCTTATCAATTATGCTAATTTGCTAAACTTATAGAACTGTATTCACTCTTTGAGGGGTGGGCATTTTTCTATATCTGTCCCTTGGAGGCCTCCAATAAAGACCAGCCTTTATGTTACCTCCTATACTAATACTGTCTCAAAAGTGTGTTGTTTTATTTCTTGGTCTCTAAGGCATCACTCCCAGAGCCAGCCATGCTGATTCCCAGATCTCCCATTGCCCTGTCTTTAATACCACAAGGAAGAGAAATAGGGGTAATAGACTGCAGCTGCAATAAATTTTGCAAGTCCTTTGAAAGTGTCCGCAGTTCAAGACCAGGGCAAGGTGGTGGCTGGTCCAGCAGCACAGGACATTCCATTGCTATCACTCACCACTTTTTCTGGTTTTCCTCTGTGGCTCAGGAGTGATGGGCTTGGACACCTCATTCGACAGAGCTCCCAGCTCATGATTTGCTAGGACAGATCTGAGTCTACTCTGTGGCTGCAAACCTTCATGTGAAGCAAGAGCCTTCCCCTAGGTGCCAGAAGCTCCCAGCCTTTGTCATCATGAGAGCCTTCATTTCCCATCATGATGGGCACAGACTCAATGACCTCTTGAAGCTGCAGAGTCTCAGAGGTTGAGCCTGTCTCTGGCCATCAAGATCCAGATAGGGTTAATGATGCAGAACTTCATTCTCATGAAGGATTTGGTCAAATTGCAACACCTCCTTGTCCTGGTTTGACACTGGCTAAACGCCAGGCCACAAAAATCATTCACTTACCCTCTACTACTGCTGCAGTTGGACAGAGCAGAGGGAAAACAATTAATAAAGTGCTCATGAGTTAAGGACTGGGAGAAAAAAATACTCTAAGGGCAAAACTGGTTCAAATTTGAAGGTACAAAGTAAGTTCATTTAAACAGAGGAGTCGATAATGAGAAGTAAAAGAAGCCGTTAAAACACCCTTTTTCCCCTCAACTCCTCCCTCCTTCCCACCTACAATGCAGGGAGACAGAGCATGGGGGGTTTCGGTCAGTTTGTCACCCAGTATCTCTTTCTGATCACTGAGGGAGAGGAATCTTTTGTCTGCTTTGCTATGGGGTCCTTCCTACAGGCAAACAATCTTTCCAAAACTGCTGTGGTGTGGGTCACCCATCCATGGGGTGCAGTCCTCTAAGGAGAGCCTGCCGTAGTTTGGGAGCAGGGGTCCTCTCTCTCCATCTTTAGAAGCAGGGGCTCTCTCTCTCTCTCTCTCTCTATCTCTAGAAGCAGAGGCTCTCTCTCTCTCTGTCTCTAGAAGTAGGGGCCCTCTGTCTCCAGAAGCTGGTCACAGCTTTCTTTGGCATCCACCCTCTCCAGCATGAGCACTTCTCTCATGGGCTGCGAATGGATCTCTGCATCCACCGTGGGCTTCACGGATTACAGGGGGACAGTTTCTTTCACCATAGTCCTCACCAAGGCTTCTCAAGGGAATTTTGGCTCTGATGCTTGGAAAACTTTCTCTCGCTCTTTTTCCAACTGGCCTTGGTGCTGCCATGGTGCTTTCCCTCATGAGTCATCACTTCCTCCTCTTCTCTGACTAGGAAAAAACCGGTGTTTGTAGGTACTATTGCCAACAAGTTCCACCAATTCAAAGATTCTTGCAAAATCCTGCAGCACTGAGAAGTTGATCTTGGCTAGGTTCCACATCGGGGAATTGCTCGCCACACTTTCACCACCAGCCCTGCAGCCCCACTGCCATCACGTGGGCAGTGGCCACTGCAGGGGATTTTAACACCTCTCCTCATGCAGGGAGCCAGAAAGGGAGAACCACTGCCCCTGCCCCTGCCCTTTCACCCACAGCACGGCTGGCAAGGGGCAGCTGGGAAGGCAAGGCTCACCACAGGCTGCAGCAGCATGGCAGCTGCCACAGCGGGGCTGTAGTGCCTCCCGACCCCTGGGGAAAAATCTCCACATGCCCTGTTTTGATTTTCTTCCTTAATATGTCATCATATGTATGTGGAGGCATTACCAGCCTCTCTAATTGGGCCACCAGCATGTCTATCTTCAGAGCCATCACAGATTGGCTCTGTCAGACATGGGGGAAGCTTCTAGCAGCTTCTGACAGGAGCCATATCTGTGCCCCCCGCTCCCTCCCTACCAAAAACCAGGCTGTGCAACATCAACACACTCCCTTCACTCTTTGATCCTCGCTCCCGAGGTTTCAGTGCCTCTACACAACAAAAAACAACCATTTTGCTTACTTTCTCCTCTTACCTAAAACACCATAAAGACTTTCTAATGTACTAAGTGATCCTCAGGCACCATTTTTCCTGCTTTTTCTCCAGCTTAACTCCCCCAGACTTTCCAGAGGTGCCATGTAATGCCCAAGTTCTCATTTACAACTCAGCCTTTCCTTGAAAGCCGTATGGGGTTTCTTCAGGTGGTACGTTGGGTGTAAAACCACTGAAGAAGTCATGTGACCCCCTGTATAATCCAAAATTCTGTGCAGTGGAACAGAGACAGTTTTTGTTATGAAATACACCACAGTGTTTGGGGTCGGGATACCACAATGATATAAACAGCGCAGGGACCTGTACAAAAACAAAAAGAGGGGGAAAGGGTGAGATATTTTGGGAAAGAAAGGAGATGGGTGAATGTACTGATTAAGAAGAGAAATAGAATGTTTTTTTGTTATTGCCTTTTATTCTGGAAACATAAAAGAGCTTGTGAAGGTTCTATAAGGTAGAAGAAAGGGAGAATTCAGAAATTCTGTACTCAAGCAAGCTAACTGAAATCATTGAACAATTCAAGTAATTTGTTTCCCTTTCCAGTTTACAAAGTAAATCTACCTCTGGATTTTCTCGTGGACTTGCACATATAGATAATTAGGCCAACTATCTAGCTTCCCATCTCTTGATTTACAACACTTTTGAACACCATGAAGAAAGTTAGTTATTGGAATGAGTCTTAGCAGTGTGCAGGAAGTAACTGGACCAGGGACGACTCTCACAGTTCAACCAAGTAAGTGGCATTTCTTTATTTCTAAAACTTCATTTAAAATTAAGGTGGGGGTGAAAAAAGGAATTTAATGGTTTGGGCTAACTGTATGGATTTTCATCTACAATAATCCCATGAGTGCACTCTCACTCCAGCCAGGCTTTCAAGCCAAATCAGCAGCTTGGATCTGCTCAGAAAGGTTTCCCAGGAACAACTGGGCTGACTCTGCATAGCACCATTATTCCATGATCCCCAAACACTAGCAGGGCACTACGTAGATTGGGATAACTTATTCCCCTGTTTGGGCAGCAGTCTGGCTCAAATCTCCTGCCAAGTGTCCAATTCTCCAGTGGAATTCCACTGACTGACTTGGGGCAGGACTGCAGAGCTCAGAAGAGCTCACAGTGCTGAGGAGTTTTGAGACAGGTCTGTAACTGCCTGCTTTGAGCAGTTCTGGTTTGACACGGGCACCACACTGGCAGTGTCCCCAGGTAAGTAATTCCACTGCCCTGGGGCAGAGGAGGAAGAAGGTAAAATAGCCTTGAGCTTAAATTCTCACAAGTGCCTCATATCCAAGAGCACCTGGCATGAAAGACAATTGGCTGCCAAGTTGTGTGGGCTCTGAAAAGACCAATGTGTGGAGTAAGGATTATAGGAAGGCTTAGTTGTTCCTATCATTATTTGGAATTCCATGATGTACAATAAAGATGAATGTCACCCAAGGTTTTTTATGGGAATGTGACTGTTGGGGTGGCAGAAGGCTTTTTTACGTTGGTCTGCATTATCGTAAAGATTCGGGTGCATCCTTTAGGACTTGTGGCTGCGCTTTCAGAGATCTGCATGTCTTTGAAGTATTACAAGAACATCCCATGTTATTTTAGGCCCACTACTTTTTAGAATAGTGGGTTCTTCCTGTGGCTTTATTAGACTAAAGTGGAAAATAAGTACAACTCTGTGTAAAAAAAACATATTCCAGAACATAAAACACAAATCCCTTCCAGAAGCAAGCAGCGGTGGGAATTCATGGCTGGGTTGTTACAAAATTCAAAGTAGTGGGACTCAGCTGAGACTTCTGGGGTCAGATAAAACAGATCTTCTGCTCTCTGAAATATAATATCACTATGTACATTATTTCTTGCTGAAGATCGGGCCCGGGAAGCTATTACAGAGAAGCAGCTTGTTTGCATTCTGGCTGCTTGGAAAGCCTGGAGAGGAGACCACATGAAAAGCCTTTCAAGGTCTTCTCAGAGAACACAGAATGCACAGGACTGACAGGCTCTGGCCAGCCGTGGTACAACACCTGGCAAGGAAATGTTTGGTTTCTCTTGGGTGTCTGGTTGCTGTAGGTGTGGACAAGTGTGTAGTTCTGCCTGTTTGGTCAGGAGAGCTGACCCATGAAGTTGTGGCAGAGCACGATTTGCCTTTCACCTCAGCTCCTCAGCAGTGCCACAGGGCTGATGGGGAAAGGGGGTAAAATCAGAGCTCCTTGATCAAACTTCCATCAGTACCCCAGGATGAACAAAATGTTAGACCTGAGGAATCTCTTGACCCACCTGCAAGGCAGACACCATAAAAATGAAAAGCCTCAAGCACCTCTCTTTACCCAAGAGACCCCTCAGGGTGCTCCTGTCAAAGCAAACCTGTAAACCTTTGTGGATGTGTCTGACAGCCTTTCATAAGCTGAGCCCTTTCTGGAAAGGAAGGGCACTGGAGGATCCCTGTCTGTTCCATGTTTTTACTCTAATTCCAATTGTTAATCTAAATAAAATGCTGATACTATTTTTTTGTGATTGTCATTGATTCTCCTTAAATGACCTAATCTAGAGGCAAAGATATTTTGTTTAAAAAGGAAATCATGGCATGACAAAAATTTGTTGGCTGCAAAATTCTTTTGACACCAATAATTTTCTTGTAAAATAGCTGGCTGCAAGTTAAAAAATTCTCATTTGTTACTGGCAACTCTATTGGCAAAGAGTAATGAAATCAAAGACAGTAAATGAGAATGTTCCAAATGAGTCACAGCTGGAGTACATGTGAATTTTCGGTCATTCAACACTCAGGTAAGCCTGCAATAAAATCAATCCTGTCCAAACCATGGAGTTTTTTACCTACAGTTCAAAAACTTCTCTCCTAGAGGTCATTGTGGAGAAATCAACTAAATCAGATTTAACCACCACTGCAAAAACAACACCTTTGCCAACGACTTTCTCGACAAAGAACTTGGAGACGTCCACTATGGAACAGACCACATCTGCTTTGACAACAGAGGTGATGTGCACAGACAAGTTCGACAGCAACGTGGTAACAATTCTGCCAGGTACAGATTGGTGGCACAGGTGTAACATATTTCTAGGGACAGTGTGTTGTGGTGCTTGGTGTTCTCCTGCTAGTCAGCATTGCCTTGACCAGTCAGCAGAAATGAGAAACACATTTGGTGTTTCAGCAGGGAGAGATGAAAGATGTCTCAAGGCATCTGAAAGAAATGGTTTCAACTATATAATAACTTTGGGAGGAGGAGGGAAGAAACAATCTATTTGTTTAAAATGTGAATTTCCTTATGACTAAATATTTCACACTGTAGCAGCAAACCTCCTGCAGCACAGCCTGGAACAGCTTTTCCACCACCAAGACAAAGTTAACAGTGTGGTATGATTTGAGGTATTTTCATTAATCAGATTTTATTTTCTGGGATTGTTTTTGTACTCCTGAAGGTCATTCAAGGGGCTGAATGGGCCAGTAAGAGGGCTTGCAACAGCACAGAGCCCTCAGCACAAGGTGAGTTCCCCAAACAGGTGGTGAAGGTAAATTGCTGTTTGGGGGATAAAGGCATGGAAATGGATTTGCTCCAGCCCACAGGAGGCAGAACACAACACCTTCACCAGACACAAGCTGCTGTTGCAAGGCTGCTCCTGCAGTTACACACAACCCCAGGAAGCCAAAAGCAGCAGAGACAGACCCTGGGCTCCCCTGTTGTTGCCATCTTCTCTATCCTCTGCTCCTTTGCTGCTCTTCCTTTCCCTGACACCATCCCCTGGGCATTGGCCCACTTTCTGCCAAGGTCACACCAGCAACACCTAGACCATGATGTCTCTGCTCTTTTCTGGTCCCTGAGCAGATGCAGAAGGGCAGAGAGAGAACATGCTGTCCATGGCTGTGCTGGGTTTGAGAGTCCTGCTGGCAAAGAGCATCGCCATCAACACCCTCATGAGTATCAAGCTGTTTCTTCTCTGAGGTGAGGGAGCTCACAGCTATCAAATACTTTGTCCTAGGTCCAATTTCATTAATGTCGTTTAAATCCCCTCTTTGCTCTTCCAGTCATGGGGAATGAAGGCAAGAGGAGCCCAAGGAAGAGCAGGGAAGAATGTGAACCAGCAGCACAAGGGGCTTGAACAAGAGGGGCCAGAGCAGCGACAGAGACCAGCCAGGACACAAGGCAGCAGCTTCCCCTGAAGACACTGAACACTGTTCACTCCTGCCTGGCCAGCTGGTTTACACTGAACAGTTTTAAATGCTTTTGCTCTTTGCTTTCCTCTGAGAGTGGGGAGTGGATTTATCCTCATGCCCCTGCTAAGTAATCTCCCCACTCTTGTGGCATTTGCACACAAGTGTCCAAGCTGCTTCAATAGCTTTGAAAATTCCAATACTCTCTCAAGATATCGAGATGTCTTTTAAAAGCACCTTTGCCAGGCATGTTGTGTTACTGCCTGTGCCACTGCAGTAGTGCTGCTAAGGTAATTCAAGCCCACTATCTTCTATTTGTAACTTTGTGCTTTAGATCAATTTTATAAGTGTGTATTGCAGATGAGAAGAGCTGTGTAGGATCTGGGTGATTTCATTCAGACAATGTTCATTTATTTATTAAGACTGTGTTTCTTCTGCCAAATATATCTGCTGCATTTTAGCCTCCTGTAGTAGTGACTAAAATAAAGTTTTACTAAACCAAAATGCTGTGGATTTTCTGTGCTTTTTCTGTACCTGGGACAGAGATTTGTGAAATCCAACTGTCCTAAAGACCACTGGGATCACAAACACAGCTTTGATAATTTAGATTTCCTGTTGGCTGAATGTGTTTTTTCCAGACTCTGTGCAGGGAAGTGTCTCTCTGGCACCTTCAGGAGCTTCAGGGAGGAGAGACCTTGCTGAAGGCATGAGGGAGGAAAATGCTCCCAGCAGCAGAGAAGTAACCCTACTGTTGTTTGGCACTCAGGGATAGGAGCAAGGGGCCACCAGGAAGTAATTTCGGGGGGTTTGATGGAGTGATAGCTTCCATGGCAACTTGGTTGTGACCTAACAGAGCCCAGCTCACACCTTCCCCAGCTCATCCCCCTCTCACAAGCTACAGGCAGGATGCTGTGGTCACCATTTGTGACTCACTCACAGCAGGCAGCATTAACCCTCCCCTGCTTTTCAGAAAACAAGTTAACCACATCCTGCAGGGGAAATAAGGCTTTTCTGCCCCTGGCTGAGATCCTGCTGCCTTCCAGAGAGCCTCTGCACAGCACACAGCAAGATGTGCTGCATTCAGCTTGCTCAGGTCAGAGCCTCAGGCCCTGCACACACCCAGAGAAGACCCTCAGCCCTTGCAGCAGCTGCGGGAAATGTGCATGGCAAATCCAAATCCAGTGAAATGCTCATTTAGTGCATTCTGCCACCATAACACGATTCAAGGGGAGACGTTCACCAGGATTTTTATCCTGATTTTCCAATAACACCCAGAACCATTTTCTCCATCACTCCACTCTTTTTCCCAATCTCTCAGGCTGATTTATGTTTTGCGAATACTCTATGTGCTGATTTGTAAAAGTTTCCTGAAATTTTTACCTGCCCGGACCTAGGCAGTCTCCATTGTACCAATTAGTGTTGGTTTTTTAAGACTGACATATTATTGCACAAATGAGAAAGTTGGTGTAACACACATGTAAAGACAAAAAACATGGGGAAAGCTCTCTTTCCCTTCTGGCCTCTCAGAAGGTGACACTGGCCCAGGCCCCGTCCAAGCAGCCCTGGACGGGCAGGCTCAGGCGGGCTCTGATCCAGGGCTCGGGAAGCCGCCAGGCCCCGTTTTCACCCAGGGGCCCCAATACCCAGGGGGAGAAGAGGCTGTTGTTACGGTCCTAGCCCCCCAGCAGGGCCAGGGAGCCCCTGGATCGGCAGAACCCTGCCCTGCTGCTGGCCTGGAGCAGCTCCGAGTGGCCGGGCCGCCCCGCCGCCCACACGGCCTGGGGCAGGGACAGCCGGGCCCTGTTCTGGCAAAGCCACCCACACCCTTGCCTCCTGGACAGGGTGGAGGGAAGACCCCCAGCCCGCGGCTGGAATAAATGCAGGAAATGCCAGAAAACAGCCATGGAGCCAGAAAACTCATCACCATTTTCTGGCTGGGCCCTACAGTCCTAGCCAGCCCCAGTGTGGCTTTGAAAGACTCTGTGCCTTAATTACCTCTGGCTGCCCCACCTGGAAGAAATCACAGAACCATCTGCTGCCCAGGCAAGGTAGTAACTCTTTCACTGCCCAGAATGACACTTGCAGACACTGTTCTCTCTCCTGAGTGAAAGAAAAGAACCAAGATGCTGATACACATAGAAACAGCATGAAAACCTGGAGGTCAGACAAAGCGAAGAATGAGATCCCAGTTGAGGAAAGGAGGAGAGTTGTGGACAGAAATTTCTCCTTTTTTAAGCTGTGGAGAAGAGGCTCTTGTATCCCTATAACACATAAAGATATTATGGGGTGGATGTGACTATTCTAACTGTAGATATGGGAAGAGGTATTGGTGTTAAAGTAAGCTGATGCTGAAATTGCTGTGATCCCCTAAGTTTGAATAGTGAGAAGACTCCTACTGCTCTCCAGGGAAGAAGAAGAAAAACCTGTTTTCAAAGATGAAGTGAGCTTTTGCTTGAACTGTTATAATGCTTAAAGTGTGCCTCATAACTTGTGATGGTCCTCAATAATGGTTATGGGAAAACTGTGAGTAGAGGAAGGGATTTTTACATTGTGATCAGATCTCCATTCTCCCGGGCAGCTGATCACTCTGATATCAAGGCCACGAGAAAACTCTTTCTTGTGGAGAAATCTCCATAGACTGAAGAGGGAAGTCTCCTCTCCCAAGTGAATTGGTGGAAGACTATTTTAGACATGGTAAACTGACTGAGTTATTTTCCGCACATTTCCAGTATGAAAGAAAAGAAGTGGGGGGGAGGAAAAGTAGTCTAAAGTTTTATTCTGAGGGCTTTTTTTTTTTGATAGTTTCTAGTAATAAAGCTTCTCTTTGTACCATTTAAAGTTGAGCCTGTTTTGCCTTCCTCCTAATCCTATCTCACAGCAGGAAAATTTCAAATTGGCAAGCCAAAACCACTACACTCCCTTAGACAAAAACAATGGAATCAGATGCACAGGAGGGAAAGGTCAACAAGGAAAGGAAAACAAGCAACAACAAAACCAAACAAAATCCAGGCAATCAAAATAGAAATTAACTGAGAACTGCCTGGGGTTGTGTGTGTGGGGGGCTGTGTGTGTGCAAAAAGACAGTGCATGCAAATATAAAAAGGAATATGTCCTAAAAGCTTAATAACAACACTCAAACTTAACAGTTCTTTAACTTAACTTATACCATAATTTAGTAATTAAACATAGGGAAAGCACTTAACTTATACCAAACTTAACTTAATTTATAGCTTAACCGTAACAATCCAACAGGGGAATAACGCTTAACAGCATTTAACCTAACATACAACTTCAGTTCAAACTTAGCAACTTAACAAAAGGACACTGTCTTGGTTTAGTTTAGATTTGCCAATTCTAATATACTCAATTTCTGTTGTGAGATAGAATTAGGAGCAAAAACAAGGCAGGCCTAAAACTTAAAAGGGTATAAAGAAGAAATTTATTAACAACACAGAGAAAATGAGAAATTCAGAATAAGATTTTCAGATCACTCCCTCCTGTCCCCCACCTCCCACATTTCTTATCAACAACATACAGAGACACTTCTGTCAGTCCTTCACTTAAATAATCATTTCAGTTCGCTCCAGGGAGAGGAGTTTCTTCTTTGTTTGGTCATAGGGATTTTCCCAAGAGAAAAATAAAGTTCTCTTGTGTCTTCACTTTCACAATTCGCATCTGCCTGGGGAAAAGAAATCTGCATGAAACTCCTCCCATCTTCACAGCCTTCCCAGAGCTGTGTTTATTGGCCATGTCAAACTCATAGGGTGCTACTTTTAAGGGTGAGCTGTTCAAAAGCAAAAATTCTCTTCATCTCTTTTTTCCTCAAATATCTCTGTTCATACCTCATTTTCCAGAACAGAGATTCCCCTTTCCCTCAGGGCAAAGGATCTTTTCCTCAAACACTTCAACCCCCCTATGTTTTCTCCACGATTTATAGGAATCTTCAGTGCAGTACAGTCCACCCCATAGCTTACAAAAGATTTTTTTCAGCCAACTTCGATGGTGTCTCCTCAATCTCTCCCCATCTGGAAACTTGGCTCTTACTTCACTGACTTTATTGTATTTTTTTCCCTGCTCTATTACTTCTTACTCAAAGGAAGAGGATAGGGGGTCTGCAAGTCTTATCTGAGCATTGGAAGGGTTAAAATTTAACAGAGGTGCAGGAACCAGGCCAGGCCATGTGGAGCCACGTCAGGATCTCAGGCTGCGCTGGGGGAGGCTTTGTCTCCCCAGGGCTGCTCAGAGCCCGCAGCAAGAGTTTCTCCATCTCTCTCCCCCTGGCCATGAGAGTCCCTGGTTATAAAAAACAGGGCCCAGCAGCTGCTGAGCCCACCTGTGCCCAGCCAGGCTGCATGGCGAGGGCCGGGCCGGGCCAGGCCGGTGTTACCTGCTCCACAGCCAGAAGACAAAGAGAACTTTTTCTCCGGAGTTTGCTTGCTTTGAAATGTGTGTCACAGATCGAACTAGCTTCTCCAATTGGTTTCCCAGACTGTCAACTGTTAAATCAGCCTTCAATTGCTCTCATTAACTCACAGAGGAAGTTCTCATAGAGAAAAACCCTGGTGTATATCCTCCTCCTAGGTGACTTCAATGTAAAACCAGCACAAACACTTAGGAAAACTTAGCTTACATTTAACAACTTAGCAAAAGATCAACACTTAGCAGAACTTAATTAAACTTATAACTTAACCTTACTTACAAGCATGAATACTTAGATATCTGAGGTACTTAAACATCTAAAAAAGCAGTATTGCTCTCAGATTTGCTAAACCATATGCACAGGGGCATGCACCCATACAGAAACAGTCAATGCAAGCAAGGTACCTGTGAAAAATTCCCCTCAGAGATCAGTGAAATCCTCACTTTTGCTTCTCCTGATGGATGAAGGATCAGGCCTTGAGGAGTGAGGGTATCAGCCAGGACACGTCGTGGTTCAGTGATCCTCCAGGCACAGCAAACCTCAGGATTTGCTGGCTCTGAGGGGATCCCACTCAGAGGAAGATCGCTGGTCACAGCCCACTGTGGTCCAGGAGAGCTCAACAGGCCCCATTTTGGACTATTGCTTATAGGATCACAAGAGGGTGGGCTTCAGTCATAACAGTGTTTCATCCTGGCCACAATTTTGGTCGGCACCTTCTTGAAAACGTGAGAATAGGAATGTTGTGCCATTTAGGCCTGAGAAATATTTTCCAAGTCTGGTCATAAGGAAAACAGCAGCTTGTTAGCAATTCCTGAGAGCAGACAGTATTTCTCATAAGCTTGGAAAGACCTGAGCCCAGGTGTTGTTTTCCAGGATGAGGCCTAGCAAATATTTTCCCAGATCTGAAAGGAGTAGGGGGGAGAATGAACCACCACAACTGTGTAACTTGGGATCAGTGAACACTGAACCAATGAATTTCCATGGATTTTGACTGCATGAGTATGTGAAAAATCTAGTGAAAACCTCGTGTGATGGGAAGGATTTTCTTTGCACAACCTGGGCAATGTGTGGATGAAACGATTTCTGTTGCACATCCTGGCCAGAATAAAGTAATGCCTTAATTCTCTGACACTGAAAAATGTTGTTGGGGAGCTTTTGTTTTTCCCACAGTATTGGTGGCAAGAACACCTATAATATGAACTTCAATAAAACTTTTAAAGTAATTTTAGGAAAATTTTCACCACCAGCACATCATGTGTATTTTTACTCCCCATTATGTGAGTATCTGTTGGGAAGAGGATGTTTCCCTTTGTTTCTTTCTCTCATGGAATTTTGTCCCGTTTGTTTTTAAGAGACAAGAAGGGCTGGTACTTAAGAGAGACAAAAGATGTAGCCAAGGGGCAGGGGGAGTAGCACAGCTGGCTCTAAGCTGTATCTAAGGGGCGTTCTCTTGGGAAGGGCAGAGATTCCTGGAGGTTTTGGGCTGGGCACGGCTCCTAGCTCTCTCTTGCTGTCGCCATGGAGGAGCATGGTCGAGCTGTTGCTTCCCGTGGGAGGAATTCACTCCCACTGCTGGAGCCCAGCCCTGTTCTGCTTCGTCCTTACTGTGTGAGCCTTTGCTCATAAGAGTAGCTGTTGGGCTGGGACCTTATTAACACCCTACCTCATTAGAAAGGACTCTCACGATCCTCTCGAGTGCCTCAGGGGAGAATATAGGACCCCAAACCGCTGAGCCACCTCTGAGGGAGCCTCTCCCTGCTGTGTTTGGATTTGGGTTGACACTGCCCAGCCCTGCCATTCCTCTGCCACTGCTCCGGGCTTTTCATTACACTGTAACCCCACACCCCCTGCCTGCCAGAACACCCCGCGGCTCCTGCTACAGCTGGGAGTCTCGGATACATCTAATCTACCACTCCGGAATCGGCTCATTTCTGCTCATCTCTGCTCATCTCTGCTCATCACTGCCCTTCCAGCTGCTGCTCCAGGGTTCCTGCTACAGCTCAATTCACCATTGGGAGGAGCACCAGGACTGGCTCCTCCTGTGGGTTTGTAAAGGGAACCCCTTTTTCATCCCTTGGGTTGTAAAGGAAGCCCCTTCTCCATCCCTTGGGTCTGTAACAGGAGCCCCTTCTCCATCCCTTCCCCCCCCCCCAAGCCCCCATTAACAGGTGAAAAGGCGGCCGAGCTCGTGGCACAGCGCCCCCTGCTGGGCAATCATCACACCCGCCCTGCCTGGCCGGGAGCCAGCAGCGCCCCTGCTGGCTGTGCCCGGAACTGCACCCAAGGGGAAAGTGCCTGCAGCCCAGAGCAGCTGGGACTGGGGTCTGCTGCTGTTTGGTGCTGCTGTTTGTTTGCCTTGTTATACACAGACATACTGGTAAAGAACTGGTGTTCCTTTTCCCATATCTTTGCCTGAAAGCCTCTTATTTTCAAAGTTACAATAATTTGGAGGGAAGGGGGTAATATTTTCCATTTCCTGAAGGTTCCTGCCTTCCTTGGCAGACACGTTTGTTTCAAACTGTGACAGTCTTATGCAGAGTGTGGTATCTGATATCTGTCCTGCTGAGCAATTCAAAATGGTGAGAGCTCTCTCTTGTGGCAGAGAGAGCCACATTAAAAATGTGGCTAAAAATGTTCTCACATTAAAAGCATACTGAAAGAATAAACCTCTTTCCAAGAGGTTACTTGGAAAAGCATCAGGAAGAACAAGGAAATCTGAATATCAGGGAGAATATTTTGCATTTTCTCTCATGTTTTTATTTATATCCAGAGAGAGGAGTGTTTATGCTTCCATTCTATAACTTCTTGCTTCTTCAGAAATGTATGGGAATGACCCAAGCAAGATTCAATATCTGTTTATGTGCCCAAGACACAAAGGGTGGAGCCAGAACGGCTCTGGCAGCACCAGGCAGGATTTCCAGTCTCATTCCTTCAGTGGCTTGGTTTTCCCAGAGCCAGTAAAAATGTGACAGAAGTTCAGGACAGTATCAACATCTCTGCATTACCTGATCCCTTTGCAGCTCAGCTCTCTGAACTGGCAAAGATCAAAGCCTCAGCCTTGCCCTTGCAGAAATCCTCATGGTTTTTCCCATGTGTTGCCCTGTGGTGTTCTAGGGCCAGAACTCCTCACCCTCAGACCCTTGGCTGCCTCTGGGCACAGCACAGCAACCTGACCTGGGCTTTATTTAGTGCTTTCCTGCCAAAGGGGCACAGGGCAGGGTCCTATCAGTTACAGTTCAGATGGGTCTGGAGGGGATGTGGCTGATGCTGCTTCTTTCTTCCTGCTGTGAGGCCGGGCTGGGTGTCAGAGCTCTGCCTGTGCCCATCACTGCAGCTGCTTCAGCCCTGGCTGCAAGGCTTGTGTTTGAGAGTGTTCAAGTTTGGACAAACTTAGGGAAAAAACCCTAGAAGAGCTTTTCAGGAAATAAACCCCCCAATTCTTTATTTCACTGGACTTAAGAAAAAAAATTTCACTCAGGGGGAAAAGTGGAAAAAACCTGTTTATTAACACATACAAGAGAAACACTTTCCAGCACAGACCCAGATGACAAAAAAGTTTTCACCGAGAGAGAGAGAAACTTGGGCGCTTTGATCTTCACTAGAAGGGCGAAACACTTCTCTGGCCGGTGTCCAGCGGCAGGCCGCAGGGTTCCTCCGGAGCTGGTGCTGAATCCTCGGGGGTGAGGGGGAGAAGGGAGAGGGGGAGAGAGAGAAAGAAAAAAAACAGCCGGAATAGCCAGCAAGCCTTAAACAGCAGCGAGCTAAACCAAATAATTCAAGCAATATAAAGTAAAAAAAAAATCAAGCAAAAAAACAGCTAACTAACAAACCAGGCCACGAGCCACCACCACAGCAGCGATAGCCACGCGCAGCAGCCAGAGCCAAGCGCGCAGCCGCGCGAGCCCCCCCCCCAAGCCAAGCCCGCGGCAAACCAAGGCCATTCCGCAGAGCAGAGCCCAGGCGGCCCCTCCCCCGGGAGCAGACAGCTTCATGGCCAAGGGGGCAGGGTGAGGAGTCAGTCAAATCATCAACCCAGGACAGAGAGGAAGGATGAGCTTATATTTAAAAGAATACTCACAGCAAACCTCAAAACTTCTATGAGTGTTAATTTGCTAGAAGCAATTCAAATACATGGAATGAGGTTAAAAATGTGCCTCCCCTTTTTTAAAAAAATTGGATTTCTTCATAATCTTCTTTCTAATTTCAACTTATTTGAGAGGGTAAACAGGCTGTGTTTCCCTTTCTCTTCACATAAATCTTTTTGTTTTGATAAGAAGATAAATACAGCATTAAAAATACAATGTAATAATCATATTCTTGCATATGATGGTCATATTCTGACCGGTGTGTTCTGTTTCCCCAAGTACTAAAAATTCCTGGTACAATTAGATCTATTGATGTTAACTGAACTTCTTTCACCGATCTCTCCTGACACCTTCTGGCCAAAGTGTTCATTGTTCTCACAACACTTTCGGTTTCATGAAATCCAGAAAATAGCTCAAACGGAAGAAAAAAAACCAAAAAACCAACCAATCAAAGAAACCACTGAAACCCCATAAGAAGTGTTGTGTCTGCACATGCCACAAATTAAACTTCTTTGCTCTTCATTTTGCATTCTAGCCTTGCCTGCAGGTGCAGTTGGAAACTCTTGCTAAATGATCCAGAGGTTTTAGGAAGTCAAGGAAGCTGAAAGAGCTGAAAAACTCCAGTGAGATTCAGAGAAGCTTCATTTGAAACTTCAGCCTAAAGCAGGCTTAGAGCTGGAAGTGATTTGTAACAGAAGAAATGGAGTAGAATATGGGAAGCACTTGCACTTCTTTGAGAATTCCTCAGTATTTCTAAAGGAGTTTTAAAGTCAAAATTATTCAAGAAACTTAGTGGTCAAAATTTCCTGGGTCAGAGGGAAGAGGTCTTGATGGGATTAAGGGATGCATTTGTGCCCCAAAAAGCTGGTATACCTAAGTCAGATATTCCAAAGGTGTGGATGTCTGGCTAAGCAAGCAGCAAGCCTGAACCAGCAAGGAATGCAGCCCAAGCTTTCTGGCTGCAGGCAATGAAGAGGCTGATAAGAAAATGAGGGAATGCAAGTGCCAGAGTGCCTGGTGCCCCGGGATAAGGATATTGTGAGGAAGTTGTTTCCTGCAGGACGGCTGCAGCTGAGCTGCCCTCAGGAGCTCCAGCCCTTGGATGATGTGTCTGCCGAGGGGTTTCTCACATCAACTTCTGCTTGTGGACCTGGCTCTTTCTGCCAACAGGTGAGTGTGTTTGCGTGGCACAGCCCTGTGGATATAATACTTCTTTAATTTAATCCAGCTGGGAATTCAGGGGGCTGTGCTTTGGAGTCAGTCTCCTTTAGCTACTACAAAACCAAGGGTGTGATTTGAACAGCTGTAAGGGGTCTAATGGAACAGGCAACAATAGGAGGGTGGGTTTCAAAGGACAGCCTTAGACATGGTCACTAGCTGTGGGACTCTGAGAAAATGACTTATCCTTTAGTGGATAATTCACTCTATGAAACAGGAGAGAGAAATTAAATTCCTTAAATCTTGTTCTGTAGCAAAGTGGTGCAGGGAGTTGGAAGGGGATGGAATTATTTAAATACGCAAAACTGGCCTGTTCTTGTCTTTAAATTAATTTGAATGAGTACAAGTTTTTTTATTTATTTTATTGAAATACATAAAGTTTTCCAATTATATATGTTAAAGTAGCATCAGTAGGAGAGTTCCCATTTGTTGAGCAAGTTTGCATATTTGTAAATCTGGATGAGATGTTTAAAACAGTTCAGTGATGTGATCTGCTGCTTTTCAGCTGTTTTTCCTTCCTCATCTCAGCCAGCTTTTAGCTGAAAATATTGGCAGGGATTGCACATAAGGTACAGCTTGGAAAGGTAATGAATTTGTATAGAAATCATTTCTGCATGGGCAAACATGAAGGTTTCCCATCACTTAATTTATAATTTGAGCAGAGCAAAAGTGATGGACTAAGCTACTCTGGAAGGGATGCCCAGATTTTTTTTCAACTGATCCTGAATATCCATGCAGAATGTTTTTCTTCTGTATTGAGAGGGACACAGAGAGATTGCATTCCTGGGAAAAGTAAAAGTTTTGAATAAATTTTCTTTTTGCTCTAAGGAAAATCTGCAAGTATGCAGTTATTTTAGAAACCAGCACAGAATTATTGATTTGATCACTATCATGTCACTAAGCATAGTTACCATATCAGGAAAAGCATAGCTGGTTTAAGATGCTGATATTCTCATGGATCTTTCATGGCTTTAAATATTTAATCCCTGCATATAATCTCAAATCACTTTAAAACAAACATTATCAATACTTCTATGTGATAAGGAATAGTTAAAAATCATAATTTGCCATGGAAACATCTTACATTTCATGAGAGGATGTAGGAGATGTTTTTGTAAAGGGCTGAGCTGCTGTGGGCAAACTCATTGAGACACTCCACTTTGTGTCTGGATTTCGGCTGACAGTGTTTTCAGGTGAGCTGCTCCTCTTTGCCTGGAGAATTGTGGGGATGATATTTCCATTAATCCCATTTGCAATTCCAAAATGTGAAAAAAATGACAGAATCACAAATCACTTCCCTGCCTACAGTAGCCAGTTTGGGGAAGTGAAATGAAGATAATCAGTAGAATTCTGCTTACAGCATTGCTTTCAGAGCTTTAGTCTAATACAGCAATGAGGCATCTCCCCAGAGATACCATTTAGAACAGAGTAAGAGTAGAAAAAAACATTGTAAATGGATGGATATCAGCAAATTATATCCCATTATTCCCTGTGCATTTAAATGAACTTAATACACAGAAATGGCAAATTTTATTTGATTTTTATTACTTTAATTTTTATTTTACTTTAATTTTTTATTATTTTAGATTACTTTTCAAAATTATTATTTACATTTTATTTTTATTCAAGTTCATTTAACTTTTGAAGGCCAGTAGCAACTGAGATCCTTGCTACTAAATCAGATGTTTTCAGTTTGATGTCATGCTGCAAATTCAGACCTGTTTCTGACTGGACAAACTGGTTGTGGTTGCCAGTTCCAGTGTTACATGAGAAAGGATTGGGAATCTACTGCCTGTTCAGAGAGAGAGACACCATGTGGAATTGTTTGCCCTGTGTGGAAGAGTTTGAAGTTACATTTGAGAAAGGAAAATTTGGATTAAAATCTTACAATGCTTTTTTTCCTATACATCAGGAATTTGAAAAGTATGTAAAAGCAGTGTATGAGATGAAAAATTAATAACATGCATCAGCCTGCTTTGCTTCCCTTCTTTTAAAACTCAATTTCTTTTATAAACCTTTCTGTGGTACTGAAAACACTTGTGGCAAGTATCAGCTTACTTTATATCAAGGGATTATATCTCACACTAAAACCCACTCAGCATAAGAACTCCTGAGCTTGTTCATTTTCTTTTCTTTTCTGTCTAAAAGACAGGTTATTTCTCCTTAAATATGAGCAATACACAGAGTGAGTCCAAATGGGAAAAACATCTCCATGGAGTCTCTTGGTTTACAGCTAAATTATGCAGGAGTAAATCAGTTCTTGTCCTCAGTGAACCATCAGCAGCTCTTCAGTGTCCCTGCAGCCAAAATGACCAAATTATCCTGCTTTCAGTGCTTTATCTCCCAGCAGTACTAGAGCAGCCCCTACAGCCCTGTCAGTGAAAAACATGAGCTTTTGAGGTTTTATAGTGAAAGGCTAATGGGGAACTCTGAGAAAGAAAGTGGTTGGAGCAGAAGCATGTGGTTGTCTCAAGCAGCTGCTCTACATGGAAATCTTGGAATTAATACTCAGAAGTGCCTTAAAGAACCAGGCTGAAACAAGTGATTCTTCATGTTCTGGTTGGGAGAACTCAACAAGTTTTGAGTTCAGGTTTTTGCAAAATTTCTTGAGTTTTTGTGAAGTTTCTTACAGTTGAGATATACCAGTTTTGAGAAAATAATTTTTCTGTCAAGGAAGAGTTTAAAAATAAAATCAAGGTATTCTGAAGGATGTAAAGAACCTGAATATTCCAGAGTAGCTATGAAGCAACAGATGAAGGTTCCTGGAACTGTGTGTCTTCCACAGATTTTTGAATCAGAGTTCAGAGTGGCATTTGTGGTGGTCTTGTGCTGACTTCCATAGCATTGGAAATGTTGGAAATGGCAATGCCCTCAGCTTTGGGACAAGGACTGCTCTGAAGGTCAATCCAAGTGAGTATAATAGAAGAGAAATAAGGAAAAAATAATGTGAAGGAAAAAGAATTTTCTGAGTATATTCCACTCTTCTGTTTGCATGTAAGTTGGCAGAATTACTGATGTGTAGCTGTTCTTGTGCAGGCCAGAAAGAGAAAATACTGAATTCAGGGGCTGCAATGCCAGTTTCTAGAAATCTCTGTGCATCTGTTGGAATGCAAATAGAAACAGAAAGTGGGACTGAGTTGCTCTGTAGATGGTCTGTCTATCATTGTAGTTATAAAAGAAGATTATAGAAGTGTTTGTGGTTTTGTTGTTGGTTTGGTTTGGTTTGGTTTGGTTTGGTTTGGTTTGGTTTGGTTTGGTTTTGGGGTTTACTGTTGTTTCATTGTTTGGGTTTGGGGTTTGTTTTTTTCCCCCCAAACTGGAAATGTGAGAACAAAGGCAAATTCATACCTTAGAGAGGAAAAAATCCCAAAGGTTTCATCATCATTTTGGTGCTATTCAGGGGATGGGGACACTTGGATGAGGAGCTTAGACAGTTTTGATGTGAGATGCCTGATGGTGCAGGCTGCTGAAAGCTGTGATATGATAAGCACTAACTGAGGTGCATGGACAAAGTGCTGTAGGAAAATTTCACTCCTGTCTTGCTTTATCTTGTTCATCTTCATGCTCACAGTTAATTATTATGATTTCTACAGTTGCTGCTGTCCCAGGAGCATGGACCACAATCTCCTCTGTGATAGATGTGAGCTGGGCTGGGGAGATAGGATCCCACAGCTGTGGGATTCACTGCATAGAATTGTCATAAGAATTATTTTGAGCATTTTAATCATAGAATGGTTTGGTTTGACCTTAAGGATCACCTCACTCCAACCCCCTTCTCTAGACCTCATCACCTTCTCTGGATCAGGTTGCTTAGTTTTGACCCAGGAAGCTTCAGAAGAAACACCCCAGGAGATCTATGAGCACACATCAAAGCTGAAAATCTCCTTTTAGTCAAAAGCTACTGGCAGCACTTTTGGTAAAGCTCTTTGTCACCGTGAAACTCCGGAGGTAGCTACAACAAGCTGACTTTTGGAAAAGGGACAAAACTCTCTGTTTATCCAGGTAAGTGCTCAAAGAAACATATCAAAAACTGAACTTTATAATACTGAGATGAGCTTTGGTCCAATCCTGGAAGTGTTCAAGGCCAGGTTGGGTGGGCCCTGAGCAGCCTGATCCAGTGAGTGACTCCCTGCCCATGGCAGGGGGGTGGATTGAGATGACCTTTAAGGTCCATTTCAACCCAAACCATGCTATGTATCTGTGATTCAGGAGTTTAATCTTTTCCTAAGGGAAATTTTTCCAACTACCAAGAGTTAGTGGATGTGTCACCTTTAGGATATAGAGTAAGTGAATATTCATCTTGAAACTGTCAGACTTGTGAGTCCAGTTTACTCCTTTGCATGCAAAATATTCCGGGTCAAATCTGCCATCCCAAAGGGATTTTGCTTCCATCTTCTTCAGTGCTTTTTGAGGGGTTGCTTTTTTCAGAGTTAAATCCCCAAGATGAAAACTGTACTTAAAAATGTCCATGTTTTCCTACTGGTTATACAGGACACTAGGAAGTAAATTTAGACAGCTCACATGTGTAGGATATGTTTCTGGTCTCTCAAGATATCTCATTTCCCTGAACATGTTCTGCAGAGTGTCAGTTTCTTTTCAAATCAAAGCTTTTACAAGTTTTACCTTTATAAATTGAAAAAAGCATTTGATAATTACTCCTTTTTTAATAAGTAGGGAGAAAGTCTGTCATGGATCAGAAGTTTCCATGGCCAGGATTTTGTAAAGGTTTGCCAAGGTGTAATTTCAGACGTGAAAATCAAGGGCTTAAATGTGAATGAGGAATGGGCATAAAAGTAAAGCCAAAAAGAATCCTGAGAGGCTTTAGGAAGGAAGTGCCTGTTGTTCTGAGGATTGCAGGCAGGTAGATCTGGGCAAAGATGTCCAGTACTTGTTCCCTATGGAGATTAAGTGATGATTTGGGAACTTTCTTATTCTAAGTTTCTGGAATTGAAGTGGTGAATGCTATGTAAATACGAGTATTTCAATATTCCAAGAAATTTGGTGTTTAATTTATATCTAACATAGGCTTTAAAATCACTGGGGTAGCAAAGGCTGTGAAGAATTTTTTGCATGTCCTTACCTGACCCTTATCACTGAAATCTATTGATGGAAATTTTCTTGAGTGTCTTTATCTTCCAACGATTTTTTCTTTGGGTTTTTTTGGCAACCAGCTGTTTTAGTGTTCAGAAAATATCAGTGTCCATGGATTTTCATCCTGAGGCAGACTATCAGACTGTCAGTAGGAGCAGGTAAGAACTTAGTGGTTTTTAGAAGTACCCAACTTTTATTTAGCTGCAGGTTAAATAAATGCAAAGCAGCTTTCATTTCAACTATAGTGGTTCAGTGTTTTGGATGAGACTATTCCTGCCTGTAAGATTGGATGTGGCACAAGCCTTTAACAGAAGGAGAAGCAATTTGCTGCAGTGTGTTTTGGCAGTGTTCACAGGGACCAGCTTCTTTTAATTTTAAGCCAGATATGTTTGTATATGAGGTACCACTAGTAGCTGAGTCCATTAAGGTTTTTATTACTGCACACATCATTATTCTAAGTTCTCCCTGCAACTGGTAATTCATGTTCACAAATGGAAATTAGCTATTGGGAAAAAAATGTTGTGTTTTTTCCTAGTTAAGAATTGCCTTGTAATTGTTTTAATGGCTGAAAGTAGACATACAATTAAGATGGAGTGAGAATTACTCCTTGGTGAAAAAAAATCTGTTTCCAGTTTAAAGGAGAAAGAAAAGGAAAGGATACATACAATTAGGTGTAACAGGTTGATGGTGATGTCTGTAGTTAAACCATGAGTTTTATTCCATAATAAACTATGGATATTATAATTTACCACTCTCAATTTTGTTTTGTTGGTTTCTCTTCCTGGAAAGGAGGAGGTAAAAAGGCAAATGCATTTCTTTGGACAGTTTTTGCAAAGCACTTCCTGGCTGTGCGAACACAGGAGGCTTTGGGAAATTAACTTTTGGACAAGGAACAAGAATTGTTGTAAAACCAAGTAAGTGAATATGGATAATTTAATAATTACACTTCTGTGTTCTTTTTTTCTAAATATTTAATTTGTTTGAAGGTTTAGGAAATCTTGTCTCTCTTTTGTTCAGTGTCCATAAGACTGAAAACCTTTTAATTATTGATTTTTCTTAACTCTTCTCAACTCTTCTCAAATGTACTGTATTACCAGGGCAGTGGCATGGAATGATTCAGACAAATCCTTTTTGCTCTTTTATAATCGATATCTTGACACAACAATGATTACAGAGAAATGTTGCAATACTAAATAATGTGTTTTTGTAGCCATGAAATACCTTAAATGGGGAAAAAAGTGAAAAAGAAGACTTGTTTACAGAGAAAAGATAAACTGATGTGGGAAGAAAAGTATTAAATGCTGCCATTTATGATAAGATTTAGTTTACCAAAATTTTAAGCAACAGAATTAAATTGTTGTGGATGCCATCACCAGCACAGGAAGACACTTGGCTGGGTTTGGGAAAGTCCTTAACTCAGGCATTCAGCAGCCCTGGGAATCTGTTCAGTTCCTCTGCAGTGGTTTCTGTAAAGACCCTTGTCACCGTGTGTCTACTGGTGACAGGAAGGTCACTTTTGGTGGAGGAACTCTTCTGCTTGTGCTTCCAAGTAAGTCTTCCAGGAAAAGCAGTGTTTCAGAATTTGTTTTCACTCAAGAATGCTGTTTTGTCACATCCCAGATCCAGTGAGGGCCCGTTCCAGGCTACTCCTGATTCCTCACAGAGCTGGATGCAGAAATGTTCCTGTGCTCTGCTCCTGGAGACCTCCCAGATTCAGCTGGGATGATGAATTCAGAGCAGCAGTATAAATAGACAGGATAACTGCAAGTGTCTGTTAAATTCTGTTCTGCCCTTGCAATTTCAATTTTATAAAGGAGTTTGTATTCAAGTCTCCAGTGCCAGGTTTCCATGACCAAGCCAATATCTGACAAGGTGCAGAGACTTTTTCAGGGCTGTGACACATTTCCTACTCATTCACAGCTTTTGGCAGTGCTAGTTCAAAACTGCTGCATTGCTTGGGTCATTAGACTTCCAATCTGGAATCAGCTTGAATATCTAAGCCTCCCTCTGGGGCTTAGATACTTGAGCTATAATTAAAAGTCATCTTATTCTACCAGGCTGAATTACTTCATTGTCCATTGAATATCCAGGATCAAAATGGGCATGTTAGATATACCTGAGAAACAGAAATCAGTAAAGTAAAATGAACTTTCTTTTCACTTTGTAGAAATAAATCAGAACAAATTTTTGTTCATATGAAAATCTCAAATTCGCAGTCAAAATTGAAATAAAATACCTGAGAAAGAAAGGAAAAAAACCAATCCAGACACCATTTCCCACAAAAACTTTTATGTACATCTGACTAGTTGGTTTGGGGTTTTTTTCCCATTTTGAACTGTGAAAGGCACTACTTTTTCTTTATAGGAAGGTCCTGTGATTCACCAGCATGATTTTAGATGAGTTCAAACTTTAGAGATTATTTCGGTAGAGAACTCTCAGGCAGTGCAACTGCAGGGGAAAGAAAGCAGATATTTGTTGTGGTTGTTGATACTTGTTATGACAGCTAAGTGTAATCTGGTTAAGGAAGCAGCTTTTTTTACCTCTTTACCTTCCTACTCTGCCAGATATTTTGCAAATGAACTCTGCTCAAATTGCTGTTCCATCATGCAGATCCACAGAGTGCAATTCTTCTTCAGTTGTGATGATCTCAAACACTGCAGGAGTCTTACACTTGGTTTTTCTGCCTATGTTGAGATCAGGCTCAATATCTCAGTAAGTCCCCATTGCTGATTTGGGATCAGAATGGTGTTTTCTGTCAGATTGTGCTTTGGATTCACAGGTGAGAAGCTGTGGTTTTTGCTGAATTCTGTGGGAAGCACTTCTCTTTTCTAAATGTCAGGAAATACTCCCTGCAGGGAAAAAGAATGCTGGTAATGAAAAGTGGTGTGTAGAAAATGAGAGGAGGAAAGCCAAGGCACACCCAAGTGAGCACCACAATGTGCAGGTTAATTCAGCTCCAGACTTGGTTTGATGTGGATGTCATTCAGGATGCAGTGAGTGATGTGTGCCCTGAGTGGGTGCAGGAGGGAGAACTACATGGGGTTGGTACAGGAGATCTCCATTAGTACATTTCTGAAAATCTCCCATAAGCAAATCACCCACTTAAATATGTGCAGAACAAATCAGGATATGCTACAAAGAGCTGAAAAGGGCATATCCATCACAGAACCTCGTTAGGAGGATGGTTAATTATCTGACTGTAAGGCAAGTTCTCTTTCTCATCTTTATATTTCAGTGAGCAGATGTCTGAATTTTTAGTGAAGAACAAGGAATGGAGGTTTGCAGTTAAGATGGAAGCATTTTCCTGCCCAGGTTGCTTACAGAATGGAAACATTTTATTAAGATGCCATATATATGCCTAGATTTTCTTTGCCAGGTTCAGGAAATCTGGGAGGGGATTATCTGAGTTCAGAAACCATCACAGAGCAGAAGTTTTCCTGGTTTGTGTGCATTTGCAGAGCAGGAAGGGTTTTTGCAAAGGAATTGAATGATGTGTCACTCCAGGAAGCAACCTTGCAAAGCTGCAATTTGGAAAAGGAACGAGGCTCAGTGTTAAACCAAGTAAGTGCATGACCTGAACATGAGTGTTTTGGGAAGTATTGGAGAATCAGATGCTTGGAATCAGCAATATTTAATTACCCTGGGAGGGGAATCTCCATCCATATATACTGCTTCTGGGCCTGAATTGTTTGAATTGGAGTTTGACTGAAGCATTTAGTGGCAATAGCACAGTAAGAAGTCTGGGGGTTTTTTTTAACATCTGACAGTTCATGTGTTATGAGAGGAGTCTTTCCAGGAATTACAGTAAGTTTCTACTCACACAAAGGATGCAAGGACTAAATTCCCAGAAAAATGGAAATCAGGTAAATCAGCATGGAGGGCCACGCTGATGGCAAATCTTTTACCAAACTACAGAGCTGTGTGAATTCTTAAATTGATCTTCATAGTGTTCCTTGGTAGAAGGAGATAATGCAGACAATGCAAAAGAATGGATTTTCCTAGTGCTTTTCACATTTATCCCTTTTGAAGAGCACTACAAGTTCTACGCATATGTGGAATTACATGAGCAAGTAAGGATAAGATGGCTCTTCAGAGAAATGGCAAGTCTCTCTCCTATAGAAAAAAGTGATTTAATATGTATTACCAGACATACAAAAGCCTACAGAAGTCCTGCTTATGTGAAATTCTGAGCCAGGTGTCCTTGCCAGGTATTGTCCCCAGTCACATCTTCCCCTGCAAAACTCTTCAGGCCTGGGGAGAGCAGAGTTCCTGGGAATGTCTGTCTTTCCAAAGCACAGCTTTGAAAGGAGACATGAACTCAGTGATTTCTGTAAGTAGGGCCTTAGTTGATTCCTGACTATGCCAAAGCCTCCCACAATCAGGGCACGTCAGCATTCCTGACCTGTAAAAGTATTAACACAAAATCTGCAAAAGGACAGAGTAGAAGTAGTAGTCAAAATAGTCCCTTCATTTTGTGGAGATCTCCAAGAGGCATTTTACACAGAGTTTTGAGTTCATGAGAAATAATGTCTCCTGCCATGGAAGCTAAAATGTGCACTAGAGCATGGGGGTTTTTGTAAAGGAGGGTTTGACTGTGTGAACTCAGGAAGTGCAGAGAGAGTGACCTTTGGAAGTGGGACCAGGCTGCTGGTAAAGCCCAGTAAGTATCTCCTCACCAAGCACAGACTGAATCTTTTAGATTTTGTTATTAGGTCTTCCTTAGAATACAGAGGGAAAAGCTTCTTTCCAACCTGCAGGAAAGAGGGCATGGGGGAGGAGAGCACTTTCTGAACAATTGGCTTCTGACTGCTTTGCCATGTTGCTTGGAGTGGAACAGCTCTGAAACTGCTCCTGTGCTGAAAATCAGTGAATGTGTTTGTGCTGTGGAGCACCTCAGGTAGAGGAACCCTCCTGGGGAGAGTGATTGAGGTTAGCATACATGAATAGCCTTTGTTTACTCAGCAGATGAGATAGAGCTGTTTTCTGGGACCTGGCTTTGCATCCCTTACTGGATTCATTGTCAACTAAACAAACAAGAAAAATTAGGAACCTAGCTTGACTTTCTCTGGAAGTTTCTGTCTGATTAATTTTTCTTTCCTTCTTTCTCTAATGGTTCTGGTCCCTTACTCAGCTGCTGAAATTGACTGGGTGGCTGATCTGCCTGACTCCTTCTTTAGACCACGAGAATTTTTAGAAACAGCTCTATTAGTTGTTTTAAAAAGTAGTGGAAATTCCATCCCCATTTGAAATGCCTAAGGGTTTATTCTGGCTGTTAAAGGCTGATGCTTTTCTCCTTTACCATTTTTTTATAAAAGTTGATTACTGTGAGATAACAAGGTGTTGCTGGAGACTCATCTATTGGATAGGCAAAACACAAATTCTGAAATCAGGTACTCCTAAAAACAAATGGTTCTTTCACATTATAAGGAGGAGACTGAGATACAGCTCTACTAAACATGACAAAAATTGTAGAAGAACTTCAACTACATTATGCTCATTGCGCTTGGATTTCTCCTTCATTAAGAATTGTTTCTGTCTGGAAACATCAGAGGTATGCAGCTGGCAAAACAACCTAATTTAAACTCAAATATATGTGACAGGGGTGGCATCTGTTTTGCTTCTTGATCTCTTTTGGAAAACTCACATTTGTGTGGCCCCAAAGTGGTGGGTGGTTTTTGTTAGTGAGTGTGTCACTGTGTGAATTCAGGATCTGGCTGGAAAGTGACCTTTGGGAGTGGAACACAGCTGAGAGTGAAACCAGGTAGGTGGGGAACCTGAAGGGAGTTATGGATAGGAAATCCTAATTCCTCTTCTCAGGAAAGCATTGAAACAGCCATTGAAATTCCATTGTACTTTCCTTCTGAGAGAAACTGGAGGTCAGAGCTTAACCTTGCATCAAGGAAAAAAAAAAAACATTGTGTAGCTGAACACCTACTTGAGAGGCTGAATATTCTTGTGCCCATTTGTGTCACTGAGGGCTGTGACATTTTTCAGTTGTTTTTTTCAAAGCCTCTGGTGCCTGGAAGCATTTCCAGGAGGAGGATTTGCTCTTTAGACAATGTGCCCTGGGCATGATAATGCCATGCTGATAGTCTATGAGCCCAAAGGAGCAGAGGGGAAGTTGAGGAGAGAGACAAAGATTGATAAACTTGTCTTATAATAAAAAAGTAATTTAATATGTATTAAGATATAGATAAAAGCCTACAGAAGTCCTGCTTATGTGAAATGCTGAGCCTGGTGTCTTTGCCAGGTATTGTCCCCAGTCACATCTTCCCCTGCAAAACTCTTCCGGCCTGGGGAGAGCAGAGCTCCTGGGAATGTCTGTCTTTCCAAAGCACAGCTTTGAAAGGAGATGTCACCTCTGTGATTTCTGTAGGGAGGGCCTTAGTTGATTGCTGGCTATGCCAAAGCCTCCCTCAATCAGGGCACTTCATCATTCCTGACCTGTAAAAAGTATTGACACAAAACCTGCAAGAGGACAGAGTAGAAGTAGTAGTAGAAGTAGTCCCTTCCTTTTGTGGGGATCTGTAAGAGGAATTTTGCACAGAGATTTGAGTTGTTGACAAATAGATTCTCCTGCTCTGGAAGCAGAAATGTGCACTAGAGCATGGGGGTTTTTGTAAGGGAGGGTATGACTGTGTATACTCAGGAAATGCAAACAAACTGACCTTTGGAAGTGGGACCAGGCTGCTGGTAAAGCCCAGTAAGTATCTCCTCACCTAGAACAGACTGAATCTTTTAGATTTTGTTATTAGATCTTCCTTAGAATACAGAGGGAAAAGCTTCTTTACAACTTGCAGGAAAGAGGGCATGGGGGAGGAGAGCACATTCTGAACAATTGGCTTCTGACTGCTTTGCCATGTTGCTGGGAGTGGAACAGCTCTGAAACTGCTCCTGTGCTGAAAATCAGTGAATGTGTTTGTGCTGTGGAGCACCTCAGGTAGAGGAACCCTCCTGGGGAGAGTGATTGAGGTTAGCATGCATGAATAGCCTCTGTTTACTCAGAAGATGAGATAGAGCTGTTTTCTGGGACCTGGCTTTGCATCCCTTACTGGATTCATTGTCAACTACAAAAAGAAGAAAAATTAGGACCTTAGACTGGTTTTCTCTGGAAGTTTCTGTCTGATTAATTTTTCTTTCCTTCTTTCTCTAATGATTCTGGTCCCTTGCTCAGCTTCTGAGAATGACTGGCTGGCTGATCTGCCTGACTCCTTCTTTAGACCATGAGAAGTTTTAGAAACAGCTCTCTTAGTCGTTTCAAAAAGTGGTGGAAATTTCATCCCCATTTGAAATGTCACAGGTTGGATTGTGGCTGTTAAAGGCTGAGGCTTTTTCTCTTTTACCATTTTGGTGTAAAGGTTGATTACTGAGGGATAATTGATCTTCCTGGGAACTCACCTTTGGGACAGGCACAAAACTAATTCTGAAATCAGGTACAACTAAAAACAAACAGTTGTTTCACATTATAAGGACAAGGCTGAGATTCTTCTATCTCCTAAACATTACAAAAATTGTAGAAGAATTTGAACTATGTTATGCTAATAGAGTTTGGATTTCTCCTGCATTCAGAATTGTTTCTGTCTGGAAACAACAGAGGTATGCAGCAGGCAAAACATCCTAATTTAGGCTCAAATGTATGTGATAAAGGTGGCATCTGTTTTCCCCTTGATCTCTTTTGGAAAACTCATTTTTGTCTGGACCCGAAGTGGTGGGTGGTTTTTGTTAGTGAGTGTGTCATTGTGTGAATTCAGGATCTGGCAGGAAAGTGACTTTTGGGAGTGGAACACAGCTGAGAGTGAAACCAGGTAGGTGGGGAAGCTGAAGGGAGTTATGGATAGGAAAGCCTAATTCCTCTTTCCAGGAGAGCATTGAAACAGCCATTAAATTCCATTGTTCTTTCCTTCTGAGAGCAACCAAAGGTCAGAGTTTAACCTTGAATCTGAGGAAAAAAGAAATCATTACGGAGCTGGATACGTACTTGAGAGGCTGAATATTCTTGTGCCCATTTGTGTCACTGAGGGCTGTGACATTTTTCAGTTGTTTTTTTCAAAGCCTCTGGTGCCTGGAAGCATTTCCAGGAGGAGGATTTGTTCTTTAGACAATGTGCCACAGGCATGGTAATGCCATGCTGATAGTCCATGAGTGCAAAAAAGCAGAGGGGAGGTTGAGGAGAGAGACAAAGATTTATAAACTTGTCTTAAAATAAAAAGTGATTTAATATGTATTAACAGTTATAGAAATGCCTGCAGAAGTCCTGCTTATGTGAAATGCTGAGCCAGGTGTCCCCAGTCACATCTTCCCCTGCAAATCTCTTCAGGCCTGGGGAGTGCAGAGCTCCTGGGAATGTCTGTCTTTCCAAAGCACAGCTTTGAAAAGAGATGTGACCTCTGTGATTTCTGTAGGGAGGGCCTTAGTTGATTCCTGGCTATGCCAAAGCCTCCCTAAATCAGGGCACTTCATCATTCCTGACCTGTAAAAAGTATTGACACAAAACCTGCAAGGGGACAGAGTAGAAGTAGTAGTAGAAGTAGTCCCTTCCTTTTGTGGGGGATCTCCAACAGGCATTTTACACAGGGATTTCAGTTGGAGACAAATAGATTCTCCTGCCCTGGAGGCTGAGATGTGCACTAGAGCATGGGGGTTTTTGTAAGGGGGTGTGTGAGTGTGTGTTGTCAGGATATGCAGGCAGCCCGGCCTTTGGAAGTGGGACCAGGCTGCTGGTAAAGCCCAGTAAGTATCTCCTCACCAAGCACAGACTGAATCTTTTAGATTTTGTTATTAGATCTTGCTTAGAATACAGAGGGAAAGGCTTCTTTCCAACATGCAGGAAAGAGGGCATGGGGGAGCAGAGCACTTTCTGAACAATTGGCTTCTGACTGCTTTGCCATGTTGCTGGGAGTGGAACAGCTCTGAAACTGCTCCTGTGCTGAAATTCAGTGAATGTGTTTGTGCTGTGGAGCACCTCAGGTAGAGGAACCATCCTGGGGAGAGTGATTGAGGTTAGCATACATGCATAGCCTCTGTTTACTCAGAAGATGAGATAGAGCTGTTTTCTGGGACCTGGCTTTGCATCCCTTACTGGATTCATTGTCAACTAAACAAACAAGAAAAATTAGGAACCTAGCTTGACTTTCTCTGGAAGTTTCTGTCTGATTAATTTTTCTTTCCTTCTTTCTCTAATGGTTCTGGTCCCTTGCTCAGCTGCTGAGATTGAGTGGCTGGCTGATCTGCCTGACTCCTTCTTTAGACCATGAGAAGTTTTAGAAACAGCTCTGTTATTAGTTTTAAATAGTGGTGGAAATTTCATCTCTGTTTAAATGTCAGAGAATGTGTCTTGGCTATTAAAAGCTGAGTCTTTTCTCCTTTACCGTTTGTCTTCAAAAGTTGATTTCCATGGCATAACTGGGTCTTCCTGGAAACTCACTTTTGGGAGAGGCACAAAACTAATTCTGAAATCAGGTGCTTCTAAAACCAAAATTTTGTTTCACATTATAAGGATGAGGCTGAGATTCTCCTCTCCCCTAAACATGACAAAAATTATAGAAGAACTTCAACTATGTTATGCTAATAGAGCTTGATTTCTCCTGCATTCAGAATTGTTTCTGTCTGGAAAGATCAGAGGTATGCAGCGGGCAAAACATCATAATTTAGGATCAAATGTATGTGACAAGGGTGGCATCTGTTTTCCCCTTGATCTTATTTGGAAAACTCATTTTTGTGTGGCCCCAAAGTGGTGGGTGGTTTTTGTTAGTGAGTGTGTCACTGTGTGAATTCAGCATCTGCCTGGAAAGTGACCTTTGGGAGTGGAACAGAGCTGAGAGTGAAACCAGGTAGGTGGGGAAGCTGAAGGGAGTTATGGATAGGAAAGCCTAATTCCTTTTTTCAGGAAAGCATTGAAACAGACATTAAATTCCAGTGTTCTTTCCTTCTGAGAGAAACTGGAAGCCAGAGCGTTAACTTGAATCTGAGGGGAAAACATCATTATGAAGCTGAACACCTCCTTGAGATAATGGATCTTCTTGAGCCCATTTATTCACTGGGGGCTGTGACATTTTTGGGTTGTTTTTTCCAGAGCCTCTGTTGCCTGGAAGCATTTCCAGTAGGAGGATTTGCTCTTTAGACAATGTGCCCTGGGCATGGTAATGCCATGCTGATAGTTCATGAGCCCAAAAAAGCAGAGGGGAGGTTGAGGAGAGAGACAAAGATTGATAAACATGTCCAATTATAAAAAAGTGATTTAATATGTATTAATAGATATAGAAATGCCTACAGAAGTCCTGCTTATGTGAAATGCTGAGCCAGGTGTCCTTGCCAGGTATTGTCCCCAGTCACATCTTCCCCTGCAAAACTCTTCAGGCCTGGGGAGTGCAGAGCTCCTGGGAATGTCTGTCTTTCCAAAGCACAGCTTTGAAAGGAGATGTCACCTCTGTGATTTCTGTAGGGAGGGCCTTAGTTGATTCCTGGCTATGCCAAAGCCTCCCTCAATCAGGGCACTTCATCATTCCTGACCTGTAAAAAGTATTGACACAAAACCTGCAAGAGGACTGAGTAGAAGTAGAAGTAGAAGTAGTCTCTTCCTTTTGTGGGGGATCTCTAACAGGCATTTTGAGTGTCACATAGTTTTGAGTTGGTGACAAATAGATTCTCCTGCCCTGGAAGCAGAAATGTGCACTAGAGCATGGGGGTTTTTGTAAGGGAGGGTATGACTGTGTGAACTCAGGATATGCAAACAAATTGACCTTTGGAAGTGGGACCAGGCTGCTGGTAAAGCCCAGTAAGTATCTCCTCACCAAGCACTGAATCTTTTAGATTTTGTTATTAGATCTTCCTTAGAATACAGGGGGGAAAGCTTCTTTCCAACTTGAAGGAAAGAGGACATGGGGGAGGAGAGCACTTTCTGAACAATTGGCTTCTGACTGCTTTGCCATGTTGCTGGGAGTGGAACAGCTCTGAAACTGCTCCTGTGCTGAAAATCAGTGAATGTGTTTGTGCTGTGGAGCACCTCAGGTAGAGGAACCCTCCTGGTGAGAATGACTGAGGTTAGCATACATGCATAGCCTCTGTTTACTCTGCAGATGAGATAGAGCTGTTTTCTGGGACCTGGCTTTGCATCCCTTACTGGATTCATTGTCAACTAAACAAACAAGAAAAATTAGGAACCTAGCTTGACTTTCTCTGCAAGTTTCTGTCTGTTTAATTTTTCTTTCCTTCTTTCTCTAATGGTTCTGGTCCCTTGCTCAGCTTCTGAGAATGACTGGCTGGCTGATCTGCCTGACTCCTTCTTTAGACCATGAGAAGTTTTAGAAACAGCCATGTTAGTTGTTTTAAAAAGTGGTGGAAATTTCATCTCCATTTGAAATGTCACAGTTTGTGTTGTGGCTATTAAAGGCTGAGTCTTTTCTCCTTTACCGTTTTTCTTCAAAAGTTGATTTCCGTGGGATAACTGGGTCTCCTGGGAATTCACCTTTGGGAGAGGCACAAAACTAATTCTGAAATCAGGTACTTCTAAAACCAAAGTTTTGTTTCACATTATAAGGACGAGGCTGAGATTCTCCTCTCTCCTAAACATGACAGAAATTGTCTAAGAGCTTCAACTATGTTATGCTAATAGAGTTTGGATTTCTCCTTCATTCAGAATTGTTTTTGTCTGGAAAGATCAGAGGCATGCAGCTGGCAAAACATCATAATTTAGACTCAAATGTATGTGACAAGGGTGGCATCTGTTTTCCCCTTGATCTCTTTTGGGAAAACTCACATTTGTGTGGCCCTGAAGTGGTGGGTGGTTTTTGTTAGTGAGTGTGTCACTGTGTGAATTCTGGTTGGAAAGTGACCTTTGGGAGTGGGACAGAGCTGAGAGTGAAACCAGGTAGGTGGGGAGCCTGAAAGGAGTTATGGATAGGAAAGCCTAATTCCTCTTTCCTGGAGAGCATTGAAACAGCCATTAAATTCCAGTGTTCATTCCCTCTGAGAGCAACTGAAGGTCAGAGATTAACCTTGCATCAGAGGATTAAAAAAAAAAATCATTATGGGGCTGAACACCTACTTGAGAGGCTGAATATTTTTGTGCCCATTTGTGTGACTGAGGGTTGTGAAATTTTTAGTTGTTTTCTTCACTACTGCCTGTTGCTAGAAACCTCCCAGACCTGCAGACCTCTCACTGCCCGTTAATTGTCCAGAACCCAGGCAAGGTCCTCATTAATTCCCAGGGCCTGCATTTCCTTCTCTGCTGGGAAAACTGTCTTAGCCTTTGCTCTTTTGCTCCTACCTTTGGCTACAGAGAGGTTTCCATCCAGGTTTGCACTCCTTGACAAAAAAATTAAAAAAGAAAGAAAAGCTGGGCTGTCATGGAAAGAGGTTGGAACAGGCAGGGAAATTTAAGTTTGGGGAATCAAGGAAAGTGTTTTGAAGCTGTGCAGGAAGGTCCAGGAGAAGATCTCTGCTTTTACTGCTGATCTAATGCTGAAGGAGGAATTTGTGCTGCAGGATTTCTTTGCATGAATGAAGGAGAAGAATTTCTGTCAGTGGCCATCTCTGTCCAAACTGAATGAGACCATAAACCAGGAAAAATCTTTACAGGAAATGCAGTTCAAATTGCCAAGGAGTTTCTTGGGTAGACTAAGTTCAACAGAATGACAAGTAGGACCTAGTTAGGCACAGGAAGGAAAAAAGGGTTTTTGTTTTGAAGGCAAACACTGTGTGAACAGCTATGGAAACAAACTCACCTTTGGAAGCGGAGTGCAGCTAAGGGTAAAACCAAGTAAGGTTTGAATCATTTCTTGCTCAGCATTGTAGATATAAAAAAGAAAAATACAAAAAGTCATGCCAGTGATAGGAGCTGAAGAGAGGTTTACAAAGCAATGTCCTCAATTCCCTGTCAGTGATCCTTGCCCTCCCTGTCAGATACCCAGTGTGGGGTCCTGGCCACATCTGCCCAGGACATTTTGTGCATGGCCATGCCAGCAAGGCTTGCTTTTCTCTCTCAGCTTGTGGATGAGCCTATGCTCTTGCTGAGCTGAAAACTGCTGTGTGAGCTCTGGCACAGGGACACAGCTTCCAGTTTCAGCTGAGAAGTTCTCCCACTTTCTTGTTAACCCCTTCCATGGGGGGCAAAACTGCCCCATGCCCAGTGAGATTTTCAGGATACACTTCCTGGGCTGGTGGCTCTCCAGGTCTGGGGTTCCCTGTCTGTTCTCTTTTCCAGGATGGGCTTTGGGCAGAGACAGGAGTGCTCCCAAACAGGATTTGCATCCACAATCCCAGAGTGCCCCCGAGCCCACAGCAGATCGTGGCAGTTCTTCCCTTCAGGCTGTGGCTCCGTGCTGGCATTCAGCCCTGCCTGCTGGGCTGTGGGTGACCAGGGCTGCAGGTGTAGGGCAGGTTTTTGTTAGGAGAGGAAATGCTGTGTGAGTGCAGGATCAGGAGTTTCTGCTCCTGCCTTTGGCTCTGGAACCAGACTCACTGTCAGGCCACGTAAGCCCAACGCTGCTGCTGCTCTTTCTGTTGTGTTTGGGGTCATCCTTGGGGGGCTGAGGGCAGCAGCCTGGCTGGGCTTTGGTCATCTCTGTGTGTCCATAGCCTGGGGTGCACTTTGCTTTCAGGGAGTGTCCAAACCAAGCCTCCTTGCTCTGGGTTTGGCTGGGATGCACACAGAACCACAGCCTGTCCCCTGAGGTCCCAGCTGCCAGAGCCAGGCTGGGCTGTGCCACTGCACCCCAGGGAGGCTCAGGATCCAGGGAAAGGCACTGCCTGCCCTCTGCTGCCCCTCTGAGAGAGGCCATGGCTGGGCAGAGGTGCTGCTCTGCAGGGGCTGGCTGGGCTTTTTGTAAGGGCAGGAAATGCTGTGTGATTCTGGCTACACCAAGCTGACTTTTGGCTCAGGGACCAGACTGTCCATCCAGCCCAGTGAGTGTTCAGCTTTCCTGTGTGTCCTTTGTCCAGACTCCTTGAGGGGCTGCAGGAGATGGAGCTCCCAGCTGGAAGCCAGCTCTGGGTTTCTGTGAATTGCTCTGCTCTCTGACAGCAGCTCCAGCTCACCTGGGGCTCAGGGGCTCAAGTGCCCATGTGGCCAAGGCAGTGGCTCAGTGCCTGAGTGCTGCAATCTCTGTCAGCAGAAATTCCGTGCTAGGGCTCTGCTGGGGCTGGGAAATTCAAGGGATGGCCCAGCTGAAATGCAGAGCAAGGCTTTCAGTGCTCCTCTGGCACTGCAAAGCTGCCTCCTGGGGCTGGAAATCTGGGCTGCTGGGAAGGTGCCCTGGGTCAGGGACCCTGCTCCAGGCTGCCTCCAGGGGCTTCTTGCCTTCCCTTTTGCCATTGCAGTGCCAGCAGTCTTTGGGGCAGGGATCCTGAGCTGTTCCCTCATCACTCAGGGGGAGCCTCTGCCCATCTCTGGTGTGTTTGGTGAGCACAACCCAGGGCAGTTATCCCCAGGGATAACTGTGAGCAGGGAAATGGGCTTTGGGCAAAGAGAGTCCAGAGGAGATCTCTGGAAATCTGGTGTGTGTTTGGAGCCTCTTGCAGGGGCAGCTGCAGGGCTGGAGGGATCTCAGCCCATTTTGTAATGAGCTGTCTCACAGTGTGAGTGATCAAAACTGGGGAAAGCTGACCTGGGGGAGTGGAACCAGACTTGTCATTGCCCCAGGTGAGTCAAGGTGGAGCCAGCACAGACAATGTTGAGCTCCATCTGCACCAAGAGCAGGGCAGGGGCTTTGTGGAGAAATTTGGATGTAATTTCACCCAACAATTCTGTCTGGGGGCATTGCTCCAGCAGCAGCAGCCCAGGACCAGCATCCAGGAGAGGAAAGGGGCTTCTTCCAACTTGAGCTGGGAGAGCCAAATGTCCCTCAGGCAGGACTGGGCAGAGCCTGGGGGAGAGGAGCTGCTCTGGGGAGGCTCCTTGGGCTTTTTGTTAGGGCAGGAAATGCTGTGTGACACCAGCTACAACAAGCTGACCTTTGGCTCAGGGACCAGACTGTCCATCCAGCCCAGTGAGTGTTCAGCCTTCTTGTTTACCCTCTATAAAAACCCTTCCCTGTCCCCTGCAGCACCATGTGCACTCTGGTGTTTGGGGAATGGCAGAGCACATTGGAAGGAGTGCAGAGATGCTCCTGCATTTCTTGCTGCTGATGGGAACCTTCTGAGGAGATTCTGAGATGGTGGAAATTCAGCAAAACTCCCACTGGCACAAGGAACTGTGCTTGACAGAAGGGTTCAGGAGTGGATTTGCCCTTGTTCTGGGCACCAGCAGTGCCTTTGAGCCTGTTGGATCTGACAGCTGTGCAAGGGCTTTTGTCCAAAGGCATTTGCAGGGCTGACAGGGACATTTGGTGATTCAGTGTGTCCAAAATGATCTTGTGCAGTGAAAGCCACCCTTTCCCTATGGAAAGGGAACTGAGCTTTCAGTGGGATCCCATGGACAGCCAGTGGCTTGGGAAACTGGGATTAAATCTTCAATGTAGTTTCTCTGTGTGTTGGAAAATTCCATGGATATTCATGATTTTGAATGTATGCAAGTGCTTGGAGAATCCTAGAAGGAACAGAATCTTATTTCCTTGCTTTAAAATCTAGGGAAATTACCTCCCTTTCCTTTGGAGTTCGTTTTTGTTTTAATTTGTTAATCCTTTAATAATTGTAGGTAGATATTCTATGAGCATAATTCTGTGGTGTAATGACTGCTCTAGACAGGCTTGAAAGACTGCCTGGTGTATTTTTTCGTCCTCTGAAAATCCCAGACTGCAGAGCAGCACCTGCAGAATTAAAAGCTGGATTAGGCACTGAAATAGCCACAGCCCCATCTTCCCATGAAGCCAGTGCTGCATTTTTGGATCAGTTTGCAGTGACTGGCTCACACAAGCTGTATTTGTGGATGTGTCACCAACAGCCTCAAGGGTGGTTTTTGTTGGCTCCTTTCTCACTGTGTGAATGCTGGCTACACAGTCACCTTTGGCAAAGGGACAAAGCTGCTCGTGAACCCAAGTAAGAAACAGGTTTTTGTGTATTTACCTCATTTCTGGTGGGTTTGGGTTTGACCAGCACAAGGGCTTTCAGCACCATGGCCTGGGAAGCCAAGGAATCAGCTGGGTGAAATGCACCTTGCTGATTTAAATTCCTCCAATCCTTCTGGGATTGTCTGTGCATCTGGTGCAGGGTGACAGCTGCAGACAGCCCCAAGGGCAGATGGACACCTGGCCCCTCTGTTAGCAGGACTTCCCCACGTGCTGTGCCCACAGCCCCTGCTCTGCTCTTCCCCTCTCTCCTGCCATCCCAGCAGGGCAGGGCTTTGGGGCAGGGATCCCATCTGGGAATGTCCTGGCAGGGCCTCCTGTGCCAGGGCTCACTGCAAAGTCCAGGGGCTCCTGGTGGTTCTGAGGAGGATCTTCAGCAGCCCAGAGGCTCCTTGGGCTTTTTGTTAGGGCAGGAAATGCTGTGTGATTCTGGCTTCAACAAGGTGACCTTTGGCTCAGGGACCAGACTGTCCATCCAGCCCAGTGAGTGTTCAGCTTTCTTTTTTACCATCTATAAAAACCCTTCCCTGTCCCCTGCAGCACCATGTGCACTCTGGTGTTTGGGGAATGACAGAGCACATTGGAAGGAGAGCAGAGATGCTCCTGCATTTCTTGCTGCTGATGGGAACCCTCAGTGGAGATTGTGAGATGGTGGAAATTCAGCAAAACTCCCACTGGCACAAGGAACTGTGCTTGACAGAAGGGTTCAGGAGTGGATTTGCCCTTGTTCTGGGCACCAGCAGTGCCTTTGAGCCTGTTGGATCTGACAGCTGTGCAAGGGCTTTGTCCAAAGGCATTTGCAGGGCTGACAGGGACATTTGGTGATTCAGTGTGTCCAAAATGATCCTGTGCAGAGAAAGCCACCCTTTCTCTGTGGAAAGGGAACTGTGTTTTCAGAGCCATCCCATGTACTGGCGCTTGGATGGGAAACTGGGATGAAATCTTCAATGGAGTTTCTCTGTGTGTTGGAAAATTTCCTGGATACTTCATGCTTTCAATGTATGCAAGCGCTTGGAGAAACGCAGAGAGAACACATTCCTCTTTTCTTACTTTAAAATCTAGGGAAATTGCTACCCTTTCATTTGGAGTTTGTTTTTGTTTTTATTTTTTTAATCCTTGAATAATTTTAGGTAGATATTCTATGAGCATAATTCTGTGGGGTAATGACTGCTCTAGACATTCCTGAAAATCTGCCTGGTTTTTCTTTTATTCCTCGGATTATACCAGGCTGCAGAGCAGCTCCTGCACAAGTAAAAGCTGGATTAGGCACTGAAATAGCCACAGCCCCATCTTCCCATGAAGCCAGTGCTGCATTTTTGGATCATTTTGCTGTGACTGGCTCACACAAGCTGTATTTGTGGATGTGTCACCAACAGCCTCAAGGGTGGTTTTTGTTGGCTCCTTTCTCACTGTGTGAATGCTGCCTACACAGTCACCTTTGGCAAAGGGACAAAGCTGCTCGTGAACCCAAGTAAGAAACAGGTTTTTGTGTATTTACCTCATTTCTGGTGGGTTTGGGTTTGACCAGCACAAGGGCTTTCAGCACCATGGCCTGGGAAGCCAAGGAATCAGCTGGGTGAAATGCACCTTGCTGATTTAAATTCCTCCAATCCTTCTGGGATTGTCTGTGCATCTGGTGCAGGGTGGCAGCTGCAGACAGCCCCAAGGGCAGATGGACACCTGGCCCCTCTGGGAGCAGGACTTCCCCACGTGCTGTGCCCACAGCCCCTGCTCTGCTCTTCCCCTCTCTCCTGCCATCCCAGCAGGGCAGGGCTTTGGGACAGGGATCCCATCTGGGAATGTCTTGGCAGGGCCTCCTGTGCCAGGGCTCACTGCAAAGTCCAGGGGCTCCTGGTGGTTCTGAGGAGGATCTTCAGCAGCCCAGAGGCTCCTTGGGCTTTTTGTTAGGGCAGGAAATGCTGTGTGATTCTGGCTTCAACAAGGTGACCTTTGGCTCAGGGACCAGGCTGTCCATCCAGCCCAGTGAGTGCTCAGCTCTCCTGGCAGCTCCCAAATCCCTGCCCTGCCCTGGCAATGCTTTCACCCTGCTCCTTTCCTTGCTGCTCTGCACACCTGGAACCCCTTCAGTGCCAGCCCAGGCTGGAGCTGCCCTCGTGTGCTCTGCAGGGCTGTGCTGGCACAGAGGCAATCTCACCCTGGGCTCTGAGGGAGCACTGCAAAAGTGTCCCCTGTGCCCTGCTGGCACGGTCCTTGTCCCCTCCCCAAAGGCTGCCGTGCCCAGGGCACAGGGGAGCACTGCTGGCTGCCTTTTGTGCTGGGATTCCATGGCATCAGCTCCTCCCTTGGAGCTGGGGCAAAGGCAGCTCTGAGACCTCGTGTCTCCTGCCAGAATCCCCTTTCAGCCCAGGAGGGCAATGCAGAAATGTGCAAGGCAATACTGTGGGGTGTGAATGCTGGGAAGCCTTTCTGCAGGCACAGAGAGCCCTGTGTCCTCTCTGTGGCCATGGAAAACTGTGAGCTGCTGTGGGAGGAGGGCTGCAGGCAGAAAGGTGTCATTGGCAAGGAGGGAAAGCCCAAAGACCCAGAAATGTGGGAGCTGCTGCCAAGAGCTTGTGCCCTGAGCAGCCCTGGCTGCTCCTGCAGGGGCTCCAGGCCCTTGTGGGCAGCTCTGGCTGAGCCTGGGCTGTGGGGCAGGAGATTGTCACAGCTCAGCAATGCCTGATTTCCCTTGCCTTGCCCTGCTTCATCCCACCTCTGCTGGGAGAGCCAAATGTCCCTCAGGCAGGACTGGGCAGAGCCTGGGGGAGAGGAGCTGCTCTGGGGAGGCTCCTTGGGCTTTTTGTTAGGGCAGGAAATGCTGTGTGACAGCAGCTACGACAAGCTGACCTTTGGCTCAGGGACCAGACTGTCCATCCAGCCCAGTGAGTGTTCAGCCTTCTTGTTTACCCTCTATAAAAACCTTCCCTGTCCCCTGCAGCACCGTCTGCACTCTGGTGTTTGGGGAATGGCAGAGCACATTGGAAGGAGAGCAGAGATGCTCCTGCATTTCTTGCTGTTGATGGGAACCTTCTGAGGAGTTTCTGAGATGGTGGAAATTCTCAAAAACTCCCACTGGCACAAGGAACTGTGCTTGACAGAAGGGTTCAGGAGTGGATTTGCCCTTGTTCTGGGTACCAGCAGTGCCTTTGAGCCTGTTGGATCTGACAGCTGTGCAAGGGCTTTGTCCAAAGGCATTTGCAGGGCTGACAGGGACATTTGGAGATTCAGTGTGTCCAAAATGATCCTGTGCACAGAATGTCACCATTTCCCTGTGGAATGGGAACAGAGCTTTCAGTGGGATCCCATGGACAGCCAGTTACTTGGGAAATAGGTGTGAAATCTTCAGTGTAGTTCCTCTATGTGTTGGAAAATTTCCTGGATATTTCATTATTATAAACTAGGCAAATGCTTGGAGACACCTAGAGGGAACACAACCTGTTTTCTTTGCTTTAAAATCTAGGGAAATTACCTCCCTTTCCTTTGGAGTTTGGTTTTGTTTTTATGTTTTTAATACATGAATTATTTTAGGTTGATAATCTTTGAGCATAATTCTGTGGTGTAATGACTGCTCGAGACAGGCTTCAAAGTCTGCCTGTTTTCTCTTCTTTCTCTGAAAATCCCAGGCTGCAGAGCACCTCCTGCAGAAGTAAAAGCTGGATTAGGCACTGAAATAGCCACAGCCCCATCTTCACATGAAGCCTGTGCTGCATTTTTGGGTCATTTTGCTGTGACTGGCTCACACACGCTGTATTTGTGGATGTGTCACCAACAGCCTCAAGGGTGGTTTTTGTTGGCTCCTTTCTCACTGTGTGACTGATGGCTACACAGTCACCTTTGGCAAAGGGACAAAGCTGCTCGTGAACCCAAGTAAGAAACAGGTTTTTATGAATTTGCCTCATTTCTGGTGGGTTTGGGTTTGACCAGCACAAGGGCTTTCAGCACCATGGCCTGGGAAGCCAAGGAACCAGCTGGGTGAAATGCACCTTGCTGATTTAAATTCCTCCAACCTTCTGGGATTGTCTGTGCATCTGGTGCAGGGTGGCAGCTGCAGACAGCCCCAAGGGCAGATGGACACCTGGCCCCTCTGGGAGCAGGACTTCCCCACGTGCTGTGCCCACAGCCCCTGCTCTGCTCTTCCCCTCTCTCCTGCCATCCCAGCAGGGCAGGGCTTTGGGGCAGGGATCCCATCTGGGAATGTCCTGGCAGGGCCTCCTGTGCCAGGGCTCACTGCAAAGTCCAGGGGCTCCTGGTGGTTCTGAGGAGGATCTTCAGCAGCCCAGAGGCTCCTTGGGCTTTTTGTTAGGGCAGGAAATGCTGTGTGATTCTGGCTTCAACAAGCTGACCTTTGGCTCGGGGACCAGGCTGTCCATCCAGCCCAGTGAGTGTTCAACTTTCTTGTTTACCCTCTATAAAAACCCTTCCCTGTCCCCTGCAGCACCATCTGCACTCTGGTGTTTGGGGAATGGCAGAGCACATTGGAAGGAGAGCAGAGATGCTCCTGCATTTCTTGCTGCTGGTGGGAACCCTCAGTGGAGATTCTGAGATGGTGGAAATTCAGCAAAACTCCCACTGGCACTAGGAACTGTGCTTGACAGAAGGGTTCAGGAGTGGATTTGCTCTTGTCCTGGGTACCAGCAGTGCCTTTGAGCCTGTTGGATCTGACAGCTGTGCAAGGGCTTTTTCCAAAGGCATTTGCAGGGCTGACAGGGACATTTGGTGATTCAGTGTGTCCAAAATGATCCTGTGCAGAGAAAGCCACACTTTCTCTGTGGAAAGGGAACTGTGTTTTCAGAGCCATCCCATGTACTGGCGCTTGGATGGGAAACTGGGATGAAATCTTCAATATAGTTTCTCTGTGTGTTGGAAAATTTCCTGCATACTTCATGCTTTCATTGTATGCAAGTGCTTGGAGAAACGAGAGAGAAAACATTCTTCTTGTCTTACTTTAAAATCTAGGGAAATTGCTACCCTTTCCTTTGAAGTTTGTTTTTGTTTTTATTTTTTTAATCCTTGAATAATTTTAGGTAGATATTCTATGAGCATAATTCTGTGGTGTAATGACTGCTCTAGACATTCCTGAAAATCTGCCTGGTTTTTCTTTTATTCCTCGGATTATCCCAGACTGCAGAGCAGCTCCTGCAGAAGTAAAAGCTGGATTAGGCACTGAAATAGCCACAGCCCCATCTTCCCAGGAAGCCAGTGCTGCATTTTTGGGTCATTTTGCTGTGACTGGCTCACACACGCTGTATTTGTGGATGTGTCACCAATGGCCTCAAGGGTGGTTTTTGTTGGCTCCTTTCTCACTGTGTGACTGATGCCTACACAGTCACCTTTGGCAAAGGGACAAAGCTGCTCGTGAACCCAAGTAAGAATCATGTTTCTGTGTATTTACCTCATTTCTGGTGGGTTTGGGTTTGACCAGCACAAGGGCTTTCAGCACCATGGCCTGGGAAGCCAAGGAACCAGCTGGGTGAAATGCACCTTGCTGATTTAAATTCCTCCAATCCTCCTGGGATTGTCTGTGCATCTGGTGCAGGGTGGCAGCTGCAGACAGCCCCAAGGGCAGATGGACACCTGGCCCCTCTGGGAGCAGGACTTCCCCACGTGCTGTGCCCACAGCCCCTGCTCTGCTCTTCCCCTCTCTCCTGCCATCCCAGCAGGGCAGGGCTTTGGGGCAGGGATCCCATCTGGGAATGTCCTGGCAGGGCCTCCTGTGCCAGGGCTCACTGCAAAGTCCAGGGGCTCCTGGTGGTTCTGAGGAGGATCTTCAGCAGCCCAGAGGCTCCTTGGGCTTTTTGTTAGGGCAGGAAATGCTGTGTGATTCTGGCTACGAGAAGGTGACCTTTGGCTCGGGGACCAGGCTGTCCATCCAGCCCAGTGAGTGCTCAGCTCTCCTGGCAGCTCCCAAATCCCTGCCCTGCCCTGGCAATGCTTTCACCCTGCTCCTTTCCTTGCTGCTCTGCACACCTGGAACCCCTTCAGTGCCAGCCCAGGCTGGAGCTGCCCTCGTGTGCTCTGCAGGGGCTGTGCTGGCACAGAGGGAATCTCACCCTGGACTCTGAGGGAGCACTGCAAAAGTGTCCCCTGTGCCCTGCTGGCACGGTCCTTGTCCCCTCCCCAAAGGCTGCCGTGCCCAGGGCACAGGGGAGCACTGCTGGCTGCCTTTTGTGCTGGGATTCCATGGCATCAGCTCCTCCCTTGGAGCTGGGACAAAGGCAGCTCTGAGACCTCGTGTCTCCTGCCAGAATCCCCTTTCAGCCCAGGAGGGCAATGCAGAAATGTGCAAGGCAATACTGTGGGGTGTGAATGCTGGGAAGCCTTTCTGCAGGCACAGAGAGCCCTGTGTCCTCTCTGTGGCCATGGAAAACTGTGAGCTGCTGTGGGAGGAGGGCTCCAGGCAGAAAGGTGTCATTGGCAAGGAGGGAAAGCCCAAAGACCCAGAAATGTGGGAGCTGCTGCCAAGAGCTTGTGCCCTGAGCAGCCCTGGCTGCTCCTGCAGGGGCTCCAGGCCCTTGTGGGCAGCTCTGGCTGAGCCTGGGCTGTGGGGCAGGAGATTATCACAGCTCAGCAATGCCTGATTTCCCTTGCCTTGCCCTGCTTCATCCCACCTCTGCTGGGAGAGCCAAATGTCCCTCAGGCAGGACTGGGCAGAGCCTGGGGGAGAGGAGCTGCTCTGGGGAGGCTCCTTGGGCTTTTTGTTAGGGCAGGAAATGCTGTGTGACACCAGCTACACCAAGCTGACCTTTGGCTCAGGGACCAGACTGTCCATCCAGCCCAGTGAGTGTTCAGCCTTCTTGTTTACACTATATAAAAACCCTTCCCTGTCCCCTGCAGCACCATGTGCACTCTGGTGTTTGGGGAATGGCAGAGCACATTGGAAGGAGAGCAGAGATGCTCCTGCATTTCTTGCTGCTGATGGGAACCTTCTGAGGAGATTCTGAGATGGTGGAAATTCAGCAAAACTCCCACTGGCACAAGGAACTGTGCTTGAAAGAAGGGTTCAGGAGTGGATTTGCCCTTGTTCTGGGTACCAGCAGTGCCTTTGAGCCTGTTGGATCTGACAGCTGTGCAAGGGCTTTTTCCAAAGGCATTTGCAGGGCTGACAGGGACATTTGGTGATTCAGTGTGTCCAAAATGATCTTGTGCAGTGAAAGCCACCCTTTCCCTATGGAAAGGTAACTGAGCTTTCAGTGGGATCCCATGGACAGCAGGTGGCTTGGGAAACTGGGATGAAATCTTCAGTGTTGTTTCTCTGTGTGTTGGAAAATTTCATGGATATTCATGATTTTGAATGTATGCAAGTGCTTGGAGAATCCTAGAAGGAAGAGAATCTTATTTCCTTGCTTTAAATCTAGGGAAATTACCTCCCTTTACTTTAAAGTTATTGTTTTAATCCTTGAATAATTTTAGGTAGATATCCTATGAGCATAATTCTGTGGTGTAATGACTGCTCTAGACATGGCTTCAAAGTCTGCCTGGATTTTCTTTTATTCCTCTGAATATCCCAGACTGCAGAGCAGCCCCTGCACAAGTAAAAGCTGGATTAGGCACTGAAATAGGCAGGGCCCCATCTTCCCATGAAGCCAGTGCTGCATTTTTGGATCATTTTGCTGTGACTGGCTCACAAAATCTGTATTTGTGGATGTGTCACCAATGGCCTCAAGGGTGGTTTTTGTTGGCTCCTTTCTCACTGTGTGAATGCTGCCTACAAAGTCACCTTTGGCAAAGGGACAAAGCTGCTCGTGAACCCAAGTAAGAAACAGGTTTTTGTGTATTTACCTCATTTCTGGTGGGTTTGGGTTTGACCAGCACAAGGGCTTTCAGCACCATGGCCTGGGAAGCCAAGGAACCAGCTGGGTGAAATGCACCTTGCTGATTTAAATTCCTCCAATCCTTCTGGGATTGTCTGTGCATCTGGTGCAGGGTGGCAGCTGCAGACAGCCCCAAGGGCAGATGGACACCTGGCCCCTCTGTTAGCAGGACTTCCCCAGGTGCTGTGCCCACAGCCCCTGCTCTGCTCTTCCCCTCTCTCCTGCCATCCCAGCAGGGCAGGGCTTTGGGGCAGGGATCCCATCTGGGAATGTCCTGGCAGGGCCTCCTGTGCCAGGGCTCACTGCAAAGTCCAGGGGCTCCTGGTGGTTCTGAGGAGGATCTTCAGCAGCCCAGAGGCTCCTTGGGCTTTTTGTTAGGGCAGGAAATGCTGTGTGATTCTGGCTTCAACAAGCTGACCTTTGGCTCAGGGACCAGGCTGTCCATCCAGCCCAGTGAGTGTTCTTGTGTCTCCTTTCTCAAAAACCCTTCCCTGTCCCCTGCAGCACCATGTGCACTCTGGTGTTTGGGGAATGGCAGAGCACATTGGAAGGAGTGCAGAGATGCTCCTGCATTTCTTGCTGCTGATGGGAACCTTCTGAGGAGATTCTGAGATGGTGGAAATTCAGCAAAACTCCCACTGGCACTAGGAACTGTGCTTGAAAGAAGGGTTCAGGAGTGGATTTGCCCTTGTTCTGGGCACCAGCAGTGCCTTTGAGCCTGTTGGATCTGACAGCTGTGCAAGGGCTTTGTCCAAAGGCATTTGCAGGGCTGACAGGGACATTTGGTGATTAAGTGTGTCCAAATGGTCCAGTGCACAGAATGTCACCGTTTTCCTGTGGAATGGGAACAGAGCTTTCAGTGGGATCCCATGGACAGCCAGTTACTTGGGAAATAGGTGTGAAATCTTCAGTGTAGTTTCTCTGTGTGTTGGAAAATTTCCTGGATATTTCATGATTAGAAAGTGTGCAAGTGCTTGGAGACACCTAGAGGGAACACAACCTGTTTTCTTTGCTTTAAAATCTAGGGAAATGACCTCCCTTTCCTTTGGAGTTTGGTTTTGTTTTTATGTTTTTAATCCTTGAATTATTTTAGGTTGATAATTTTTGAGCATAATTCTGTGGTGTAATGACTGCTTGAGACAGGCTTCAAAGTCTTCCTGGTTTCTCTTCTTTCTCTGAAAATCCCAGACTGCAGAGCACCTCCTGCAGAAGTAAAAGCTGGATTAGGCACTGAAATAGCCACAGCCCCATCTTCCCATGAAGCCAGTGCTGCATTTTTGGATCATTTTGCTGTGACTGGCTCACACACGCTGTATTTGTGGATGTGTCACCAACAGCCTCAAGGGTGGTTTTTGTTGGCTCCTTTCTCACTGTGTGACTGCTGCCTACAAAGTCACCTTTGGCAAAGGGACAAAGCTGCTCGTGAACCCAAGTAAGAATCATGTTTCTGTGTATTTACCTCATTTCTGGTGGGTTTGGGTTTGACCAGCACAAGGGCTTTCAGCACCATGGCCTGGGAAGCCAAGGAATCAGCTGGGTGAAATGCACCTTGCTGATTTAAATTCCTCCAATCCTCCTGGGATTGTCTGTGCATCTGGTGCAGGGTGGCAGCTGCAGACAGCCCCAAGGGCAGATGGACACCTGGCCCCTCTGGGAGCAGGACTTCCCCACGTGCTGTGCCCACAGCCCCTGCTCTGCTCTTCCCCTCTCTCCTGCCATCCCAGCAGGGCAGGGCTTTGGGGCAGGGATCCCATCTGGGAATGTCCTGGCAGGGCCTCCTTTGCCAGGGCTCACTGCAAAGTCCAGGGGCTCCTGGTGGTTCTGAGGAGGATCTTCAGCAGCCCAGAGGCTCCTTGGGCTTTTTGTTAGGGCAGGAAATGCTGTGTGACAACAGCTACAGCAAGCTGACCTTTGGTTCAGGGACCAGACTGTCCATCCAGCCCAGTGAGTGTTCAGCCTTCTTGTTTACCCTCTATAAAAACCCTTCCCTGTCCCCTGCAGCACCATGTGCACTCTGGTGTTTGGGGAATGGCAGAGCACATTGGAAGGAGAGCAGAGATGCTCCTGCATTTCTTGCTGCTGATGGGAACCTTCTGAGGAGATTCTGAGATGGTGGAAATTCAGCAAAACTCCCACTGGCACAAGGAACTGTGCTTGACAGAAGGGTTCAGGAGTGGATTTGCCCTTGTCCTGGGTACCAGCAGTGCCTTTGAGCCTGTTGGATCTGACAGCTGTGCAAGGGCTTTGTCCAAAGGCATTTGCAGGGCTGACAGGGACATTTGGTGATTAAGTGTGTCCAAATGGTCCAGTGCACAGAATGTCACACTTTCCTGTGGAATGGGAACAGAGCTTTCAGTGGGATCCCATGGACAGCCAGTTACTTGGGAAATAGGTGTGAAATCTTCAGTGTAGTTTCTCTGTGTGTTGGAAAATTTCCTGGATATTTCATGATTAGAAAGTGTGCAAGTGCTTGGAGACACCTAGAGGGAACACAACCTGTTTTCTTTGCTTTAAAATCTAGGGAAATTACCTCCCTTTCCTTTGGAGTTTGGTTTTGTTTTTATGTTTTTAATACAAGAATTATTTTAGGTTGATAATCTTTGAGCATAATTCTGTGGTGTAAGAACTGCTCGAGACAGGCTTCAAAGTCTTCCTGGTTTCTCTTCTTTCTCTGAAAATCCCAGACTGCAGAGCAGCTCCTGCAGAAGTAAAAGCTGGATTAGGCACTGAAATAGCCACAGCCCCATCTTCCCATGAAGCCAGTGCTGCATTTTTGGATCATTTTGCTGTGACTGGCTCACACACGCTGTATTTGTGGATGTGTCACCAACAGCCTCAAGGGTGGTTTTTGTTGGCTCCTTTCTCACTGTGTGACTGCTGGCTACAAAGTCACCTTTGGCAAAGGGACAAAGCTGCTCGTGAACCCAAGTAAGAAACAGGTTTTTGTGTATTTACCTCATTTCTGGTGGGTTTGGGTTTGACCAGCACAAGGGCTTTCAGCACCATGGCCTGGGAAGCCAAGGAATCAGCTGGGTGAAATGCACCTTGCTGATTTAAATTCCTCCAATCCTCCTGGGATTGTCTGTGCATCTGGTGCAGGGTGGCAGCTGCAGACAGCCCCAAGGGCAGATGGACACCTGGCCCCTCTGTTAGCAGGACTTCCCCACGTGCTGTGCCCACAGCCCCTGCTCTGCTCTTCCCCTCTCTCCTGCCATCCCAGCAGGGCAGGGCTTTGGGGCAGGGATCCCATCTGGGAATGTCCTGGCAGGGCCTCCTGTGCCAGGGCTCACTGCAAAGTCCAGGGGCTCCTGGTGGTTCTGAGGAGGATCTTCAGCAGCCCAGAGGCTCCTTGGGCTTTTTGTTAGGGCAGGAAATGCTGTGTGATTCTGGCTACGAGAAGGTGACCTTTGGCTCAGGGACCAGACTGTCCATCCAGCCCAGTGAGTGCTCAGCTCTCCTGGCAGCTCCCAAATCCCTGCCCTGCCCTGGCAATGCTTTCACCCTGCTCCTTTCCTTGCTGCTCTGCACACCTGGAACCCCTTCAGTGCCAGCCCAGGCTGGAGCTGCCCTCGTGTGCTCTGCAGGGGCTGTGCTGGCACAGAGGGAATCTCACCCTGGACTCTGAGGGAGCACTGCAAAAGTGTCCCCTGTGCCCTGCTGGCACGGTCCTTGTCCCCTCCCCAAAGGCTGCCGTGCCCAGGGCACAGGGGAGCACTGCTGGCTGCCTTTTGTGCTGGGATTCCATGGCATCAGCTCCTCCCTTGGAGCTGGGACAAAGGCAGCTCTGAGACCTCGTGTCTCCTGCCAGAATCCCCTTTTAGCCCAGGAGGGCAATGCAGAAATGTGCAAGGCAATACTGTGGGGTGTGAATGCTGGGAAGCCTTTCTGCAGGCACAGAGAGCCCTGTGTCCTCTCTGTGGCCATGGAAAACTGTGAGCTGCTGTGGGAGGAGGGCTGCAGGCAGAAAGGTGTCATTGGCAAGGAGGGAAAGCCCAAAGACCCAGAAATGTGGGAGCTGCTGCCAAGAGCTTGTGCCCTGAGCAGCCCTGGCTGCTCCTGCAGGGGCTCCAGGCCCTTGTGGGCAGCTCTGGCTGAGCCTGGGCTGTGGGGCAGGAGTTTGTCACAGCTCAGCAATGCCTGATTTCCCTTGCCTTTCCCTTCTTCACCCCACCTCTCCTGGGAGAGCCAAATGTCCCTCAGGCAGGGCTGGGGGAGAGGAGCTGCTCTGGGGAGGCTCCTTGGGCTTTTTGTTAGGGCAGGAAATGCTGTGTGACAACAGCTACACCAAGCTGACCTTTGGCTCAGGGACCAGGCTGTCCATCCAGCCCAGTGAGTGTTCAGCCTTCTTGTTTACCCTCTATAAAAACCCTTCCCTTTCCCCTGCAGCACCATGTGCACTCTGGTGTTTGGGGAATGGCAGAGCACATTGGAAGGAGAGCAGAGATGCTCCTGCATTTCTTGCTGCTGATGGGAACCTTCTGAGGAGATTCTGAGATGGTGGAAATTCAGCAAAATTCCCACTGGCACAAGGAACTGTGCTTGACAGAAGGGTTCAGGAGTGGATTTGCCCTTGTTCTGGGCACCAGCAGTGCCTTTGAGCCTGTTGGATCTGACAGCTGTGCAAGGGCTTTGTCCAAAGGCATTTGCAGGGCTGACAGGGACATTTGGTGATTCAGTGTGTCCAAAATGATCCTGTGCACAGAAAGCCACCCTTTCCCTGTGGAAAGGGAACTGAGCTTTCAGTGGGATCCCATGGACAGCCAGCGGCTTGGGAAACTGGGATGAAATCTTCAATGTAGTTTCTCTGTGTGTTGGAAAATTCCATGGATATTCATGATTTTGAATGTATGCAAGTGCTTGGAGAATCCTAGAAGGAACAGAATCTTATTTCCTTGCTTTAAAATCTAGGGAAATTACCTCCCTTTCCTTTGGAGTTCGTTTTTGTTTTAATTTGTTAATCCTTGAATAATTGTAGGTAGATATTCTATGAGCATAATTCTGTGGTGTAATGACTGCTCTAGACAGGCTTGAAAGACTGCCTGGTGTATTTTTTCGTCCTCTGAAAATCCCAGGCTGCAGAGCAGCCCCTGCACAAGTAAAAGCTGGATTAGGCACTGAAATAGCCACAGCCCCATCTTCCCATGAAGCCAGTGCTGCATTTTTGGATCAGTTTGCAGTGACTGGCTCACACAAGCTGTATTTGTGGATGTGTCACCAACAGCCTCAAGGGTGGTTTTTGTTGGCTCCTTTCTCACTGTGTGACTGCTGCCTACACAGTCACCTTTGGCAAAGGGACAAAGCTGCTCGTGAACCCAAGTAAGAAACAGGTTTTTGTGTATTTACCTCATTTCTGGTGGGTTTGGGTTTGACCAGCACAAGGGCTTCCAGCACCATGGCCTGGGAAGCCAAGGAATCAGCTGGGTGAAATGCACCTTGCTGATTTAAATTCCTCCAATCCTCCTGGGATTGTCTGTGCATCTGGTGCAGGGTGGCAGCTGCAGACAGCCCCAAGGGCAGATGGACACCTGGCCCCTCTGGGAGCAGGACTTCCCCACGTGCTGTGCCCACAGCCCCTGCTCTGCTCTTCCCCTCTCTCCTGCCATCCCAGCAGGGCAGGGCTTTGGGGCAGGGATCCCATCTGGGAATGTCCTGGCAGGGCCTCCTGTGCCAGGGCTCACTGCAAAGTCCAGGGGCTCCTGGTGGTTCTGAGGAGGATCTTCAGCAGCCCAGAGGCTCCTTGGGCTTTTTGTTAGGGCAGGAAATGCTGTGTGATTTTGGCTACCAGAAGGTGACCTTTGGCTCAGGGACCAGGCTGTCCATCCAGCCCAGTGAGTGCTCAGCCTTCTTGTGTCTCCTTTCTCAAAAACCCTTCCCTGTCCCCTGCAGCACCATCTGCACTCTGGTGTTTGGGGAATGGCAGAGCACATTGGAAGGAGAGCAGAGATGCTCCTGCATTTCTTGCTGCTGATGGGAACCTTCTGAGGAGTTTCTGAGATGGTGGAAATTCAGCAAAACTCCCACTGGCACAAGGAACGGTGCTTGACAGAAGGGTTCAGGAGTGGATTTGCCCTTGTTCTGGGCACCAGCAGTGCCTTTGAGCCTGTTGGATCTGACAGCTGTGCAAGGGCTTTGTCCAAAGGCATTTGCAGGGCTGACAGGGACATTTGGTGATTCAGTGTGTCCAAAATGATCCTGTGCAGAGAAAGGAACCCTTTCCCTGTGGAAAGGGAACAGAGCTTTCATTGGGATCCCATGGACAGCCAGTGGATTGGAAAACTGGGATGAAAGGCAGCCCAGAGGAGTGAGGACAGGGAAGTTGCCTTCACTGCTCTAGTTAAATCCTCCTGAGCTGTGTTGGGAACTCGTGTTCACGGGATGGAGTTGGAGTGAGTGTGCAGGGAGGGTGAGGACAGGCAGCGTTGGGAAGGACATGCTGAAGGGCATGGGTTCCCTCTGTGGGGAATTTTGCTGTGTTTTCTCTGGCTGCAAAAGGGACCTGGCCTCAGCAAGGCCATGGATTTCCTCCTTCCCTCAGCCCTGCCAGCCCCTGCTCTCTCCTTTCAGCCAAGCAGACACAGCTCCTGATCCCTCCTGCTCAGGGATGGACAATTCCTGCCATGGCCAGCCAGAGCTCTGGAAAAGGGGCTGGGATGCTGATGGCTCTGTCAGCCCAGGCAGCTGCTCCTTTGCTCCCCAGAGGAAAGGATGAATTCCCAATGCTCCTGTTTGCAGCACAATCCCAGCTGCCCTCCCTGCTGCAGATGGCATTCCCCAGACTCTTCCTTCCAAGGCTGCAGGGATTCTTGGCTCCCAGGACCTGCTGCTGGTTGGCAGCAGCTGCTCTGCTGCAGGCTCCTGGAGGGGAAGTGGCAGCAGAGCTGATGGTTTTTGTTGGGCTCTGAAGGACTGTGTGAGCTCAGGGAGCTACAAAGTGATCCTGGGGTCGGGGACACGCCTGGATGTGAAGCCCAGTGAGTAGCAGAGCTGCCCAGCTGGGGCAATCCCTGGGCCCTGCTGTCCCTGTCCTCCCTTTGCCCCTCCCTGGCCCTTCCCTGCAGCTGCCTGGAGCAGGCATCCCCGGCACAGGAACACAATCTGTGCTGTGGCCCCTCCTGCCCAGCCTGCCCTCCTCTTCCTCAGCAAGGCCATCGGGCTTTGGGCTGCACCAAGGGTGCCCAGCTCCAGGGGCAGCCACGGCTCTCAGAGGCACCTCTGAAACCAGCCAGAGGCAGAGCTGGGCAGTGCCCAGCAGCTCCCTGCACAGCAGCAGCTCTCCTGGCTCTGGCCAAGCCTTGCCATGGCTGGGACTTGTCTCTGCTGGGGGCTGAATGAAGGAAAGGCAAAGGGAGCTGCTGCTTGGCAGGCAAGAGCTGGGGAATAGATGTTGCCTTGTTGCAGGGAATGGCACCAGAGTGGAGCTGGTGTGTTGCATTTGAGGCTCTGGGAAAGATGCAAAAAGGATAATGCAACACAGTTCCTTCGTGTAATGGAGAAGGAAAAGACAGCTTTCTTTAAAGAAACACTACAGTTATATAGGGTAGTTAATACAAAACAGAGTAGAGAAAGACTCATTGTTCCAATAAGGCAACACCTCTTTGAAATCATGCTTTGTGCAAAGTATCGCATCTCTCATATGTGTTTAATCATTGTTATAATTTCTTATCCTTGAGCAGGCTGAGAATCCCAAGGCTTCAAGGCTGCTTTTTCCCTGGTTCCCAGCAGTATCCAAAGACAAGGAAGCTTTGCTGGGGCCTGGACTTGCAGGTGCTTTGTGCTTGAGATCAAGTGCAGGGCTGGCAGAGGGGTTTTTGCAATGCAGTGTGTCAGGGTGTAAATGTGGCAGCCAGAGTCATTTTTGGCAAGGGGACGGTGCTTTCAGTGCTGCCAGGTGAGCAAGCCCTTATTCCTGCAAAGTGGAATTGCTTCATTTCTCACTTGTTCTTGCTTGTCTGCAGGGGCACAGCTCGGGGAAGCACAATGTTTGCAGCCCTGCCATTCCTCAGGTGTCCCTTGGATTTGCTTTCCTCACGTGGCCCCCTGCCCTCTGCTCTGTCCCAGCATCAAGGACCTTTTTTCCAGAACCTCTAGTGCCTGGAAGCATTTCCAGGAGGGAGGATTTGCTCTTTAGACAATGTGCCCTGGGCATGGTAATGCCATGCTGATAGTCCATGAGTGCAAAGAAGCAGAGGGGAGGTTGAGGAGAGAGACACAGATTGATAAACTTGTCCTATTAAAAATGTGATCTAATATTTATGAACAGAAATAGAAAAGCCTGCAGATGTCCTGCTTATGTGAAATGCTGAGCCAAGTGTCCTTGCCAGGTATTGTCCCCAGTCACATCTTCCCCTGCAAAACTCTTCAGGCCTGGGGAGAGCAGAGCTCCTGGGAATGTCTGTCTTTCCAATGCACAGCTTTGAAAGGAGATGTCACCTCTGTGATTTCTGTAGGGAGGGCCTTAGTTGATTGCTGGCTATGCCAAAGCTTCCCTCAATCAGTGCACTTCATCATTGCTGACCTGTAAAAAGTATTGACACAAAACCTGCAAGGGGACAGAGCAGAAGTAGTAGTAGAAATAGTCCCTTCCTTTTGAGGGGCCTCTAAGAGGCATTTTACACACAGTTTTGAATTGATGAGAAATAGATTCTCCTGCCCTGGAAGCTGAAACGTGCACTAGAGCATGGGGGTTTTTGTAAGGGAGGGTTTGACTGTGTGAACTTAGGAAATACAGGCAGACTGACCTTTGGAAGTGGGACCAGGCTGCTGGTAAAGCCCAGTAAGTATCTCCTCACCAAGAACAGACTGAATCTTTTAGGTTTTGTTATTAGATCTTGCTTAGAATACAGAGGGAAAAGCTTCTTTCCAACATGCAGGAAAGAGGGCATGGGGGAGGAGAGCACTTTCTGAACAATTGGCTTCTGACTGCTTTGCCATGTTGCTGGGAGTGGAACAGCTCTGAAACTGCTCCTGTGCTGAAAATTCAGAGAATGTGTTTGTGCTGTGGAGCACCTCAGGTAGAGGAACCCTCCTGGGGAGTGTGTTTGTGATTAGCATACATGCATAGCCTCTGTTTACTCAGAAGAGGAAATTGGGGGGTCTGCAGGAGTAGGTGAGATATTTCAAAATTACTCATTCTAAGAATGCAATTTCTTATCTAAGGGATGATTTTCCATGGAGGCCCTGTGAATGTTTCTACTCCTTGCACAAGGCCCAAGAGGAGATCTCTCCATTGAGGGCCAAGGTCCCAGTGCTGAGTGAGGAGCTGGGATCAGCACTGTGCATCTTCTCTGCAGGGCACAAAGATACTCCCAGGGATGATCTCTGCCAGAGCTGAAAGGGATGCCAGCTGGGACTCTGACAAAGAAATGCCCAGGCAGCAAAGCACAGCTCTGCAGGGAATCAGACTGAGAGGAGACTGGCAGGGTTTTTGTTGTGAAGGCAAACACTGTGTGGCACTAAGTTTTGGCAACAAGGTCACCTTTGGAGGTGGAACTCAGCTCAGAATCAATCCCAGTAAGTTTGGAAGCTGATTCCTGCTTCACCTGTGGGACAGCTCTGCAGGCACGAGTCAGTGAAAGGGGAGGGAGAGGAGTTCCATCTCTGGGGAATTTTGCTGTGTTTTCTCTGGCTGCAGAAGGCACCTGGCCTCAGCAAGGCCATGGATTCCCTCCTTCCCTCAGCCCTGCCAGCCCCTGCTCTCTCCTTTCAGCCAAGCAGACACAGCTCCTGAGCCCTCCTGCTCAGGGATGGACAATTCCTGCCATGGCCAGCCAGAGCTCTAGAAATGGGGCTAGGGATGCTGATGGCTCTGTCTGGTACAGCCCAGGCAGCTGCTCCTTTGCTCCCCAGAGGAAAGGATGAATTCCCAATGCTCCTGTTTGCAGCACAATCCCAGCTGCCCTCCCTGCTGCAGATGGCATTCCCCAGACTCTTCCTCCCAAGGCTGCAGGGATTCTTGGCTCCCAGGACCTGCTGCTGGTTGGCAGCTGCTGCTCTGCTGCAGGCTCCTGGAGGGGAAGTGGCAGCAGAGCTGATGGTTTTTGTTGGGCTCTGAAGGACTGTGTGAGCTCAGGGAGCTACAAAGTGATCCTGGGGTCGGGGACACGCCTGGATGTGAAGCCCAGTGAGTAGCAGAGCTGCCCAGCTGGGGCAATCCCTGGGCCCTGCTGTCCCTGTCCTCCCTTTGCCCCTCCCTGGCCCTTCCCTGCAGCTGCCTGGAGCAGGCATCCCCGGCACAGGAACACAATCTGTGCTGTGGCCCCTCCTGCCCAGCCTGCCCTCCTCTTCCTCAGCAAGGCCATCGGGCTTTGGGCTGCACCAAGGGTGCCCAGCTCCAGGGGCAGCCACGGCTCTCAGAGGCACCTCTGAAACCAGCCAGAGGCAGAGCTGGGCAGTGCCCAGCAGCTCCCTGCACAGCAGCAGCTCCCCTGGCCTGGCCAAGCCTTGCCATGGCTGGGACTTGTCTCTGCTGGGGGCTGAAAAGAAGGAAAGGCAAAGGGAGCTGCTGCTTGGCAGGCAAGAGCTGGGGAATAGATGTTGCCTTGTTGCAGGGAATGGCACCAGAGTGGAGCTGGTGTGTTGCATTTGAGGCTGTAGGAAAGATGCAGAAAGGATAATGCAACAGAGTTCCTCATGTAATGGAGAAGGAAAAGAGAGATTTATTGAAAGAAACACTACAGTTATACAGGGTAGTTCGTGCAAAACAGAATAGAGAAAGCTCATTGGTCCAAGAAGGCAACACCTCTTTGAAATCATGCTTTGTGCAAAATATCACATCTCTCACAGGTGTTTAATCATTGTTATAATTTCTTATCCTTGAGCAGGATGAGAATCCCAAGGCTTCAAGGCTGCTTTTTCCCTGGTTCCCAGCAGTATCCAAAGACAAGGAAGCTTTGCTGGGGCCTGGATTTGCAGGTGCTTTGTGCTTGAGATCAAGTGCAGGGCTGGCAGAGGGGTTTTTGCAATGCAGTGTGTCAGGGTGTAAATGTGGCGGCCAGAGTCATTTTTGGCAAGGGGACGGTGCTTTCAGTGCTGCCAGGTGAGCAAGCCCTTATTCCTGCAAAGTGGAAGTGCTTTATGTCTCACTTGTTCTTGCTTGTCTGCAGGGTCACAGCTCTGGGAAGCACAATGTTTGCAGCCCTGCCATTCCTCAGGTGTCCCTTGGATTTGTTTTCCCCTCATGGCCCTGTGCCCTCTGCTCTGCCCCAGCATCAAGAGCTTTTGTTCCAGAATCTCTGATGGCCCAGCTGAAATGCAGAGCAAGGCTTTCAGTGCTCCTCTGGCACTGCAAAGCTGCCTCCTGGGGCTGGAAATCTGGGCTGCTGGGAAGGTGCCCTGGGTCAGGGACCCTGCTCCAGGCTGCCTCCAGGGGCTTCTTGCCTTCCCTTTTGCCATTGCAGTGCCAGCAGTCTTTGGGGCAGGGATCCTGAACTGTTCCCTCATCACTCAGGGGGAGCTTCTGCCCATCTCTGGTGTGTTTGGTGAGCACAGCCCAGGGCAGTTATCCCCAGGGATAACTGTGAGCAGGGAAATGGGCTTTGGGCAAAGAGAGGCCAGAGGAGATCTCTGGAAATCTGGTGGGTGTTTGGAGCCTCTTGCAGGGGCAGCTGCAGGGCTGGATGGATCCCAGCCCATTTTGTAATGAGCTGTCTCACAGTGTGAGTGATCAAAACTGGGGAAAGCTGACCTGGGGGAGTGGAACCAGACTTGTCATTGCCCCAGGTGAGTTGTGTCCCCTCTGAGCCAAGGGGGAGCCAGCACAGACAAGGTTGAGCTCCATCTGCACCAAGAGCAGGGCAGGGGCTTTGTGGAGAAATTTGGGCTTATTTTAATATTCTGAGGAAAGAAGTGTGAGGCTGTGTGTTTAACCAGGGTGTACTAGAATTGTGTCCATGTTGTGGAAAAGAAGTATTTGAAAAGTGACAAGTAAATTAAATGCAGGTGTAGGGATTTTTAAGACTAAAAAATATTTCTGAGATTTTTGTCACTGAAGTCAGTTGAAAACTTCAGTCCACTCAAAAACAGGTTAATGTTTGTTTCGAAAGGAGGAGCAGAATGAAGTTCAAGCTGTTGGCAACAAGCAATATCAGTGATGTCTGGGTTACTGCTGGGAACTGCAGAACTGGAGCTCAGAGAGCAGGAGTGGGAATGACACCAGCTGTGAATCCTTCCTGTTAGCTGTGGGGATTGGGAGGATGTGTTTAGACCCTCCCTGCTAAATTACACAGTTTAGGGGTAAACATGGCACTGCTGGGGTATGGGTTGGACTTAATGGTCTTAGAGGGCTTTTCCAACCTGAACAATTCTGTGTTGCTCTGATTCCAAGTGTGAATCATTACAACATGAAGTGCAGCCTGCAAAGGAGGGTGGACATTGCAAGAAAAGTGAGCAGAAAGGTGACACAGGCTGGTGAGACCCACCAGCAGCAGCAGCCAGGAGGCTCCAACACATCCTGGGGGTTGTGTGCACACAGGGATGCAGAGATGCTGCTGCTGCATGGAGAGAGGGGACAGAATACACAGATGGTGAATTAACCTGGCAGAGGAATGTGGCTGAAGGAAGTGCTGATTTATGCTGAGGCTATAGCCAGTAGTGTTGGTGTTAGCCAGTAGTGTTGGTGATAGCCAATGATGTTGGTGATAGCCAGTAATTTTGGTGAGCATGTGTGGACCTGCTGGAGGGTAGGGGGCTCTGCACAGGAACCTGGACAGGCTGGATAGATGAGCCAGGTCCAACAAGGTGAGGTTTGACAAGACCAAGTGCTGGGTCCTGCACTTTGGCCACAACAACCCCTGCAGTGCTCCAGGCTGGGGACAGAGTGGCTGCACATGAGCCAGCAGTGTGCCCAGGTGGCCAAGAAGGCCAATGGCTACCTGGCCTGGATCAGGAATGGTGTGGCCAGCAGGAGCAGGGCAGTGATTCTTCCCCTGTGCTCAGCACTGGTTGGGCAGCACCTCAAGTGCTATGTCCAGTTCTGGGCCCCCCAAATTAGGAAGGACATGGAGGGGCTGGAGCGTGTCCAGAGAAGGGCAACAAGGCTGGTGAGGGGTCTGGAACACAAATGCTGTGACATGTGGCTGAGGGAGCTGGGGATGTTTATCCTGGAGAAGAGAAGGCTCAGGGGTGACCTCATCACACTCTACAACTCTTCAACTGCCTATGGCCAGGTGGGGGTTGGGCTCTGGTCCCAGGTGACCACTGACAGAATGAGAGGACACAGCCTCAAGCTGGGTAGGGAAAGTTCAGGTTGGACATTAGGAAAAAATTCTTCACTGAAAGAGTGATTGGGCACTGGAATTGTCTCCTCATGGAGAGGGTGGAGTCACCATCCCTGGAGGTGTTTAACAAAGCCTGGACTGGCACTCAGTGCTGTGCTTTAGTCCATGAGGAGGTGTTAGGTCATGGATTGGACTTGATGATCTCAAAGGTCTTTTCCAACCCAATTCTTCCTGTGACTCTGTGAGTTGCTTCCAATAAAACCTTGCCCTGCCATGTTCTCCAGCCTTCACCAGCAAACACATCCCAGGGCAGCATTTTGCAAAGCATTGTGTCACAGTGCTATTCTGGGACTTATGGCAAGCTTACATTTGGAGCTGGAACCAAACTCATGGTTTCTCCAGGTATGTCTGAATTCTCAGGTGGAAGCTCTTCTTTCACTTCACAAGTTATTTTGCCACCCCACAATATTTTAGCAACAGAACTATGAATTTTCAATTGGTATTAAGAGCAAATTATTTCCATGGCTGCAAGCATGTTCTCACCTCCCAAATCCTGAGAATGAACACAGCAGAGGTTTTACATATGCAAGAGGATTTGTCTTGGAAAAGTCAATAGGAAGTGGGCTCCTACATTAAATTCCTTAAGCAGAGGAGAAGCAAAGAGAAATTAAATTTTGCACAGAGGGGGAAAATGCAGAGAGGTGAAACTGGTTTCATTAAAGGTGTAATAGGTAAAAAGAACTTTTCTTGTATGTGGATAGAAATAGTTGGAGATAACCAGACTCATAATTGTATGTGAAACACAAAAAATGCCCATATTGGGTCTGTGCTTTGGAGATCCTTGAGCTGTGGCCGTGGGGAGTGGGTTTCTGTAATTATATAAACACCAGAGTCAGGAAGCTCAGGGAGCTTGACCTCAAGAATGGCACCAAGTGTAACAGTAAATAAATTATTTTTGAGAGGGGAATCTGACTGGCAGAATAAATACATGAGGAATAAGATGGAGAATAGAAGTTGTGGTGCAGCTGGCTTTCTGGAACCAATGGGACAAATATGACTGAGTGGAATATTAAGGAGAGTATGTTTGGGAGTGCAAAATGCAAAATATCACATGGAAAGAAAAGTCAGTAGGTGGAAAAGTCCTGGGTAAATGGATCTGTCTGTTGATATAGATAAACAGGATTTCTTTTGGTGGAGAATTTAATTGCTGAAGGTTCCATTCAGTGCTGCTCTGGATAATGTAGAGGCCTGTGCTGTTGTGTGGTTATGGAAATAATTACAAACTCACATTTGGATCTGGTTTTGCCAGGTACAGTTACCCTGATTTTTTTACTAATTTGCAAGTTTGTTAATACACACCAAGATCTGGGGAATGGCAGCTCTCAAGGGCATTGTAGCCCAGCTCGAGCAGTGGCATTTAGCTCAGGGCAGCTGTCCAAGGGCAGGCACAGGCTTCCAGTGCCCTTCTGACTGCACTCCTGGGAGCAGCCAACACAGAGCCTGGTTCTGCTCTTCTGCAGAGTCACTCCTGGATTTGTTCTCTCTCAGAGGGTCTATCCATGGCACTTTTATTGGCCTCGAGAAAAGTCATGGATTATACAACTCAGATGGAAAAGCCTTGAAAAGCAAGGATGTTTATAATATTTACATTGCTGGCCAAGAGCCAGGGATGTGCAGCCACAGCCCAGAAAGCCAGCTCCATCCTGGGCTGCATCTCCCAGCTGCATTCCCAGGAGATTGAGGGATTGATTGATTGATTGATTTGATTAATTGATGCCTCTCTTCTCTGCTCTGCCCAGGTGAGACCCCACCTGCAGAGCTGTGCCCACCTCTGGGCTCCCAGCAAACACAAGGACCTGCTACAGTGGATTAACACAAAAACATCCAGAGGGATGGAGCAGCTCTCCTATGGGGACAGACTGGCAGGGATGGGGTGATTTATCCTGGACAAGGCTCCAGAGAGATCTTATTTCAACCTTTCAGTACTTAAGAGTACTTACAGGCTTATAGGAAAGATGGAGAATAAGTTTTAAAAACAACCTGTAGTGACAGGACAGAGAGTAATGGTTTTAAACTAGAAGAGGGTAGATCCAAACTGGAGTTAAAGAAGAAATTATTTTACTATGAGAGTGATGAAACACCAGCACAAGTTGCCTGGAGAGATGGGTACATGCCCCATTCCTGGAAATATTCAGTGTCAGGTTGGATGGGCTCTGAGCAATCTCAGTTGAAGTTGTCCCTTCATTGCAGTCATTGCAGGAGAATTAACTTAGGTGACCTTTAAAGTTCTCTCCAATCCAAACCACTGTGTGGTTCTATGATTTAGAAAATACCCACTTAAGGTGATGATCACCATTTTAGCTGGTCTTTGTATCAGAATATCACCAAGGAGCATTGCACTACAGCATTTGCAATATCAGTGTTGGGATGGGGACTGACTGCTTTTAGCTGGGTTATCTGATGCATGGATGTTGTTGGATATTGCTGGGAACCAGGAAAAGAGCAGCCTTGAAGCCTTGGGTTTCCCAGCCTGCTCAAGGACAAGAAATTATAACAATGATTAAACATCTGCTGGAGATGTGATGTTTGTATTAGAAATAGTGCTTTGGTGGTGGAATTTTTTGCAAGGAAGGTCAACAAATTTGGAACCTTCCCAGGCTAGTATCTTCATGCCTCCTGCATGTGTTTGTCCTCCCTAGCAAAGGGCACTGCTGGGGAGCACAGATACATATTTTTTTCTGGTTTTTTAAATATTTTTCGGAAAGGGAGACATGTCGTTGGATACTGCTGGGAGCCAGGGAAAAAGCAGCCTTGAAGCCTTGGGTTTCTCAGCCTGCTCAAGAACAAGGAATTATAACAATGATTAAACACCTGCTGGAGAGGCAATGTTTTACAGAAAGCATGATTTCAAAGAGGTGTTGCTTTTTTGGACCAATGAGTCTTTTCTATTTTGTATTGCACGAACTACCCTATATATAACTGTAGTGTTTCTTTTAAATAAGCTCTCTCTTTTTGCTTCTCCATTACACAAGGAACTATATTGCATTATCCTTTCTGCAGCTCCTATAGCCAAAATGCAGCACATGGACACAAATATTGCAGGGGATTTTCTTTGGGACTGGGACTTGTAGCTTTGCTGAGCTGTCACAGCTGCAGGACCATTTTTTAACTCTCCAGGCACTGCAGAGACTGGGTATGAATTCCCAAAAAATGGAGTTATCAGGGCTGCCTGTGAGGTTCCAACACCTAGACAGGGACACAGTGTGCCACTGAAACCTTTGAGGACATAACTGTAACCTCACAGAGATTTTCTGGGTTATGTGAGTTATAAGGATGGAAAGGGGAAAAATGGTATTAGGAAGAAGAACCTTGTTGGTGATCAAGGCACCAAGTGGGTAGTAAATACTTAGGAGAAAAGCTGGGCTGAAAGGCTGTAGCCCCAGCTGCACAGCTCAGTGAACTGGAATTTCAGGTGATATTACAGGTGGAAAAGCAGATTATTCCTTGTATTGCCCCAAAATATGTAACACCACAAAACTGTAACCAGGTAATGAATGGACATTTTTAAAATTTGATAATCTTCTAGTAGATTTATTTAGTACTTTGATAGTGTCAGCACGTTTCACCATTGCTCCCTGAAGTTACCCCCTGCTCTGGACTGTGTGTTGGTCTGGCTGCCAGTGTGCATTGCATAAACCTGCCCACATTTTTGTAGAGGCTGGCACCAGTGTGCCAACCAGGGATACACAAAACCCACATTTGGAACTGGGACCCAGCTTGTTGTCACCCCAAGTAAGTTTGAGCTTGCTGTTCCATATTAGCACCAGGATTGGTACATCATTTGTTTGTTAGGTAGATGTGATTCCTTTTTTTCTGATCCCAGAATGAAGAGACAGACATGGTTAAGGGATAAAAGGGTTTTTATCTTAGTATTTAATAAGGATCCTTAGGTGCAACAATTTGTCAAGGTGGAATACTCTGAAATGCACACACACAGTAGATTTTGTGCACAATTTTATAGACCTTGCAAATTAGCATATTTGACATAGATTCCCTAATGAGAAGCTTGAATAAGCAATGTGACATTTCCATATTCTAATGTATTCCCCCCAGGTGGGCCTGATTTTGGTTTACAGAAAGGTTCTCTCCAGAGCACATTCTTTCTCAAGATAGTGTAAGGTTTTCTGGCCTCCAACTGTGAGGCCTTTAGGATGTTTGGTCTGGCCTATCAGAACACCAGGACTATGCTAAGATACCAGGCTTAAAGAATTACAAGTATGTATGCTAAGAGTACTGAGAATACATAAAAGATATATTTTAAAAGGGAAAAAAATCATAATGGCATCAGGGACCAGGGATTTCATGGGAGCATATTCCAACTTCTTTTCAGCTTCCCTTGGCAAAACCAGTTGGGATAGAGCTGCTCTCTTGGAATGGCAGGAGGGCTTGGCTGTGGTGTGGCAGGACAGAGCAGTGAGAGAAGGGTGATGTCCACCCAGCTTTAATAGCCATGGCATGGTGACTGCAGCTTCTTCCCACTAAGGGCTTAGAGACTGGATTTGCTAAGTCTTAGCCTAAGAGAACATGCCATGATCTTTCTTTTTTAAAATCCATAGCCATTGTGTGATTCCAAGATTATTTTTTTTTTCTGGAAACAAAATCTCTGCTATATATAATTGAAAACTTGATCTCCCAACTGAAAACCTGATTTTGGAAGAAAAAGCAGGGAAAAGCATTTTGTGAAAATGACAGAGGTTCTGAGGAGGTTCATGAGCAGCCACTTCAAGTCTTTTTGTTTTGAGGAAATTGTCACACAGCTAGGTTAATCCATCTCAATCACCTGTGATCTAGTGGATTAGAACAGCAGAATTGCTCCTTCTGACACCCAAAAAATCTTTTCTTATCTTTGAAAGGAGATCATAGCAATTCTCTCCTGTGGTTTAGGTGGTGCCTGAGTAAATCCATACATGAACACAAACAGGGTATTGCTTCCCAATAAGAAAAAATTCATTAAAAATTCATCTCATTTTTTTCTGAATGTGAACACTAAAGCTCAGGATTTGTCCTAGTTTGGTACTAGAGAACTATTTGTTCTGTTGGCACTTGATTTCTTCTCACATGCTGGGTATCTTCCTCTATTAATTCACTGTTACTTCTGGTTCAGTGGGAAATCATTCCTTTAAAAGGTTCATGAGAAAGACTTTGGACAGTTTTGGCAGTTTGACTTCCCCAAGTCAAGATTTTGAGTCCCTTTCTAGACTTTCCCCATGGAAAGAAATCAAAATTTCTTCATTTGGGAGCTAAGCTGTCTTCAGTATTTCTACAAAATGACAGATTTCACAGAGGACCTCTGGCAGACCTTTTGGAATGTGCATTGATAGAACATGATGGAAACATCACTAAATGTGATGTTAATTCATTGGAGCTGTTCCTCTGGGGCAAGATTGGCCTGTATGAGTGGGCAGGGGTCCAGGTGTTCCTGGAGTGGGGCAAAGCTCCAGGCTGGCTCCAGCTGTGGAAAATCATGTCTCAGGCTGAGGAGTGGTAACAGCACCAAAAATTGTGTCACCAGTTCCAGTCTGACCAGAGATGCATGTTGCTTTGGAAGGAATAGAGAATGTGATCATTTTTTGCATGATATTACCTGGGAAGGAAACCAGCTCAGGATTTCTACTACAGCTGGTTTGGAGGGGAAAAAAGAAAGGGCACAGGTCTCAATCTGATGTTGCAACAGGGTTCAACGCCCCTGAAATCAGCCTCAGTTGGCTGTCTCTGTAGATTGGGCAGGAATAGCATTCCAACAGCTCCTGCTCTTCCACCTGGAAGACATCCTTCAGTAAAGATAAAATTAGGCAGCATAGAAAGCTCAGAGCATCATTATTTATTATTAATTCTCACTCTTTCCTGTGAATACAGTATAAATAGACAGCATCTCCAGCACAGGCTCCAGCTCTTAAGACAGAATAACAGGTCACAGGGCTGTGGTTAGAGTAGATGTTGTTCACCAAAACTATCTCAAACCTTCATAGCAGTGGGCAAAAACACCAAGGAACTTACAGGAACTGAACTGCAGCACCAGAACAGAGGCAGTCACCACTCTGAGTAAGAACAGGAAACTAATATTTTGCAAAACTGCTGAAGCTTCCTGTGAAAAACAGATTTTACTGATTTATGTGTTCAAGATCAAAGCATTGCTTAGATTGAAAAGGAGAAAAACACCCTAATTTGGAGAGATGTAGATATTTATCTCTTCAGAAAGCACAGGACTCATGATGAGAGGGAGCAGCTTGACAAATTCCTCCTTTCTCTTTCACTTCCCTGTACCCCATGGCCATGGTCCACCCTGGCTCATCTGTATTTTACACAGGGATCTATGATCAAGGTTTTTACCAGCTCCTGCCTTCCTCTCCCTTACAAACAATCACTATTTCCAAACAACTAACTGGGAGTATGGGAGGTAAGGGAGTCCCAACAGACATCAGGCTGTGTTTCTGCATACAGAGAATCTCATCATGTTCTTCAAAGCCAGGGCAAAGCTAGAATGGATGAATTACAATTCAGGAGACGGGCCAGAGAATGAACCCTTGGGATTTGTGGATTTTATTTTTTTTTTCTGAGATGATACTAATAGGGAAGTATGGATATTTCTCTGAGGTGGCAGCAGCTGGGAGCACAACAAATAACATTTATTTCAGTGATAAAGAACAAAGAACCTTTATTTCAGTGATAAAGAGGATTTTGAGACACATTTCCCATGAGAAGAAATGACAATTTCTTATCTGGGAGCCAAGATGTCTTCAGTATTTCTACAGTATTTATCAGTGAGGTGTGTGAACAGGGAGAAAGCAAAGATTAAATTCAACTCTCAATCCTACACAGTAACACTTATCAGTTTATAGATGTGAACTGAAGCTCTCATTGAAATCTCTGAAGGCAAATGTAATACTTTATTTAGTCATCATGAGAGCACTGCAGTGTCTGGAACATTTTACTGTTAGCCATGAACAAAGACTTAGGAATGCACCTTCTCATAGAATCAGATGAAATGTATGCTTAGAGTACATGTTTATAAAGCTAAATATGCAAAAAAGGGTTTAACCACAGGTTGTGTTTTGATACGTGTGGAAAATCCCAGTCTGACTGACTTGCTAGCAGAGTTTGAAGCAAGGAAACAGTAATGAGCCCCAGGTGTCATGTCTGCAGTCTTTAGTGCCTCAAACCCCTCTCTGCAGGGTAACATTTTGTAAAAAAAAATTGGTAGAAGAGGTGGAACATGATGAAACATTTGTTGCTTCCCCCTTTTATCCCACTGTTCCTACTTTGCTTCTCAAGCTTCCTGCTGTAGCAGCACCATCAGTGGCCTGCTGGTAAATGTGGACACCCTTAGGGTTTAGTGGTTGATCCACTGCCCCTCAGGACACAGGGGGAAGGAGTTTTGCATTTGGTGGATTTGACCAAACATTTGCAGAAAAAGCAGAATGGCCCTGGGCTGTCTCAAGTATCACAGAATCACAGAATGGTTTGGGTTGGCAGGGAGCTGAAGGACCAAGTTCCATCCATGGGCAGGGAAATCTGCTGGGCCTGGCTGCTCTTCCAGCTTCACTCTCGTCCCTGGGTGCCCCCAGGCCAAGGTGCCAGAGTCCAGTGAGCTGTTAGGTTAGGTATTGTCTGATCAGGAACAGTGAATAATGCAGCAAGAAGAAGTGATTTATTGAAAAGCCATGGCATTTATATAAGATAGATCATGCAAAACGAAGTAGAAAAGATTCATTGGTCCAAGAATGCAACACCTCTTTGAAACATGCTTTCTGCAAAATATCACGACACTCACACAGCTCAGTGGTCAACACCAGGTTTTTATCTGTGTTGTTCTTTCTTCCTTCTCTTGTTTGGGCTCTGAGGAAAATCCCCAGCCTGGGAAAGGCCCGAGCTGGAGCTGAGAAAGCCAACAGCCTGGGAAAAATCTAGACTGGATTTTTCCATGAGCCTGCAGCAGTGTTCACAAGGTTATGGACATGCAGGGTGTGGATGTCCACAAACGTTTTCAGATGCTCCAGGAATTCTGCCTGGTCACTCTGTGTCTCCCACACAACAAAGGTCAAGAGAAGTAGCTTCTGCATCATCCACTGCAGATGTTTGATTCTCTAAAGTTGAGCAATGAGCAGGCAGCATCTCACTGGAATAATGCAGAAACCTGCATTTCCAAGTGGCTGTATGTTAAACTGAAGGAACTGTGAATGTGCAATCTGACCTAATGACTCCTTTTCTCTCCTTGCAGAAGTTACTCCATCTCCCTCGGTCTACAGGCTGACCTCTAAAGATGACCAGAATCTGGAAATGTGCCTTATCACAGATTACTCCCCCGAAAAGCTCGCTCTTAACTCAGCTGAGCAGCACACATCTGCTGTCGTGGAGGTGGAAAGTGCAGAGAGCAGCAAGGAATCCAGCTACCTGTCCACCTACTGGGCCAAGAGGGATGAGCTGCACTGTGGTGCCAGGCACGAGGGCTTTGGAGAGCTGCAGGGCGAGGACCCTGAGAGTGGTAATGGCACTTCTGGGGCTGTGGGCAGGGTTGGAGGTGCTCTGGGTCCTGCTGGTGGGACCAGGATTGGGCTGCAGCTCCCTTTTGTCAGGAAAACTAATCCACAAACACCAGAGGTTTATGTCCAGAAAGGAGACAGAGGAGTCCTGTAACTTTATTCAAATAAAGGGAGAGGCCATGGGACATTCCTCGACGATCTCTCAGATTTTTGGAGGATGCAGCCTCCTTTGTATCCCAATTTCCCAGCTGCATTTCCCTCTCTCTTTCCCTCACTGCCTGAGGTACTTGAGAGGCACAGACTTCCCAGAACACCTGATACCTGAGATTCCCCTCTAATGTATAACCCTCCATTTTAACTTTTAATTTTTATAGAAATCCCCATTGTTTCTTTCAATATCCAATTTCATTTACCAGCAAACCTACAGTTTTTTGTAAAGGCAAATCTCTTTTTCCATTCATCAATCAGTGGAATCCTTCCCATTGTTTCTTTTATCTCTCAGTGCTGGTTTTGTCCACCAGCAGACCCACAGCTCGTTTGTAAAGACAAATCCCTCATTCCTCTCCCAGCCCTGCAGGCAGTGCTCCACTATGGCCCCACAAGACACAGGAATGTTTCCTCATTTCTCTGTTTTCTCTCTCCTTCCTCCTTGGTGCAAACAGGATTAAGGGTCTGGTACAGTCAGAGCAGAGACATCTTAAAAACACACTGTGGGGGGATAGAAATCTTGAAATTCCTTTTGTCCAAAGGGACACTTTTAAGTTTAATTAGATAATATTTTCTGCTTGCCCTGAAAAAGGGAGAAAAGAGTGTTTATGGGAGGGTTTGTTGGCCAGAAACTCTAATTCAGTCCTTCTAAGCAGAGATATCTTTATAGACCTCTGGAGAAGTACATTTTGTTATTAATCAAATTTATTGTTACTCTCTGCAGGTGCCAGTGCTGTCTGTGTCACAGGGCTGTCCCCACACTTCAGGACAGGTATGTAACACAGCATTTTAGGAGAAAACTCTGGCCTGACTAAAGCAAATGTCTTCCCAAGTTTTTACTGGTTTTCCCGCTTGCAGAATTCTTTTTGAAGCAGCAAAATGTCAGACAGAAAATCTCCAAAAGGGCCCCCACAGGCTTTAAACATTAAGGCTGAAAGTGGTGGTGTTAATGCACCTTCCTGACCCAAGCTGATAATTTAATGCAGTGCAGGCAGCGCCCAGAGCTCCTGCTGTGGCTCACCAGAGTGACTCCAGCTGTGAGTCAGCACCGCCTCAGCTCAGCTTCACAGGAGCTGCGTTATTTTGGGTGCACAAACAGCTAATGAAACAAGAGCTAAGCTGGTGGTTTCTGTGCTCAGGGCTCAGCACTGCTGGGTGCACCCAAGCTCTGCCCCAGCTCACTGCTCACTGCTGCAGTCCCAGCTTCTGCTGCTCTGCCTCTTCAAAGAGCAGAGCCTGAGCTGCCCTGCTCACACAGCAGCTGTGATCTTGCAAATCTTTCCAAAACACGCTTCAGGAAAATACTCAGCAGTAAACACGGCTGATTCCATCAGCCTTTCAGCTCTCTGAAGGGTTCTCACTGATGTCAAAAACAAGGTTCACTTTCCTGGTAACTTAAAAATGGTATAATAATAACAATAATAATAACAACAACAATAATAATAATAACAACAATAATAATAATAGTAAATACAGAAAATTTTAAAAAAAAGACAAATAGGAGACAAAGACAATTGAGCAAAGGGTTAATGTGGCTGGGTGCTGGGCATTCAGCCAAGAGCACCCTAGCTCAGAAAACACTTGGTTAAATGCATCAACATGTTGCATATTCATAGACCTTCATGCATTATTCAAAATCAACCCCTCCATCCCGACCTGTAAACCAACTATTTTTGTGGTGCCATCCTGTTGCCTACTCCCTGATCAATAAATTCCTTCCCTGGAGTTCTGGTTATCTTCATCCAGACAGGATAACCCAAGAATGTGAAGAATGTCTTTTTACCAGTCTCTGAATTAGTTACATGAACAAAAGCTTGTTACATCACCATGTTGTAGTCCAAGAAAAATATATTTATCACATTACTATTTCTAAGTTTTGTTAATAACAGAACTAAAAGAAATTATATTCATTTAAAATGAATTTTTATATTTTTTATTCATTTTGTATTCATTCATAAGTTTTCCAACATTATACAAATAGCATTCATTTTAATATTTGTGAAAATAAATATAATATGTACTTGTAACACTGATAAACATACCGTGAATTTTTGCTGACAGTTCCTTCCTTCTCCAGGACAGATCAATGCATTTTTAGATACAAATGGTTTTTTAACTTTAGATTAATATAAAATTTAAATACATTTGTGTTCTATGATTAAAATAAAAATTTCCCTCTGCCCATCTTCAAAAAAATTTAGAGGAAGGAGGGCTGCCTGCATCATCCTGGGTGCACAATACACAGTATTTCAAACCAGTTAAGTGGATGGCAGATTGGCATGTTGGATAATTAAGTGGTTATTGAATGGAAGAAATTGAAGTGCCTGAGTCCTGCTCCCTGTCTCATTTCCTGTGCTCCCAGCTGACTCCATCACACAGTGGAGCAGCTTTGTTAGGAAAGGTTCAGTCTGTGGAACACTCAGTGCTCTTCTGACTCTCATTTTCTGTTTGGTTTTTTTTTCCAGATGAACGCTTGAACACGCTGTCTTTATCACAGCTGGGCCTCAAAATAGTTTTAATGAAAGCAGTACTTTTTAATGTGCTGATGACAATGCTTATGTGGAAGAAGAAAAAGGTGAGTATGCTTGGGGGGGTCAGAAAACATCTGTTAGAAAACATCTGGATTGGTTCGTCAGCTATAAATTCTCCTTCTCTCTGGAATTGCTGTTTATGCAGTCTATCCACACTTCTTTTGTCTGCCAGCAGTAAAATCCCTCCATTCCTGTGGCCACACCATTTTCAGCCACCCCTCAGGTGCTCTCCCCTGTCCATAAGAATTGTTTTTCCTTTCAAGATATTTGTCCCTTCTATTTCTACACCCATCCCTTCCCTTGCCTGCATTCATCCATCAGATTTCTTCCCTCACCTGTCTCCAGCTGGGAAAGTTTGATGTTATTGACTTTAATATAAACCCTAATAAATTACTTTTTGCCCAGTGTCTGTTTCTTCTCTTTCTCTTGCCTGGACACTTCAGCTCTACAATTGTGCAGCTGTGACTGTCACCCAAATAATGATTTAACACACCTTTGTTTTTGTTGCAGGACTGAAAGTGGTGCCGTCCTGAAGTACCAAAACCATCAGAGAGCATCTGAGCAAGAAGGGAGCACGGGGATATTCCTTGTGCAGGGGATGTCACTGCTGTTCTTATAAACCACACCAGCCATTATATTCTAAATTGCTTTATTTGCATTGCTTTAAAACTACTCAAAAGGAAACATTTCCAGCATTCTGCCCTCCTGGGTCATTCACCATACAGAGTCTCTTCTGCATGAAGCAAACTTTGCTATAATTACACACTGCCAAGCATCACTGTTACTTGCATTAAAATGATGACTTCTGCCTGCAGCAATGCAGTTTGTTAAAAACTGCAAACTAAATATCACCTGAATGGGAATTTTTCCCATTTAGGTAGCTTTATGGTATTCATGTCTCTTAGAAACCTTTTCAGGTGCAAATGAAAAAACTTTGAAAAGCAAAGGGAGACATACTCAGGATACATTGTCCTGCAAGGCTGTGCTAGATCAAAGCAAAAATATCCCTTTTTTTTACCCTAAAGGATGAGCTGCAGGTCACCCAGAAGTCCCAAATTCAATGAAATTGTCACTTCAATATCACAGGGAAAAAAAAAAGAAAAATAATATTTTTATTATTTTTTAAAAGTCTATCTGGCCATTAATCATCCTTGATTTAAACCAGTTTAATATTTGGCTTTCTGTTAGTAAAAATATAAACCACTTTTGTTCTTTTTGTTTACTTCTAACAATCTGATATCTCCCAAGTTCTTTTTGTAACAATTGCATGAAAATGTACTGAAATATTTACTTGTCCATGTGTGCCCACCTTGGAACAGTGGTTGCCTGTGGCATCTGTATGCTGCTAATTCATGAACTGTACTGGCACTCACAAAATGTCTTGGCATTTCTTTAGGCTGTTATCAAACAATTCTTACAAAAAATGAGAAACTTGTTTGTCTCTTGTGTTTGTGGTTCGAGGCATCTCCCTTTGGGAGGGAGGAGGGAAGGGGTTGGATCCACCATGGAGGGTGGGAACAAAGTCCTTCTGCAGGACATCTGTGCTGTGTCCTGTGAGGACAGGGGAGAGAGAGAATTCACAGAATTCACAGAATTCACAGAATCACTGGGTTGGAAGAGACCTTCAAGATCATCGAGTCCAACCCAGCCCCAACACCTCAACTAGACCATGGCACCAAGTGCCACATCCAGTCTGTTTTTAACACATCCAGGGACGGTGACTCCACCACCTCCCTGGGCAGATCATTCCAGTGCTTTATCACTCTTTTCACGAAAAACTTTTTCCCAATATCCAACCTGTATCTCCCCTGGTGCAGCTTGAGACTGTGTCCTCTCATTCTGTCAGTGCTCCCAGGAGAAAGAGACCAACCCCACCTGAGCAAAGCCACCTTTCAGGGAGCTGTAAAGAGTGATAAGGTCACCCCTGAGTCTCCTTTTCTCCAGGCTGAACAACCCCACAGTTCCTCACAGGGTTTGTGTTCCAAGCCCCTCACCAGCCTCGTTGCCTCCTCTGGACACACTCAAGTGTCTCAATGTCCTTCCTAAGCTGAGGGGCCAGAACTGGACACAGCACTCGAGGTGTGGCCTCACCAGTGCTGAGTACAGGGAAGGGGGAGCCCCTCTGCCCCGAGACTGTGCTGGGTGGAGACAACAAAAAATGGCTTGGCCACAGTGAGGGGACTGGTCACAGCCCCAGGATCCTGGATTGCTGCTGTGGGTCACACAGGACCCTGAGGTGTCCCCAATCCTGAGTGTCACAGCAGCACAGGGTGCCTGCTCTGCAGTGATGACACCAATGGACCCCCTCGGCCTCCAGGTTCTGTCTGACCCTGGCAAATCTGAAAGGGAAATGTTCTCCTTTTGTGACATCAATTTCTCCATCTTCTGATGCCCCAGTGAGGCTCTTCTGGGACCAACTAAAAACAGGCCAGACAAAACCAAGGGAATAAGAAGCAGTTACATTTATTGAATATATTTATTTATGGAAGGGCCTTCAGTAACATTTCATGCAGACAAAGCCCCGCAGGGGCTACACCCAAAAATGGACAACAGGGTCATGGGTTTGGTTTTCACAGTTTTATAAATTGGGTCCATTTGCATACTGGAGGTTAATCTTCCAATTACAGCTCCAGTAGTGAAGTCATTTACCCTCAGTTTGCTCCCCCCAACTCACTTCTGTTTGTATTTCTTGGGGCCTGAGACAGTGAGGTGTCCTTGATTCCCAGGCCTGGAGAGGAATTGCTGTGTCTGACAGAATGGGAAAGCAGCAGCCACACTGTACATGGAGTTTGGAGTTCTACACTAAAGAATTGCAGGATTACACATCTATGAAAAATATAAAAGCCAAAATCCTAAGGCATCACCAGAGGCTCCTCTGTGGGGAAGAAAGAGAAGTGTGCCCTGACAGAAACACACTCTCCCTGCAAAGCTTGAACCTTGCCTGTACCTCCCACCAGCTCCCAAAGTGGCAGGAAAAGCCTCTCAGGACCACTGGGGGTGGTTCCCTCACCCAGCTGGGATCACAGCCTGCACAAGGAGCTGGCTTTTGGAAAGGGTCATGGTTCAAACACTTTTAGCCAAAAGCCCTGGTGCCTCCTGTGGGAGGACCACGGCAGGGTCTGACCCACACTGCTGAGAGCAGCAGGACAGAGCCTGCCTGGTGTCCTGCCTTGGTCCTGCACCCAGCACTGAGCTGGGACCTGTCACAGGGTGACAATCACTGACCTCCTGACAAGGAACAACTTAAACTTCCCCTGTCTGTTGCCCTGATTGTTTTACAGTGCAGATGTTCAGGGATTTGTTCTCTCCCTGGACACAGCCATCATTCTCATCTCTCCCCAGCTGTAGGAAACCTGTGGCTCCTTCAGTGCTGCATTCCAGGCAGCTCTTGGGGCCTGCATTCCACTCCTGATGAAATCTGCCGTGTCACGGGAGACAGCCTGAAGAAGCTGCCTAAGTCATATATGAACTAGAAAGCAAGTCATAAGTCATTGCATTTCACAGATTTCCTACCTATTAACCTCATTCCAGAAACGTTCAGAGATGTGGAAGAAAGCTTTCCATACACATTTACCTTTACCATCACTTTTAAAAATTAATAACCATCATAATTTTATTATGCTGCAGTTCAAACTCACTCCCAGATGAAAGGATAGAGTTAAGGACTGTGCTGCCTCTGTTTTCACATCTGAGTCTTTCCTCTTCCAGGTTAAACAGGGACAGAATTTGCCAGGTGGGAGATGAGTTAAATGTTTTGACTAAAATGGCTCCTGGCATGTGACCTGCAAAGCACTGAATTTGCAAGGTCTACTTCAAAGACACTTTCAGATATCAGGCTGCCAATCTCCCACCACCACAACGTGCCCCCCCTTCCCTGCATTTTCTTGTTTATTTCGAGACACAAAAACCACAGAGCAAAGCAAAGCCAGGAAATAACAGAGCAGGACAGGAGGTGGAAAGGGGCTCGTGGCCCAGGTGGGGCAGGAAGAGGCCACAGCACAAGTTCCATGACGCCAGAGTCGAGATCTGGGTCACCACTGATGCTCGTCTACCCCCCACCACAAAAACCACATCCTCTGGAAAGTGCAGCACCAAGGGGGTGGGGGGGGCACGTGGCAGGGAGGGGGAGAGCTGTGGAAAAGAACAGCAGACGTTAGACCACAAGGCAAAGTGGAATTGAGGTTAAGACGTCCTCCCCTCCTCCCCTCACCACAGCCTGCACTTGGGGAGTTGTTTTGGGTGCAGCAGGAAGGATTGAGCTATGTATAGAGTGGGCAGGGAAAGGGGGGGAGGAATGCATTATAAAGCATGGGGGGAGAGCTCCTAGAATTGGGTCAGATTTCTGAATTTGCTGATTTGCTTCATCATTTTAACAGATTGAAAAATATTTCCACTTCTCCTGACCTGGATGAGAAGGAAGGATGAAGGGGCAGGCCAGAGATCCTCTCACTCTGTCAGGGAAGGAGGTTTTGCATCCTCTCCCCTATGTCACCTCCTGCCCTCCATGAGTAGGAGATGAATCTGTGTGTCTTCTCGGGGCTTTGTTGGAGAAAATGTCCTGCCCAATATTTGTCACCTCTCATCAAACATGGCCCTGTGTACTAACCATCATCTCTTATTTTCCTCCTCCTCCTTGTGTGACCAGGGACCCGAGTGTGGACTTTACAAGGACCAGAGCTTGAAGGTGTCAGTGGATTTGTTGAAGCTTATTGCAGCACAGAAGGACTTGGATTCATTGTAGGTTCACAGAATCCCAGAATAGTCTGGTTTGGCAGGGACCATAAAGATCACCCAGTCCCATCCCCTGGCCATGGCAGGGACACCTTCCACTATCCCAGGTTGTTCCAAGCCCTGTCCAGCCTGACCTTGGACACTGCCTGGGATCCAGGGGCAGCCACAGCTGCTCTGGGCACCCTGTGCCAGGGCCTCCCCACCCTCACAGGGAAGATTTTCTTGCCAATATCCCATCTAAACCTGCCCTCTGTTAGATTGAAACCATTCCACCTTGCCCTGTCACTACATCCTTTGTACATCCTCTGCAATTTTACTTTCCCTCATGGATTCTACTGCCCAATTAATGTCAGCTGGAGGAACCACAAGCAGGTAAGAAGCAGGAAAAAGGGAAAAAAAAACTCCACAGCAAAGCCTGGCATCTCCTGTGGCTCAGCCCCCGTGCAGTTCTGAGCAGTGGCCAGGGGAGGGCTCAGGCTGAGCATCCTCCACCATGGATGTGCTGGTCCTGCTGCCAGGGCACAGCTCCTGGCTCAGCTCAGGGCACAGCTCCTGGCACAGCCCCTGGCTCAGCTCAGGGCACAGATCAGGACACAGCTCAGGGCACAGATCAGGGCACAGCTCCTGGCACAGCTCAGGGCACAGCTCAGGGCACAGATCAGGGCACAGCTCAGGGCACAGATCAGGGCACAGCTCCTGGCACAGCCCCTGGCACAGCAGAGCTGGGTGCATCACTGCCCATCTGTATTGGGTCTGACCAGGGTGAAGTTCCCAGCCCTTACAGCGCTGTGCTTTGCACTGGCAGCTGGACAGATGTTGATAACAGAGCAGTGTTTTGGCTACTGCCCAGCAGTGCTGTGCCTATGACATTCCTTCCCCCATCAGAGGGGATGGGCAAGATCCTGGTGGGGGACCCAGCCAGGCCAGCTGACCCAAATTAACCCAAGGGATATTCCACACCCTGTGAGATCAGCTCAGATGTATGAGCTGAGGGAGAGAGGAGGAAGGGGGGTAATTGTGAGTTCTCAATGTTTTCCTGCCAGAGGAACCATCACACGAGCTGCAGCTCTGCTTCCCAGAAGTGTCTGAACATTGCTGCTCATGTGTCAGGAAAATGAATCCACAAACACCAGAGGTTTATGTCCAAAACAGAGACAGAGGAGTCCTTTTTGCTTTATTCGAATAAAAGGAGAGGCCATGGGGCATTCCCCTGGGATCTCTCAGATTTTTGGAGGATGCAGCCTCCCTTTTCATCCCAATTTCCCAGCTGCATTTCCCTCTCTCTTTCCTCACTGCCTGAGGTACTTGAGAGGCACAGACTTCCCAGAACACCTGACATTCCCCTCTAATGTATAACTCTCCCTTTTAATTTTTAATTCTTATAGAATTCATGCTTTTCCCCCATTGCTTCTTTCATCTTTCAATATCCAATTTCATTTACCAGCAAACCTGAAGTTTGTTTGTAAAGGCAAATATCTTTTTCCATTCATCAATCAGTGGAATCCATCCCATTGTTTCTTTTATCTCTTAGTGCTGGTTTTATCTACCAGCAAACCTACAGCTTGTTTGTAAAGACAAATCCATCATTCCTCTCACATGGAAAGTAGAAACTGACTTTTTTTTTTCCTCTTTAGCCCATACATGTGCAGATCTCTGATTTCTTTCTTTTACTGTAATAAAACTGTCTCATCCTGTTGTCATTCTCCATCTTCTTCTCTCCCCTGTCCCAGTGGGAGTGATAGAGTGACTGAGTGGGCACCTGACACCCAGCCAGAGTCACCCACTCCACCATCCCTGCACCCCGAGTCCCTGCCTGCCCTCCCAACACTGCTGCCATTGCAAACAGCTCCAGGAGTGGCAGTGCCTGAGCTGGCACGAGTTCTTTGTTCCTGACACAGACCCAGACTCCACTGTCTAGGACAGTGAAAACCTCGCTGACCCCTCACAGCCCGTGTTAGGCAAGAGATTTGGGAGCTCCAGGTTTCAGACTGATACAGCTTTAATGGTTGCAGCACAGCTGGACATGTTTAAAAGGTGGCAAACAGGAGAAAGAATAGAATTCTGAGAGGTTCTGAAGCCATCAGACAACCAAAGTTCCAACTCCTCAGTGCAGCAACAAACATCTCCATGCCAAGGAATCTCAAGGCTCTTGAGGTTTTCCCTCTTCCCAGCGTTTCAGCTGCAGAGAAAGCCAGACAAGCACGAAGCAGGATCAGTGAGAGGACAGAATCTCATGCACGACGGTTCTAGTGAGACCTGAACAGACAAAGCACAATGGCACGAGGGTCAAGGCCAAGCGCTGGTTCTGCAGGGGGGTCACGCAACCCCCTGCAGCTCCAGCTGGGGGAGGAGTGGCTCAAGAGCCGTTCAGCAGCAAGGGGCCGGGCAGGGCTGGCTGCCAGCGGGCTCAGTGTGAGCCAAGAGCGTGCCCAAGTGGCCGAGAAGGCCAATAGCGACCTGGCTTGTATCACGAACAGCGCGGCCACAAGGGATCGCCCCTTGTACCCAGCATTGGTGGCCGATGCATTCAGTTCTGGACCCCTCACTTTCAAAAGGACTTTGAGGGGCTGGAGTGTGTCCAGTGAAGAGCAACAAGGCTCACAAAAGCCTAGAAAATATTTCTCGTCTGAGGAATGGCTGAGGGAGAGCTGGGGGTTGTTTAGTGAGGTGGCTCAGAGGGGTCACATCACAGCCCTGAAGGGCTGCAGTGAGGTGGGGTCGGTCCCTTGTGCTGTGCCTGCAGTGAGAGGAGCAGGGAATGGCCTTGAGCTGAGACAGGGGAGATTCAGGTTTGGTCAGGGGGTCAGGCCTTGGAGGGGCTGCCCAGGGAGGTGGAGGAGCCAACAACGCTTGGGAATTCAGGAGGTGTCAGGATCTGGGGGTGGGTGGTGAGGTTTAATTGCAGTGGCAGTGCTGGGGGGATGGTTGGACTGGATGGTCTTGAAGGTCTCTTCCAACCTTCATTCTGTGATTCTGAGGGGGGAGCTTCTCCCTGGCCCCAGAGCAGCTCCAGTGCCACTCTGAGGCCCTGACACTGGGCAGGACCTGGGCAGTCCATCCCAACATGCCTGTGCTCCTCAGCACACGAGTGCAGGCACAGTGACACCATGGCAGGGTGGCTGCACCTCCCCAGGCCTTTGTGAGCCCTTAAGTCCAGCTGGGACATGCAGACATGGCCCACGTGTCTGTGAGGGACGTGGAAGGTCTGTGGGAACTGGGTACACCTGGGCATGTGCTGGGGACACTTCCTTCCCTGTGTGGCCACTAACCACAGCCTCAGCTGAATTTTCCACAGCTTTGAAGCCCAGGGGCACATTGGCAACAGACTCTGGAAGATCAAAAGGCAGGAAAGAAAAAGATGAAAAGGGAGGAGGACAACTGAGTTTCCATGATCACTTTTTCCCTGCTTCCCTCCAAAACTAGGGCACAGAAAAAAAGCCTGCTGGGTAGAAAGGAAAGGAGAGAGGCAAAACCAGGAGTAATGCCTGAAAGGAAACCTGGAAGCAGGAAAAGTTCTGCATTTGTCACCAACATGGAAAAGGCTGCAGTGTCATAAAGGGTTTTATTGATGGAAAGTTACACAATGAGACTGCAGACCCCTCCACAGGACACTCTGGGAGGGAAAAATCTTGAGTCCTGTGTCTCCTTCCTCCACCAAGGAAGAAGGTGAGAGTGTGCTGGGCACTTCCACGTGCCAGGCTTTGCCATCAGGAGCAGTTCAACACCTGGAAAGACAGAAGGCAACATCAGCAATGTTGCTGCAGAGCAGAGGGGATAAAGCTCCCCCAAGCCCCAGGGTGGCCCCTTGCAACAACACTGCATGTCCCCAGTCCCCAACACCCAACTGTCCCTGTTCCAGCTGCCTCATCTGCAAGGGAACTCCAGACTTGAACACCAGCCATACCTCAGCCTCACAGAGCCCAGGACTTGGAGCTCCCAAAGCTTCTCCTGCAAAGAAGAATGGGGAATGTCTCTCATAAGAGAGAGGAATGTGGGTAGGTTTCTGTAGCAATTTTAGTTACACTCTTTAATTGTAAAAGCCAAAAAAGATATGCTCAAAACCAGAAAGCCATAAATCCTCACTCTGTGCCAACACAGAGGACAACAGCTCAGCTGTGCTGGGCCAGGAGGAAGCTCAGGGGACTCCTGGATTCCCTCTCCTAGCTCTCCCCAAAAGCACTGCAGCCCTGTGGCTGCCCCTTCTGTGACCCACAGATGAGTACCTGGCAGCCTCTCCCAGAGCTCAGCCCACGAAATTGATGACGACGAGATGGAGAATGGTGTTGGCAAAGAGGAAATCGGCGAACGCCCGCTCCGGGGAAATGCCCTGGAACTCGCCCTTGTTCTGGGGGTTGATCTGGATCCGGAGGCAAACTGCAGAGCAGAGAGACAAGGAGCCATCAGGGAGCACAGGAGGCAGCCACGGTGGGAAGCACAGCCTTGCTGGGACAGCCCAGCCCAGGATGGGTCACTGCTGCAGTGGGAGAGGTCACTCCACAGTTAGCACAGAGAGCAGGACACTGTCAGGGGACTTGGACGGGGCTGTCATGGAGCCAGTGCTCCCACAGCACCACACACACCACCCAGAGTGCTGAGAAGACTCAGGACTCCTCCTCAATCCTGCTCAGAGCAGGACTGGACTCACACTGAATGTGGATATTCCTGCATTCCTCCATTGGGTGTGTTAGAAACACAGATTGATTTGGCTTGGAAGGGTCCTTAGAGATCATCTCATTCCCATCCCAGGGACACCTTCCACTATCCCAGATTGCCCCAAGCCTCATCCCAACCTGGCCTTGGACACTTCCAGGAACTGGGGCAGCCACAGCTGCTCTGGGCAACCTGGGCCAGGGCCTCCCACCCTCCCTGGGAGGAATTCCTTCCCAATATCCCGTCCAGCCCTGCCCTGTGACAGTGGGAAGCCATTCCCTGTGTCCTGTCACTCCAGGCCACTCGTCCAAAGTCCCTCTCCAGCTCTCCTGGTGCCCCTTTAGGCCCTGGAAGAGGCTTCCAGGTCTCATTGCAACCTCCTCCTCCTGCCCTGAGCAGCCCCAGCTCTCCCCTGTCAGCCCCGTGCTGGGGAGGGCAGCACACAGGGCGGGTTTGGGGTGCTTGGGGGGCAGCGCCGTGCAGTGTGACTGCTGGGGGGCCACGGACGAGCAGCTCCCGCCCCTGGGGAGCAGAACGGGGAGCTCGGGAAAGGCCGGGGGTGCTGAGGGGCCCGCGGCTCCCCGGATCCTCTGATCCCTCAGCCCCCGCCGTGCCCGCGGCTCCGGGGAGAGGCGCAGGGCAACCCCGAGGCCGTGAGGGGATGGCGGGGCCGGCACTGACCGCCCAGGATGAAGCTGCCGACGGCGGAGATGAAGCCGCTGAGGAAGGAGTTGAAGGGGAAGGTGCCGACGCCGAGGCAGTAGCCGAACTGCAGCGCGCCGGTGAGCAGCACGTAGAGCAGGAAGGCGTCCAGCGCCTTGAGGCGGCCGGCGGTGCCGCCGCCGTACTCGGACAGGAAGCGCCGCGCCACCGCCCGCACCGAGCCCGCCATGGCCGCGCCCGCACCGCGCATGCGCCGCGCCGCCCGCCCGCACCGCGCCTGCGCGCAGCGACGTGGCGGCAAGCGATAGGGGAAACCGCGCTGTCTGACTGCGCATGCGCAGAGGGTTCGGCGGAGTCCCCGCCTCTGTTTCTGCGAGCCAATAAGAGCGCAGAGCCGGCTGTTGCTGGGCAGATTAGAGAGGCTTTGCTGCCAAGGGCCAATCAGAGCTCGGCGCTGCTGCTGAGGGCGGGGCCGTGACTGAGGCGGCTCGGCCCGGGACTGTCCGCGGGGTTGTGCCTGAGGGATTGTCCGGTGTTCGTGGCAGAGGGACTGTCCGGGATCTGCCCCAAGGATGATGGGAACAGACCTGCCTCGCCCTGCCTGGAGCTGGGGGAAGAGAAACCACTGCTTTTTTTTTTTTCTTTTTTTTTTTTTTTTTTTTTTATGTCCCTCAAGAACTCTCATGGTTCCGAGCCTAAACTGAGCAAAACAACTGAGACCAAAACAATTCGGTTTCTGAAGGGAGGTACAACTTTTCAATAAACCAAAGCAGAACTTTTCGAGGCTGTATTGTGTCCTTGGATCCCAGGTCAAGAGGGATTGTCTAGTCTGACCAAAATGTGAAGACTCACGCTCTCTATGGAGTTTAGAGTTATACACAAATGCAGTACAAGGTGTGGAAAATATAAAAGTTGAAATCCTAAGGCGATGTCGCTGTAATGCTAGGAAGCAGCAAAAATTACAGCAACACAGGCTTCATCTAGAAAGCAGAAGAAGCGATTTACTGCAGAAGTAGACACATTTTTATAGACTGGTTTGCAGAACCAAGGATAGAATTAAGTTCATTTGTCCCAGAAAGGCAATACTTCTTGTAAACATGCTTTTACCAAAACATCGCCTTCTTCACGTACTTATTCTGTCCACAACACCAGGTGCTGGACTTTATTATTCATTCTTTCCTTTCTGTTTTCCTTTGAGTAGCTTGGGAAAACCCAAACTGTTGTTTTCCCTGACTCTCACCAGCATCCACAAGGCATCAGCAGCTTCTCTGTGGAAATGGAAGTCCCGGACTCTCCAAGTGGGTGAGTGGTGAGTGTCACCACCGTGGTGACATCAGCGCTGCCAATCAATGCATGATCAATATGTGGATATTCCTCAGTCCCCTCTCCAGGGATCTGTGACAGTTCCTGTGCAGTGCATCACGGGCCAGGCTCTCAGTAAAGGAACACTGATTCCCCTCCTGGGTAAAAGCAAAACGCTCCCAGTCTGCCTCCTGCTGTTGGAAAATGATACCAAATTTAAAATTTTTTGTACCTTTAGTCAGTCTTGTTCATCTTTGTCTCAGGGAAAAGGAATTGAAGTTTCTTTTCAAAGGTCTGTTTCATCCCTCAAGGTGTGATGAATTCAACATCTCAGCAGACTGGGAGCAGCACAGAAGATACACAAAAGATAACAACCATTAATGAACATCAACTCCAAACATCACCCTTGGCATGGTCAGAGACATCTGGTCTGGGAAAGAATGAGAGAACCAAATAATGAGGAACTAACTGACATCAGAGGCCAAAAGATCTGTAACCAATAGGAAACCAAATACTAAGAACTGTGTGAAACCAATGAACACTGAACCAAGGAATTTCCATGGGTTTTGAGTGTACAGGTATCTGAAAAATCTAGTAAAGAGTGATTTGTGATGGAAGGATTTTCTCTGCACACCTGGGCAATGTGTGGATGAAATTATTTCTGTTGCACATCCTGGCCAGAACAAAGTAATGCCTTCATTCCCTAACATTAAATGCATTGTTGGAGGGTTTTTGCTTTTCCCACAGTTTCAGTGACGCTGCAAGGGAACCATAAAAACCATGTCTGAGATACCAATACCAATTCCAATACCAATTCCAATTCCAATACCAGTATCAGCTTGGCTGTGTGAGGTACAGCAGCTGTTCAGGGCAGTGTCAGCTCTGGAGCTGACTGCTCCCTGTTGGGTTTACAGGAGAGAATTGTACCCCAGCCCCTTTTCCTGCAATCCTGCAGTAACTGCAGCAATTCCTTCACACATTCCCAAGGGCTGTGGGTTGGGTTTCACATTTGTTATTTTGAAAGGAGGCAGACTTAGAGAGAAGAAGAAGAGAGACCAAAGACCATCCCCTGCCTCTGGCATCTGTGCAGACATCACTTGAATAGATCCAGCCCCAGGGTTTGCTGGTAGTGGCCTCACAATCATGACAATTTCTGTGGCAATCTCATTCCCCAGTAACCAGGATTTTACCCAGGTTGAGCACTGGGGTTGAGATTTACCAAAAACATATTAACTGTATCTTTTCCTTGTCTGGCCTAATGCTACAATGAGTGGCAACTTCACTTTGAAGTGCTGACATTTGTGCTCTGGTACCTGCCACAAAAGCAGCCAAGGATTGAAGGGAGCCTGTGGGAAATGAGTGAGGTTATCACATCTCTGCTCTTTTCTGTGAGCCTTCACACCTGCCACTCCTCAGCTCGCTTGCTGAGAGCAGTAGAGTCCAATTTCCCAACTCAGAACAGGTTAAACTGGTTTGTTCAATTTCTAGAGGGGTTGAGGAGATGTCAGTGACTCCTGAGATCCTTTGATCTTATCCCAGTTCCTTATGGAGCCTTCCAGATTAGTGGTGGGCAATTTGGCCATTATTTCTCAAGGACTTTCTTTTGTAACACTCTCCACCCACAAACTGCACCTCATTCTCCCACAAGGTGACACATTTTGTCAGCAATTGCTCGGTGAGGGAGGTTTTAGGACCTGTCCTACCCTCCTAATGTCTGGTTTTGTTTAGGACACCTGTACCAGAGGTCCCCAATTGCTGACCAGTAGTTACTAATTCTTGAGGTTATTCCTGAAGGTGCACACCTTCTCCAGGCCTAGGGATTGCCATAATGTGCTTTTTTAATTGTTTGACATGGATTTGTAGTGCATCAGGCAGGCCTTGGGACAGAGAGAGGAATTCTCAGTGGATTCACATCAGTTCCCATATGGGAATGTCATTATGGGTCTGTTATAAGTACATATCATATTATTGGCTTTTCACAAATATTAAAATAAATGCTATATGTATAATGTTGGAAAACTTTGCTGAATGAATAGTTTCTTTTAGTTCTGCTATTAAGAAAACTTAGAAATAGCCGTGTGATAAATATATTTTTCTTGGACTATAACTTGGTGATGTGAAAAGCTTTTGTTCATGTAACTGACTCAGAGAATGGTAAAAAAGAGATAATCAGGAAATTCTTCCCATTCTTGGATTATCAGACACCTGAATCCCAGGGAAGGAAATTGTGAATCTCCATTATCAGGGAGTGTGTGACAAGATGGAGCCACAAGGAGAAATTTTAAAATGTTGATTTACAGGTTGAGGAAGATGATTTTGAGTAATGCATGAAGATCTATGAATATGCAACATGTTGATGCATTTAAAGAAGTGTTTTCTGAGCTAGGGTGTGCTCTTGGCTGAATGCAAAGACCCAGCCATTATAACCTTTTGCTTTAGTGTTTGTCTCTTATTGCCTTTTATTAAACCTTTTAAAATTTAGCAGGAAAGTGAACCTCGTTTTTCACACTAATAGGAGATATGGGGGGAACACTGGACCCTGTGGGCAGAAAGGATGTGAGCTGGGAAGTTGTGTATTGGTGCCAGCCCCTTCAAAGCCTGAGGTAAGAGCAGTGCTCACAAGAGCTCACAGTCCTTCCAGAATTCATAGTGCCAGAATTCCTTACACTGGTGGCTGCTGGAGATCTGGGATGTGACATCTCACTCACAGCACCAGCAACAGATAAAGCTGCCAGAAGTCAAAAATTCCTAGAAAGTGTGAGTTATGTATTGAAGCTCCTCAGCTCTTATCTCTTTTACAGTGTATGAATAAAGAGTTAAGATTTCTAGGAGCTGATCACACCTGATTATCTTGCACCGTAGTAGTTTTTTCACACTTTTTGTGCATTGAGCATTGTTGTGGTTTGACATTGGCTAAACGCCAGGCACCACAAAAAGCTCTTCACTCATTTTCTTTTGCTATAGTTGGGCAGACGAGGGGGAAGGAACAACTAAAGGGACTCATGAGTTGAGGTAAGAATTGGGAATTAACACTTTAGGGGCAAAACAGGCTCAAAACTTTAAAAGTATAAAGAAAAATTTATTAGCATAATTAAAAGAGGCTAAGGAGCACTAAAATAAACCTTTAGAACACCTTCCCTCCCCTGCCCCAGCCCTTCTTTCCTTCCCACCAACAGTGCAGGGAGACAAAACATGGGGGGGTTTGTCAGTTGTCACTTCTGAAAATCTTTTTTCAGTTCACTTAGGGAGAGGAGTTTCTTTGGTTATGTCGTGGGGTTGTTCCCATGGGAGACACTTCTCTGTGAACTCCTCCACCATGGCTCTGCCTTTCACAAGAGCAGTCCTGCTGAAACTGAGAGCATGCACCTGAGAACGATTAAGCCCAGGAATGATGCAAGTCAAAACACAATTGCATCCATATGTTGCATACATTTGCTGGATGATGATAAGGCAAAGGGGTAAAACAGAGTGAGAGCAGCACACCCTGAGCTCAAATGAACCATGGCAGACAGGATGGTGAATGAGCTGAGTGAGAGGAGCCCTGGATTAACAACTGGCAGAATGACATGTGAATCTGCTGGAAATACATATCACATATCATCATGGACTTCCCACCCCTTTGTTACCAAACATCACATGATACTGGTTTATTACTAGCCCTGGAAACATCAGCAAACTAGAGGAAAACATGTTATAAAGAGATGGGCTTGGTGTCAGTCCCTGTCTTTCCTCCTATTCTAAATGGTTACTGGTAATTTTGTTTATTTGTTCTTGTTGTGCAGTGAATGAATCAAACCCTTTGAACTGCTTCTCTCAGGAAAATGGAAAATATTAAGTGTCAAATGTGGAATTTTGATTCTGCAGAACTGAGCTTTTCCATAATGACTGTCCTTTCCTCCTCCAACTACAAATTAGCTGATTGAGATGAGTGAGTCCCAATTTAAGTAAGGATCTGGGGTACTCCTTCTCACTGACTTAGAAATTAATTTGGCTTGCAAGTTCTTACAAGGATGTACTTTCTCCTCACTTTAGGTCTCTGCTTTAGGAATCCACTCTGGTCATTTCACTTCTAACAGTGAAGAGAGAACAACAATAATACCAAAGGGTGGTTTAATACTCTAGTCACCATCCCTGGAATGTTCAAAAACTGAGTGGATGTGGCACTTTGTGATGTGCTTTAGAGGGCATGGTGGTGTTTGGTTGAAGGTTGGACTTGATTTTGGGGGTGTTTTCCAAGCTTACTGATGGTGTGATTCCTGTCTGACATTGGTGCTTCGAGCTCAGCCTCTGGCAGTACCCTCAGCAGCTGGGGACCAGCTGTGCCACGTGCAGGGGGCTGTGCTCCCCATCCTGCCCATGGCATTGGTAATCCCAGCTGCAGGCTGTGGAGCAGCTCTGGACAGCTCTGTGGCTCCTGGGGAGGATGTGCTGAGCACCAGCACTGCCCCTGGGACACTGAAGGGTCACTGCACCCACAGCTCTTCTGGCCAGGCACTAAATTCTTGCTGCTTGGCACTTGTGAGGCTGTATTGGGACAACTGTGCACAGTACAAAACAGCCCCAAAGATGTTTTTAGAATGGTGTGAGTCCTGTGGAGGACACATGAGTTTATCAGAGAGCTGGGGCACACCACACCTGGGGAGAAGCAGAGAAAAGACAAAGTCGAGAGGAGGGATCTGCCTGAACTGCCCACTGAGAGGGACTCAGAGACAAGTTAGAGCTCTCAGAACAAGAGGTGTAGGTCATGGCTTAAAGTAAATCCTTTCTGCACAAAAGGAAATAAATATCCACAATGAGAACATGAGGGGAGTTGTGGCACTGCAGGGAAGTCGATACATCCCCGTGTTTGGAGATGTCCACACTTACTGAGAGAGTCATGAGCAGCCTTGTCCAGCTTTGCTTTTAGCAAGGATTGGACCTCCAGAGGTCCTTCCCAATCTCATTTTCTCCCTGGTTTGATTACACTCCTGTTGTTTCTTTCACAAGTGTTATCCCACAAGGTGCTTTTTCAGATTTTGACACCTAATTGGTCCCTGAGGTTTGGCACAGTGAGGAAACACAAGGCTGTAATACACTGCCACTATTATATAAAGGAGCTGAAGAGAGAGGAAATTCTATTGCCAAAAATCAGTCGTTAAACTAAGTTGAGGAGAAACAGAATCAGACTCAGAATACTTTTTGTTGCATCCTGGATTGTTGTGGATATACTGGTAACTAATTTGACCATTTCTTAGAATTTGGGTGTAGTTTTCTGAAGAATAGGGAAAGTTTAAAGGGGCATTGACTTGGAAAACTGAACTTTTAGTCTTCAAACTAAAGTAAAAGCCTTTAGCTGTTACTGAGGGAGTTTAAACAGGTCCACTCTCAACTTCCAGCCTGTATCTCTCCATCTGTGCTGTTGAAAAATATGTCTTGTATTTCATATGGTTTGTGAGAGGGAAGTTGTTTTGTATTGGTGTTTTTTGAGAACCAACCATAAGATGATGCCAATAAACTCCTGTGTTTTGCTGTGAAAAGGGCACTAAGGGGAAAGATTTGATGGGGATACTGCATTAAGAATGGTTCTAGCACCCCAGCTTATAGTTATCTTTTTATTGAGCATTTTAAGAGGGAGATTTGAGTATCTGGTTTGGTATGGGTTATCAGCTAAATAAGATGGGTTTGCTTTTCTTGGAAATTCACTGTGTCGGTGTTTACTTCAGTCATTCAGAAATAACTGAAATGAATCTGAAATGAATCTGAAACCAAATTAAAATATCCAGATAACCTAGCCAAAACCTGGGAAACATGATTGCAAAACAAGATAGGTTCCTTTTTAGGGCTGGTGTGTGGGAGGAAGAGGAGGGAGGATGCAGTTGAAAAACCACAGATAAACCTGCCAAGAAAAGACTGAAGGGCATCTGAAGGGCAGAGTTTTCATGTTTCACTTCACAATGTCGTGGCAGGGTGGTGGAGTGCAGCAGTGCCACAGACAGGACAGAGCACAGTCTGAGCCTGGGGTGGGGGCTGCAAGAGGGAGGGGTGCTTGGACAGGGGGGCTCTGAAGAGCAAAAAATGTCCATCAGCAGCAGAGTTGAGCTGTAGAGCTGAGGGTAAAGAAACTGAGAATTTCCCCACAGTTTTTCCCATTCCCTCTCTCACTCTGGTGCTTGCTGTAGCATCCAACCACTGCTCTGTGCATTTTGCCTTCTCTCAGTGTCTGTGTCTCTCAGACTGCCTTAACTTTTCAGCATTGCTGTCCTCCTGGCTGGCCTCTTCTCTGAAGAGTCTCTAGCTCTCTCTCTTTCCCTGTCTCCTTTTAACTGCAGTAACTTTCTCTTTTGCAGTATTAATGTGTCCTTGAACCAGTCTAACCTGCTTCAGGGTCAGTGTGTAGTGTGATTGCATTCCTCTGTGATAATTCCTCTGTGATAAGTCTCTGGACAGAGGTGAAGTTCTCACTCTGGGCATTTGTGGGGTTTTTTTGGTTTGTTGGAGGGTGGATGTTGTCAGATCATTCAGAGAGACCCAGGATCTACAACAGCTCTTGCACCTCTCTCGAATGTGCTGGGAGGGAACTGTAGGAATTGTTTAGACTGGAGTGAGGACTCAGTCTTACAAATGGAGCTTGGGACTCCTTTTATACAACCAGGATTTTTAATATGTGGTTACTGTGGCTGCTCCAGTCTTTTACAAGAGGTTTGTTGCTTGTATTGCCCAGTAATGTTAGTAAAACTAAACTGACACATTCAGTTGTTTTCCAACAGTTCCCAAAACTGGTTTTTTCTTTTCCTGCCAGCAATGCCTCAATGAATCACACAACTGTAGTGGAATTTGTCCTCTTGGGACTGGCTAGCAGCCGCCACCTGGAGATCACCTTCTTTCTGTTTCTTGGCATTGCCTATGTCTTGATCCTGCTTGGAAACCTTTCTGTCATCAGCATCACGCTTATGAATAACTTCCTTCAGACCCCCATGTACTACTTCCTCAGGAATTTTGCCCTTTTGGAAATCACCTTCACCTCCACATTCCTCCCCAGCACCCTGTACAGCCTGCTGACAGAGAGGAAGACGATTTCCCTGGCTGGTTGTTTCCTTCAGATGCTGTTTTTCTACTGCCTGGGGACCTGCACGCTTTTCCACATGGCAGTGATGTCCCTGGACCGCTATGTTGCCATCTGCCACCCTTTGCATTACACAGCTATCATGAGCAGCAGGTTCTGCCTGCAGCTCATCCTGAGCTGCTGGGCACTGAGTTTTTTCTTGATGTTTCCTCCCACCATTATGACCGTGCAGTTGCCATTCTGTGGTCCCAATGTCATGAATCACTTTTACTGTGATGCTTCCCTGTTGTTGCAGCTGTCCTGCACAGACACAGGCTTCATCGAAGAGCTGATGTTCATCATCCTCATCATCATCCTCCCCGGCACCCTGGCAGTAACTGCTGTTTCTTATGGCTGCATTATTGTCACTGTCTTGCATATACCATCATCTGCAGGTAGGAGGAAGGCATTTTCCACCTGCTCAGCTCACCTGATAGTGGTGACAGTGTTTTACAGCACCTGCATTTACAGGTACATCCGCCCAGCACAGCGAGGTGGGCAGGACTCTGACAAAATTCTTTCTTTATTCTTCTCTGTGCTGACTCAGACACTTAACCCGTACATCTACTCTCTCAGGAACAGGCAAGTCAAGCAAGCTTTAAAGGAGAGAATTCTGAAGTTTTCTGGCTCTGTGAGGCAGATGTGAATGGTGGAGTAGCCCATCCAATTATCTGAATTGTTTCCCAGATGCAACACTTGTGAAATAAAGATGCTGATTTCAAATGGTTTGTGCTTTCTAGATGTTATGTAACTCCTGTTTGCAACAAAAATATGCCAGCACAGAAAGGATTTTCTAGTCTTCTGTTACCTAATGTCAGCTTTGCTTTCTTTGTTGGGATGGGTTAGCCTTAGTGAATAACCAAATTCCCATTCACACCTTCCACCCCACAGTGGGACAGAGCAGAGGCAGAAAAGAGGAAAAACAGGAACAAAAACTCTCGTAGACTGAGATAAAGACAGAGAGATGGTTTGCCAATTTCTACCAGGAGTGAAACATACTGGATTTGAGGAAAAGCAATGTAATTTCTTGCCAACTAAAACAATTTGTGAGACTAGATTGTGAGAAACAAAATTAAATACTAAACACCTGTGCTTTCCCCTTTTCTGTGCTCGGGTTTATTCATTCATTCCAGACTACTGCAGCACTGTCCCCAGCACACAGGGTGGGTGGGGAGGGTCAGTGCATGGGGGTTCCCCTCTGCTGCTTCTTTCCTCCCACACTTTTCCTCTGCTCTTGTGTGGGCTCTCCACAGGAGAACACACTGAGCTACTATGCTACAAAGCAAGTACAGAAGTACCATTCTTATTAATATTCTCATGTTTAGAACTTCAGCTTCCACAAAGCTGTGTTTGCAATCACTACTGATGCCTGAGAGAAGCTACCTGGAACAGAGGCTGGACAGAGTTAAAGGAATAAAGCAGGGATTTATTAAAAGGCTTTCAAAGGATTCACCTTGGGCAGTGCAAGAGCCTGGCCGGGGCTCCACCCAAGATGGACCTGGGTCGTGAGTTTTCACCCTTTTAGAAGTTTTGGTCCGTTCACATATTTGGGTTAATTCTCCAATTCCAGCTCCAGGTTCTGCAGTCCCATTCTCCCCAATTGCTCTCCTCAATTCGCTGCTGTTTGCACATTTTGGGCCTGAAGCTGCAGCAGTGTCCTTGGTTCTGGGGCTGGAAAAGGATTGTTTTGTGTAACTGAACTGTGAGAAGAACTTGCAGACACTTTATGTGAAGTTCAGAGTCACACACTTTTTCCAAGGCTTTAGGTCAAACCTTGTATCCATCTCTATCTCTGAGCCTGTATGCACAAGGTCCTGAGAGCTCTCTGTACTTGCAGTTCCCACAACATATCAAGGCAGTATAGAATCTAAAAAAATATGAAAGCTAAAACTTAAGGCATCACTACTATACACACTAAACCCATCAACAAAATTCCTTGTCCTACCTCTAACTCAGTAGAGGATAATCCTGGATCCCAAGTACAATTCATGGAACATTTAGTTTCAGTCTTATCTGTAAAGGCATTTCCAGGTTTGGGGCTGGCTTTAGGTGTGTATAGTGAATCCAGGAATCTCCACCAGTAATTTTTACAGCTGTGTTGATAGTCAGGAGAACTTGGAATGGTCCTTTCCACTTTTGCTTGAGTGGTTCTTTGCTTTAGCTCTGGACATATCCCCAGTGTCCTGGACAGTGAGAGTGTGACTGAACATCCAAGGTCACTGATGATGCTAAAACAATAAGTCTATGCAAGGATGAGGGTGACTTTTCCCAAAGTTTCCCATACTCCCTCAAATTGTGATTCCTTAGTGTGTGTTTTTCCCTGGGTATAATTACAGCCTAACCTTGTAATCCTAAATGGAGGATTTCACATGGAATTACCTTCTCCTTGGAGCTTGGCTGAATTCTAGTTCTCAGCAGTGCCAGGGGAAGAGCCTGTGACCACTTAAGTGATGCATCCTGTCCAGTTTGGCCAGTGGTCTTGTTGAACCTCATGGCATTGGTCCTTTGGCCACTGACTGTTCCCACTGACTGTGGCTTAGTGTGTCCTGGTGTGAGTGTCTGCACAGGGGTTGCCTGTGTGTGCAAAAATATTTAATGTATCAAGTGACACCAGGTCGCTGCAAGATCACTTTTTCTTAAACAAATAATAGACAACAGACTGTCAATCCCTGAAAAAAAAACCCCAAAACACAAAAACCTACAAAAATAATAATAAGAGACAGGAGAAAAGAGGGAAATGGAAAGAAGAGTAATGTATAATTATAATACTAACATTGCATTGAAATAAAAAAAGAAATTAAAAAAAAATAAAAGCATCTATTCTCATTATTTCCTTCAGTACCTGTTGTATTTTCTAGTTTGTTCTAGCTGTAATCCCAGCTGGCAGCTAAGCACCACACAGGCACTTACTCCCTCCCCCAGGGTGGGGTGGGAGCAGAATTGGAAAAAGGTGAAACAGAGCTTGAGATAAGAATAGTTTAATAATTGAAATAAAGTGAAATATAATACTAATAATAACAATGATAATATTGCAACAGAGAGGGAGGAATAAAACCCAAAGGAATCAAGGGGTGCACAGCACAACTGCTGTCCTGACCAATGCCCAGCCCATCCCTGAGCAGTGACCAGTGCCTCCCAGTTTATGTACTGGGAATGCTGTTCTGTGCTGGGGAGGATCCCTCCCAGCTTCTTGTTCCCCTGCTCCCTGGCAGAGCCTGGCAAACTGAAAATTGATTTACACTGAACACTAAACCATCCATGTGTTATCAATATTATTCTTATACTAAATCCAAAACACTGTTCCAGCAACTAGGAAGAAAATTATCTCTGTGCCAGCTGAAACCAGGGCAATACAGCATTCGGTGATGAAATGGTCACTCCCTCAAGAATCCCTCACTTTTCTTTCTTCCTTAGATTGAAGATTTCTAAATCATAGCTTGTGTCTGTTGGCCAGAATATCAAAACTCTCTGACCCTGCAGGTTTCAAAAAATATTGCCAAGGGAGGTAAGTCATACCATTCCTTATTTTCCTCAATGTTTTTCCGGTTATTTCAGATTTTTATAAAGTTTGGTACCCAGAAACATTCATCAATCTTAACAATTCTTAGAAAATGTGTATTAGAGTTTTCCACTAGTTGTATTGGTCTGGTGTGGTTGCAATACATCATTGTCAAAACTTCCTGCTGCAATTCTGTGTGATGCTTTCCATATCCAAGGAAATTATTTTGTTACAAAATTTGGATAAGGCAAAATGAAAAATTCTCAATGATCTCTCTCACAAATTATTGCCTGAAGAATGTTCAAGTACTGCTTAAAAGGAAAATAAACAGTACAACCAGGCAATGGTAACAGTGTCTTCTTTTTTCTGTAATCTCTCAGTGATGATGGATCAATGATTAAATATAGTTCTTGATGCTCTACAGGCTGTGATGCATTTCATCTTGACTTGATGCATGGCAAATGGGGAATGTAGAAATAAAACAGTCAATGCAGCATTTCTGATCCTGGAATTTGGGAATATCCCAGAAATGCAGTCTTTTCTCTTCCTCCTTTCCTTGTTTTTCCACCTGCTTTTCCCATCTCACTGTTACTACACTTTTTTATGGAAGCTTAATAGGTGTCCTACCAAAAACCAGGACTCTCAAAGCACTTCTCAATTTTTTATACCATTGTGCTACTTCACTGCTCATCTACAGTCTGAGAAATAAAGAAGTGAAGGATACTTTGAGCAAAGTGGTCAAGAAATGTGAATATTTCCTAAAGGTTAGGGAACTGTAACCATTTTTTCCCCTAGAAGACAATGAAAGAAAATAATGTATTTGAAGAAAGCTTCTTATTATATTTTTAGTCCTCAGAGCCTGTGACATTTACCCTTGACTTTTTACTATCAAATTGGCTAATGTGAGTGACTCCAACTGCCCAAGTGAGGGCGAGGCACTTTTCTGTGGGAGAGGGTTCTCTGTCTATGAGTTGCACTGATTGCCTGGGTGTCTAGTTCAGATTTCATCTAAGTAGTGGTTCCCCAAATCAGCTGATTGCATCCCACTCCTCTGAGCAGTTCCCCATTTCACTTTATCAGAGCTGTAAAGGACAGCTGAATCTTAGATTAATAATTTAGATTTAAGCAATATTTTTTTAGACCACTGAAGATAGGTCCAAAGATGAATGAATCAAATTCAGAGGGAACAATCCAATCTCTTGTTTAGAGTAACTATACTAACATGGCTGTAATTGTCTCAGTGGATGTGCATGCTACACAGCTGCAAGTGTGAATATTTTTATTAAAAGTTAAATTACATGCTGATAACTCTTAACTGGTTCCACACTTAGATATTTCATATTTGGTATTTGTTTGTAATTGTCATCTCAGCTGTTTTCAGCCATTTATGTGAACTTCAAAACTTTTCTTTTCTAGGCCAAACACTGATGGCAAATGTAAACATGAGCTCTACAGCCATCCTCTGTTAAGATTTATGCCACAGAGCATACTGCATGTCTGAGGGAACAGAGCACAGAGCCTGAGGTGCTGCATTTAAACCTGCATGTTTGAATGCAGGGCTCACTCACATCGAGGGTGGAGGGAGGGAGCTGGGAGTTAGGGGGGCTGCTGGCTCCTGAACCTGTCTGCAGTGTGTGCTGCAGTCACTGTGCTGCAGTCAGTGTGTGTGTTGCAGTCACAGCATTGGAGTCACAGTGTTGCAGTCACAGTGTTGCAGTCACAGTGTTGCAGTGACAGTGTTGCAGTGACAGTGTTGCAGATAATATGTGTGACAGTTGCAGTGGCAGTGTTGCAGTCACAACATTGCAGTAACTGTGTGTTGCAGTGAGTGTTGCAGTGACAGTGTTGCAGTCACTCTGTTGCACTCTGTTGCAGTGAGTGTTGCAATGACAGTGTTGCAGTCACTCTGTTGCAGTCACTCTGTTGCAGTGACTAATGCAGTGACAGTGTTGCAGACACACCGTGGCAGTCACAGGGTTGCAGTGACAGTCTTACAGTGACGGTGTGGCAGTAACACTGTTACAGTCACAGTGTTGCAGTCACAATGCTGCAGTCACTGTGTTGCAGTGACTATTGCAATGACAGTGTCTGGGCTGACACTGCAGCAGACCCCTGCAGAGCAGGCTCTGTCTCCGTGGTTTGGATGAGCAGCTTTGCAGGGGTGGCTCTGTGGCATTTCCTCCCCACCTGCCATGGGGGTGTGTTGTGACAGAAAGCAGCACTTGGCACTGCCTGGGCACTGCTCTACTGTTTTGGGAGGGAAGGTTGATGCAGGAGAAGTTCGAGGCTTACTGAGCTGTCTGTGATCAGTCTGTGAGTCTGAGCTCTAATGAGCCCTGCTGGGAACACTTTGTCCAGCTCTGTTTCTGGTCTTGCACCTCACACTGGGCTCTATTAAAGCTCGGAGTGAGTTTGTTTCTGTTTCTGCCTTGTCATTTCTCAAAGCAGCTTGCCGGATTTTTCCACAGCTACGAGGAGCAGGGAGGTGGCACCACAGTCCTTCAGGGCTCATTAAAATGCTGACAGCCTTAATGAGTCTGTGTTGTTCTTCTGCCATTCCCCGCAGTGCTGGAAGCAGTGTGTGGTTAATTAGGGAGCTCCCAGCTGTGCTTCAATTAATACCTACAGCTTAATTTCTGTTTGTCTTTTGGTCTAATTATGTATGACAGGGAGAATGGAAATGGAAACATTTTAACAGGGAATTGGTCTGGCTTATGCCCTGGTGGGAATCAGGCAGAGAGAGGAAAATTATCTTTGTGATTAAGCAGAGAGAGACCTGAGTCAAAGTTTGTTTCATGTGCTAGCAATAAGACAATTCTTATTTCGGTCTCTTCTGTTACTGCAACCCACAGCAGTGCCAAAAGCTTTGTTTGCAAAGCCTTTCTCTGCTCTAATTAGCACTACCTTTACCTGCGGTACTAATTATACACAGAAACAGAAGGCATATCCATCACCATTGCAAAAGGCTTCCAGGCCTTTTTTAATGATTGAAAGAAAAAAATCTTAATTAACAAAAAAGTCATATCTTTTACTATCTGATCCCTCTGCACTCCAGTTTTCTCAGAACCCTGAAAAGAACTGGCTCAGCAGGGAGATGGACAGGTGATAGAAATTTTCGGGCACAATTAGAATAAGAAATACTTAAACAATAAATTAGGAAAAACTGAATATCTGCCTGGAGATCGTGATGAGTTGTTCTTCTCAGATGTCTCTATTGGGGCCTGTTGCAATACTACAAGGCTAATAGTTCTAAATTAAAGGGCAGTAGATTAGCCACTTAGTTATTAGAATATATATAAGGAAGAAGATTAGCATCTTAATTATTAGATTAAATATAAGAAAGACTTTTTTTTTAGGATGAGGGTGTCAAAACTATTAAATAGGCTGCCCAAAGAGCTTTAGATGCCCCATCCATGGAAACATTCAAGGTTAGGTCGGATGGGGCTCTGACTAACTTGGTCTAGCAGAAGGTGTCCCTGCTCATTGCATAGGGGTTGAATTAGATGACCCCTTGCTACCCAAATTATTCTAGGGTAACCCAAATTATGAGTGTTTCCAGTAGCTTGAGGGACATGATCCTTCCTCTCACCCCAGTGCCAGTGAGTACCGTGGACAGTTCTGAGCTCCCAGTAAAAGAGAGACACAGATGTGCTGGGGAGAGTTCAACAAAGTGGCATGGAGATGGAGAAGGGACTGGAACATCTCTCCTATGGGGAACAGCTGTGAGTTTTTACCCTGGAAACAGCAGGTTGTGGTGGGATGTTATCCATGGATGTAAATCTCTGAAGATAGGAGATAAGTGGGAGACACACACAGTGGTGAGCAGTGACAAGGAGCAGTGACAGGAGCAGTGTCTGAGCATCAGCAAACAAATCATTCTTCTGTGAGGGTGACCAAGCACTGGTACAGGTTGGCCAGGGAGGTTGTGGTGTCTCCATGCTTGGAGATGTTCCAAAAACACCTGGAACTGGTCCTGAGCACTTGGTGCTTTAGGTGGCCATGCTTGAGCAGGGGCATTGGACCAGACAACAACTGAAGGTCCCTTCCCACCTCGACCATTTTGTGTGACTCCAGGGTAGTGTCAGTGTGCAGCAGAGTAGAAAACAGCTCCAGTTCATCATCTGGTGACAATCTGCATGCAAAGTTTCCCATCCATGACTCATAGATCATAGATCATAGATCATAGATCATAGATCATAGATGCGGTTTGCAGACAATGTCTTCAGGGTGGGGAAGGCTAAGCTGGTTTCAGCACCAAGGTCTGGGTGATACCACCAGAGCAGGAAAGGGAAGTGGTGTTGAGCCGGTATATGGTGTTGAGCAGGTTGACCTCTGTGAGAACAGACATGGGGCTGCCTTCACATGCACTGACACCAGACAGTTCCAAAGGGCTGGACTATACATCCACCTTGGACCAGGGTTAAGCCAATCAATGAAGCTGGTGGTGCCTCTCCAAAAAAAAATATTTGTAAAAGGGCAAAATGCTGCATGGCAGTGAGGAGTGAGACAAAACAAAGTGTGAGAAACAAAGAGCTGCTCTCTGGTAGGTCAGCCCCCAGCCTGGTGTTTGGGGTTGTTCTTCCCACAGTGCAGGACCCTGCACCTGTCCATGTTGAAACTCTTCAGGTTTCTCTCTGCCCAACTCTATGGCCTGTCAAGGTCCCACTGAATGACTGAACAGCTTTCTGGTGTATCACCCACTCTCTCCTGTTTTGCATCATCAGTAAACTTGCTGAGGATACATTCTATGCCTTCTTAGATAAATTATCAGGAAAAAAGCCTGAAAAAAATGTAACTCTTCCTGGCACAAGTAAGCAGTCTTGTCTCTGCAGTACTGCTTTTGCCTCAGCCATATTTGACACCTTCTATCCCATCACCACACCACAAGGGCACCTCCTGGCCCAGTCAGGTCTCATCAGCCGATCCAGTGAGGAAAAGGTTTCCAGTTCAACCCGACAGGATTTTTACGGTGCAAGGAAAATGCTTCATCTCAGTTTCAAGGACATTGAAGGGGAGAGAGGGTGTAAACAGGCTGGCCATTTGTCTGTCTAAGCATCCTAAGAGGGTTTCAAGTTGGTTCTAGAAAGCCACATTGTTGGGACGGACAGAGATCTGTCAGGAAGGTCTCACAAATGTGTACATATAGCAGAAAGATCAATAAATGTAGAATCTGAAGAAAAATAGAAATGAAAGCAAGTTTTGGTATAGAAGAAAGGAATTGATGAATTAGTCGTACTGGATAAGTAGAAAGCAAAGGGTGAATGATTTGGAAATGATTATTATAGCTCAGAGCAAAGGATAAATCCACTTCCAACAGAAAATTTTTTACCAAGCAAAAAGATTTCATATGCCAACAAAAATGCCATGTTGGAAGTATAAAAACAGGTCTTAGAATTTTCCACTGGAAAAAAAAATAACAAAAAACAAAACAAAACAAAAAAAAAAAACCCAAAAAAAAACCCCAAACCAACTTATAGCTTAAACTGTAACATACTATTTTTTTCTGATTGGGAAATATTAAGATGCATATTGTAATGCTAGTAGTTATGATAGACTATAGGTAATAGTAAATGTATTGATTGGTTGTCATGTATTAAGATGCCCAGGAAAGAAATGCATATAATGAACTGTAACCAGAACTAGAGTTGGCTTCAGATGAACCCACAGCTGCAGCTGAAAAAGCTGCGGTCTTGGTCTTGTTACCCATGGCACATGAATTGCTGAATCATCTGGATACAATAAACAGCATTTTAAAAAGCCAGTCTAAAGTCTCGCATCCCTCCTTTCAGCTCTTACACCACGTGATCTCCCCTTGCATGTGGAGATGCCTCTGCCCCTGACAGGCTGGATAAATATTCTGTACAAGCTCTTGGACCAACCTGCTGGCTTGACTACAAGAGGCTGATGGAAGCAAAGGGAGTGTTTACATCATTTGGGGACTGAGACCTGTATTGCATCATCCCACTGTGACGGTTTTGAAGGCAAAACCAGTGAGAGACTCCAAGTCACAAATACAATTTAACAGGAAAAAAAGAGAAAAATAAAATAAACTGAATAGTAAAAAAGAAAAACCGCAGACAGAATCAGAATACAACCTGATACCCTGCTAGTTAGGGTGATGCTAGCAGTCCAGATGAAGTGTTGAAACAGTGATCCTGTAGAAATCTTGGCAGTGATCCTGGTAGCTCTTTCTTATGGAAACCAGAGGGTAAGGGCTGCTTCGTGTTCCAAATCTCATTTTTTATCTAGGTAGGAAATGTTTGGCGCCTCCCTCTCGCTGGAGCATCTCCCAGAGGGATGATGTAATTTTATCAATCATGCACTGGGATTCAATGGCCCATTAACAGGAGATATCTCCCTGGAGGAAGGATGGGTCATGGGAAAGATGCAGATGACTGCCCCATGTTTTTTTTACTAGATGGTCCATTACCAGAGGATATCTCCACAGAGATAAGAAACACTGCCCCACCTGGATTCTGCAGATGGTGACAGAATACAGACTTTTGGGCACATATTTACATTGTAACGTAGGACACCCACCCACAATCACGCTCAGCTTCTCCGAAGGAATGTCATCTCCTCATTCTGAAACTCAGGGTTTCCCAAGAAGGCTGCAGACACCAGCAAGTTTGTACATGCCTTTATTGATGGCCAGAAAGCAGAGCTGAAGCAGCAGTGGGAAAAAGGGAACAATGGGAAGCTGTATGTACTTGGAACCTGCATTTTCACTTGGCCACGGAGACTCTCCTTACTGCAAAAGCCTGTGCCTGCACCATGGGGGCTTCTCTGAGCCCAGTTCAGCTGCCCCTGGGAGCTTCTGAGCACCAGCAGGTGTTTGATGCACAGTGGAGAAGGGGCACTGAGCATTTTAGTGAGAGGATGGAGAGCCAGGCACCTCTTGGAGTGTAAACTTCCTCAGCTGCTCACGAATCCAAGGCTCAAAATAGGAGATTTTCGTGAATACCTTAGGGAAGAGCTTGTCTTCAAGTCCATGAGAAACAATGCCATGAGCCTTCTGATTGCAGACTAATGGGCCACCAGAATCACCCTGTGCCATGAAAGGAGTGAAAGGAGTCAGACATGCTCTCCCTGCCTTAAGGAACAAGTTTCCTTTTCCCTCCCTCCATGTGAAGAACCTCCTCTTCCAACCACCTCCCCCTCCTTCATCTCTACAGGGTTTTTAGCTGTCTCACTACTCCTCTAAGCCCACCCATGAAACAATTCAGGAATTTGAGATTCAAAAGCACAGAAAGAACATAGACGTACTTTAGACATGGGGAGATGTCTAAGCCATGCTAAGAAGGGTATCACAAATAATTTACACACTGAAGCACTGGCTAGGCTGGGTAGAACTTCCCCTAGTAAGTAAAAATGCGAACGATGTTGATAGTTAGGAAAATGCACCCCAATTCAGGGAGCACATCAGCTTCAGAGCTTCAGCTCATCTTTCTGAAGGTCGTGATTCACTCTGCTCTCCTTTGAATTTCACCTGAGAACCAAGCTGACTGTCCAGTCCCAACCTCCTCCCAAGCCTGCAGCCCAAACCAGCACTTACATCATAAGGTGCCTTTCTGCTCTTCTCATCACCAACACACATCATGGACTGACGCTGGTAGTAAGGGAATAGCCACTGACATGGTTCCTCAGTTTGCACCTCCTGTTCCACCTCCATCATCACATTACTGGGGTACCCTGACCAAGATGTCCAGCCCCAGCCAGCCACCTTGCATTTAGTTCCTGCTCTCACATGTTCATTCCTCCAGGGTAAGGAGATTATTCGCACATAGGCATTGATTCTTGCACTTGGCTTCAGCTGCCAGGCAGAGAGAACACGGGGTTAGAGCCAGCCAAGGATTAGTAACAACTTCAAAGGTTTGGGGAGGTGAGCAGGGGGAGATCCCTCAGGCAGGAAGGATGTGTTGGGCCATACCTTCAGCAGCATAATGTCATTTTTTAAGCCAACAGCGGAATAGTTGTAATGAACGACCCAGTTTCTAACATGAAATATCTGCTGGCTCCGTTCTCGGATGTTGATGTTGTGGGCTCCCAGAGTCACAGTGATGCTCACAATCCTACCAGGAAACACCAACATGTTCCAGCTGCATTGGCCACAGGAACACAGCTCCCAGTGCAAGGGGGTTGGAGTGTTGGGATAAACCTCCCCTGAGAGCAGCTCTCAGCAAGTTCTCCTCTACACCCTGGGTTTGTTCCACAGCCCAGCTGAGAATCCCTCACCCCACACTCACACAGGTGGGAGCTGCCCCACGCTGATGGAAAAGGGAAGCAGGGGAGGGGAGACACTGGACCCTCTTGTCCAGCAGTAGCTCTAAGCCATGGAAGGATCCATGACCCTGGAGACCCCCTGTGAGCATTCCTGTCCCCAAGGACACTCAGCCCCTGGCAGACAATTCCTGCAACTCACAGAGGATCACTCAGCTCCAGAGATCCCTGCTCTGCCTGAAGACACACAGGGTGTTGGTTTAGCCCAGACCAGGGCTGAGGCCCTTTGGGACTATGGGAGACTGGAGAAAATCACCTGCACAAGAAAGACAGGGTCTTACCTTTTCCCAACCACACAGTGAGCTGCTGAGAGCACTGCATCTGGGCGAATCAGGAACCCTCCACAGCGACTAGTCTGTATACCAGACTGGCTTAAAAATTTTATACCTAAAAAAGCCATGTATGGTCTGGAGTGGGGTACAACCACCTGCCCACCAATGATCCTTTCTGGAAGAGAGATAGGAAATGTTAACATGATGTATTCTGCTATTTCCTCTCAAGTTTGGGGCTGTGTGATGGGAGAGGGTCATCCTCTGATGTCCTGTGCCAGTGAAACCAGCACCTCTCCTTCCTGGGGCTGTCCAAAGCATTGATGCTGGTGCAGTGGAGAGAAAGACAAGCAGCACTGTCTGGGGTGACTGACCACCTCTGGTCAGGATCACTAAAATGCCAGCAAAGGTCACAGCTCTGGTGCCTGTAATGCCTCACTGGTTTCAGGCACAGCCTGAGCTAAAAAATAAGAGAAGAGAGGAAAGTAGGAGAGTAAAGACAGGAGAGAAGTCAAGGCAGAAACCTTGCCTGAGATTGACTACTCAGTGTCCACCTGTGTCCTTGCATGTTCTTGTCTAAATCCCCTTTCTGTGTACTCACCAGCCCCAGCCCAGGGCAGGAGAAAAGCACTTGAGATCAGAAGGAGAAGCAACATCTTCTGCCACTGTCCTGATGAGCCAAATCAGTTAGTATGGCCCAGCATGAGGTAGGTACAGAATGATAACCTTTATAAATGTGGTGAGGAGCTGAAACAGGAAACCTCAGCCTGCCTGCAGCCGTGTCATTCGCTGCATTTGTTTTCACAACCTCTGACTGTGGCTTGGAGAGGGGCTCATGACATTCTCTGCATTTTCATCACAATCTTCTCAAAAATCTGGAGACATCTGGGCTTGTTCAGAGACCCATAGTGCACAGGGACAGCAATGAGGTGTCTGTTGGGTACATATCCCATCAGAGACCTTTGGAGAGAGCCCATGGAACCCTATATGTGGGCTGGTTCCATCTGGACTTTTTTCTTTTTTTTCTTTTTTCCCCGCCTGTCCTCTGATTGGAATGGGGAGAGCTGGCCAGGGCCAGGCAGAGATCCTGGTTCTTATCAGAGGGGCTGACTGCCATCAGAGATGTCCTTGGGAAATCAGAAATCCCCAATCAGAGGAGATAAGGGACAAGGCCAGTGGGAGCCTCACAGCCTCAAGCACTGGTGTTCTAGATGATCTGGGAAGTCCATGGGGATGACAAAGGCTGGGGTCCAGCTGGGAAGTCCCAGGTGCAGATCAGCAGGTGCCCTGGCCAGGTGCAGGCCTGTGGGAGTCCAGAGTATTCCTCTGGCTTCCCTGGGAGGTTCAAGACCCCCCTGGCGGGGTCCCCAAAGACGCTCGAATGAGACCCAGGTGTCTCAGGGGCTGGATTCAGCTCCTTGGAACAATTTACCAACATTGAGGGAAGAAATGCAAGCTGCAAAAATAAATAGAGTGTAAAGTAGACCGTTAGAATGTAGAATAAGTAGATTTCTAGAATGTTTATATTAAGGGGCTCGTGGCCAAGATGGAGGAATCAGGGTGTTAATACTTCTTCCTCCTTCTTCTCCGTGTCATCCATGCTGGGTGACATGCTGGCACTTTCAGATTGGATGTGAACAAAGCTGGACCATGTTATAAGACTGAATTGTATTGAAAATAATTGTAAATACCTAGTACGTAATTTAGACTATAAAAGATAAGTCCTGCCTCTGCCAGGCAGATTCTGCCTTGGACATCTAGTGAGCAGACTGCTGCTCGTGGACAAAGCATTTCTGAGATAAGAAACAATAAACAACCATGAAAACCTCTAAGAACAGCCTCATGCAGTCTCTCATCGGCCGGCATCGGAAAGAGCTGGGTTGCAAACACCTGCATGTCCTCCTGAGGTGATCTCAGGTCTAAGAAAGCACCTCGGGCAGTGACACAGGCCAGGAGGAGCAGGGTCAGTGTCTGCAGGAGAAGGGGAGAGCCCTGCCTGAGCCTCTCTGAGCCCTCCCTGGCAGCTCTGGCTCCAGAGATACACCCTGGAAGGGACTCAGCTCTCGTTTTCCTGACCCTCTTTGGTCATGAGCCCAGCCAGTGAAACCTCCAGGATGTTCCCGATTTTATGTGTCTTTGGCCTAAAGAAAGCCAGCAGATAAATCCTTTAGAGCGTGCTGGCATTGCCCCTTGCCCTGTGCTGTAAAAGGACACTGGACTGTAGTATGTGTATGGGGATCCTCCTGAAACCTGTCTGCTGGAAAGGATGAGGGTGGAAAGGAGGAGCTCCCATTACATCTTGCAGAGGAGACAGCAATCCTCCAGAGCCAGAGTGTCCTGGCTGGCTGACCTGGTTCAGGGCAAATGTGGGAGAAATTTTTTGAATGGGGTTCCCTTAGGAAACCAATTCAAGCAGTCCCGTCCTCAACTGGTTCAGGGGAATATTTCTTCACAGTGATGTGGAAAAAAACTTGTTTATTCAACAGTCAAAACTCTTCCCAGCACAAAAGTGAACGATATTAAGTAATAAAATCTCTTACCACTCTGAGGATAAGAAAATTCAGCAGAGTCCTTTTCATAGGTTGCTGCCTGGCTTACTTCGTCTGTTTTCTGATTTTCTGATATTGTGAAATGTCACAGCCCAGGCTGGGCTGGTGTGCCACAGGTGTGAGCTCCCGATGCTCTTGTTTGTTTTCAGCCCAGAGCAGGTTTGAACAATTCCAAGATAGAGGAAAAGAAACCCATAGTCTAGGGAGCTTTTCTGCCTCAGCTTGCCAGAAAAGCTAACCAAGAGTAAAGGAGAACACTCTCCTGCTGCCCACTGCAGACATCACAGTCTGTGTGAAGGATGCAGGGGAGCAATTGCAGTCTCTGATAAAAAAATCTGCACCTCTTCTCTCCCCATCACTCCTGGAACTAGTTTTAAAGCTGCAGAACTTAATAATCAACATCCACAGAACAGATGATTGGGGGTACAACCATCATAGTCACCCTAAGTTATTGGCTCACAGCTCTGCATGTCCCAATCATTGTCTGTAATCCACACCTCCAGTGCTGCAGCCTGGCCTCAGCTGTGCTGTAAATGGAGATGTGGCCTTCAGGTCCAGCCATCCCTTTCCTTCAGCACTCTGTGGACCCTTGTGAAATGTTACATAGTGATTCGTGTCATTATGGAAACACACCATGGGATCAGTATACACAGGAATACTGAACTTAAAGTAAGGCATGGACAAGAGACTAAAAGAATATGTAGTGATTTCATTACATTTATTTAAATTACTTAGCTGTGAATTGTTAGCTTTTGCTGTTCTGTATTTTTTCTTTTATTTTGCCACTATAATTATGAATTGTATCCATTTTTACATATAAGGGAAACGCAGGCTTGTGTGAACATGAGGAGGGTTGTTACTACTGTTACCTGCTCACTGTAGGAGTGTAACCTGACAACATGCTCGAGCCTTGTCCAGACCTGCTGGGGGCTTGTAGCCACTGCTGCTTGAGTGCTGGCCAACATGTTCAAGCTTGCTCAGACCTGTACTCCCTGCAGAATGGTCATTTCACAGCCCAGCAAGAAGCTGCCTGTAAAAGGGGCAGTGACCAGGGGTAGGACAGTGTTCGTGGAGTGCAGACTCCCCGTGTCCCCAGCACTACTTGCCTGTGCCTTATCAACAAATTAATAAATTGCCTTATTGATTGACCTACCCAACTTTGGTGAGTAATTTATAACAAAAAAGAACAAAAATAAGTAGGCCTAAAATACAACTCTCCTTGGCACAAGTAATAAGTCTTACCTCTGTAGTACTACTTTTGCCTCAGCCATATTTGACAATTTTCTATCCCATCACCACACCACAAGGGCACCTCCTGGCTCAATCAAGTCTGATCAGCTGATCCAATGGGAGAAAGTTTCCAGTTCAACCCACAGGCATTTAACAGGTGCAAGGGAAATGCTTCCCCTGAGGTTCAAGGACATGGAAGGGGAGACAGAGTGTAAACAGGCTGACCATTAGGTCTGTCTAAGCATCCTAAGAGGGATTCCAGTTGGTTCTAGAAACCCACATGACCTCCCGTTCCATGTGGAGATACTTCTGTGCCTGACAGGCTGGATAAATGTTCTTTATAGGCTCTTGGATCAACCTGCTAGCTTGATTGCAAGATGTTGATGGAGGCAAGGGGAACACTTATAGCATTTGGGGACTGACACCTGTACTGCACTGTCCCACCCACAGTCTCACTCAGCTTCTCCCAACGAGTGTCACCTCCTCATTCTCACACTCAGGGTTTGCATCCAGTTCCCAAGAAGGCTGCAGACACCAGCAAGTTTGAACATGCCTTTATTGATGGCCAGAAAGCAGAGCTGAAGCTGCAGTGGGAGAAAGGGAACAATGGGAAGCTGTGTGTACTTGGGACCTGCATTTTCACTTGGCCACGGAGACTCTCCTTACTGCAAAAGCCTGTGCCTGCACCATGGGGGCTTCTCTGAGCCCAGTTCAGCTGCCCTGGGAGCTTCTGAGCACCAGCAGGTGTTTGATGCATTGTGGAGAAGGGGCACTGAGCATTTTAGTGAGAGGATGGAGAGCCAGGCAGCTCTTGGAGTGCAAACCTCCTCAGCTGCTGACGTATCCAGGGCTCAAAATAGGAGATTCTCGTGAATACCTTAGGGAAGAGCTTGTCTTCAAGTCCATGAGAAACAATGCCATGAGCCTTCTGATTGCAGACTAATGGGCCACCAGAATCACCCTGTGCCATGAAAGGAGTGAGAGGGGTCAGACATGCTCTCCCTGCCTTGAGGAACAAGTTTCCTCTTTTTCCTCCCTCCATATGAAGAACCTCCTCTTCTAACCACCTCCCCCTCCTCCATCTCTACAGGGTTTTTAGCTGTCTCACTACTCCTCTAAGCCCACCCATGAAACAATTCAGGCCACCAGGCTCTTTCACATTCAAAAGCACAAAAAAACCCCCATAGGCCTACTTTAGTCATGGAGAAATGTCTAAGTCATTCTAACAACAATATCACAAATAATTTACACACCACAGCACTGGCTAGGCTGGATAGAACTTCCCCAAGTAAGTAAAAATGCAACCGATGTTGATAGTTAGGAAAATTCACCCCAATTAAGGGAGCACATCAGCTTCAGAGCTTCAGCTCATCATTCAGAAGGTCCTGGTTCACTCTGGAGTCCTTTTACTTTCACCTGAGAACCAAGCTGACTGTCCAGTCCCAACCTCCTCCCAAGCCTGCAGCCCAAAACAACACTTACATAGTAAGGTGCCTTTGTACTCTTCTCAATCCCAACACACATCATGGACTGACGCTGGTAGTAACGGAATAGCCACTGACATGGTTCCTCAGTTTGCACCTCCTGTTCCACCACCATCATCACATCACTGGGGTGCCCTTCCTCAGACGTCCAGCCCCAGCCAGCCACCTCACATCTGGTTCCTGCTCTCACACGCTCGTTCCTCCTGGGTATGGAGATAAGTTGCACATTCTTATTGATCCTGGCCTTTTTCTTCAGCTGTCAGGCAGAGAGAACATGGGGTTAGAGCCAGCCAAGGATTAGGAACAAGTTGAGAGGTTTGGGGAGGTGAGCAGGGGGAGATCCCTCAGGCAGGAAGGATGTGCTGGGCCATACCTTCAGCAGCACAATGTCATTTACGTGGCTTTTACGGGAATAGTCGGGATGGATGACCCAGCGTTCAACAGGGATCCTCTGCTGGCTCGGTTCTTGGACCCTGATGTTGTGGGCTCCCAGAGTCACAGTGATGTTCACTCTCCTGCCAGGAAACACCAACATGTTCCAGCTGCATTGGCCACAGGAGCACAGCCCTCAGTGCAGGGGTTGGAGGGAGCTGGTGCTGGGATAAACCTCCCCAAATATCAGCTCTCAGCAAGTTCTCCTCTGCATCCTGGGTTCCTTCCACAGCCCAGCTGAGGATCCCTCACCCCACACTCACACAGGTGGGAGCTGCCCCATGCTGATGGAAAAGGGAAGCAGGGGAGGGGAGACACTGGACCCTCGTGTCAAGCAGTAGCTCTAAGCCATGGCAGGATCCATGACCCTGGAGATCCCTGTGAGCATTCCTGTCCCCAAGGACACTCAGCCCCTGGCAGACAATTCCTGCAACTCACAGAGGATCACTCAGCTCCAGAGATCCCTGATCTGGCTGAAGACAGACAGGGTGCTGTTTCAGCCCAGACAAGGGCTGAGGCCCTTTGGGACTATGGGAGACTGGAAAAAAATCCCCTGCACAAGAAAGACAGGGTCTTACCCGTTTTTATGTGCACAGTGAGCTGCTGAGAGCACTGCATCTCGGCGAATCAGGAAACCTCCACAGCGACTAGTATGTTTGCCAGTCTGATTTAACCATTGTATTTTTAAGTAAGCCATGTAGGGTCTGGAGTGGCGCTTAACTTCCTTCCCACCAATGATCCTTCCTGGAAGAGAGATAGGAAATGTTCATATGATGTATTCTGCTATTTCCTCTCAAGTTTGGGGCTGCATTAACAGAGAGGGTCATCCTCTGATGTCCTGTGCCAGTGAAACCTGCAACTCTCCTTCCTGGGGCTGTCCAAAGCATTACTGCTGCAATGGAAAGAAAGACAAGCAGCACTGCCTGGGGTGACTGACCACCCCTGGCTCAGGATCACTAAAATGCCAGCAAAGGGCACAGCTCTGGTGCCTGTAATGCCTCACTGGTTTCAGGTACAGCCTGAGCTGAGAGATAAGAGGAGAGAGGAAAGTAGGAGAGTAGAGATAAGAGAGAATGCAAGGCAGGAACCTTGCCTGAGATTGACTACTCAGTGCCCATCAGTGCCCTTGCCTGTTCCTGTCTACATCCCCTCTCTGTGTACTCACCAGCCCCAGCCCAAGGCAGGAGAAAAGCACTTGAGATCAGAAGGAGAAGCAGCATCTTCTGCCACTGTCCTGATGAGCCAAAGCAGTTGCTGTGGCCAGGGAGGAGATAAGTACAGAATGATAACCTCTATAAATGTGGTGAGGAGCTGAAACAGGAAACCTCAGCCTGCCTGCAGCCGTGTTATTTGCTGCTTTTGTTCTCACAACCCCAGATTGTGGCTTGAAGAGGGGCTCATAACATTCTCTGCGTTTTTGTCACCATCTTCTCAAAAAGCTAGAGAGATCTGGGCTTGTTCAGAGCACCCACAGTGCACAGGGAGAGGAATGAAGTATCTGTTGAGTGCATATCCCATCAGAGACCTTTGGAGAAAGCATATGGAACCCTGCATGTGGGCTGGTTCCATCTGGACTTTTTTCTTTTTTCTTTTGCAGGCCAGGAGGAGCAGGGTCAGTGTCCGCAGGAGAAGGGGAGAGCCCTGCCTGAGCCTCTCTGAGCCCTCCCTGGCAGCTCTGGCTCCAGAGGTACAACCTGGAAGGGACTCAGCCCTCGTTTCCCTGACCCTCCTTGGTTATGAGCCCAGCCAGTGAAACCTCCAGGATGTTCCCAATTTTATGTAGTTTTAGCCTAAAGAAAACCTGCAGATAAATCCTCTAAGCATGCTGGCATTGCCCCTTGCCCTGTGTTGTAAAAACACACTGGACTGTAGTATGTTTATGAGGATCCTCCTGAAACCTGTCTGCTGGAAAGGAAGAGAGTGGAAAGGAGGAGCTCCTATTAAAGCTTGCAGAGCAGAGGCAGCAATCCTCCAGAGCCAGAGTGTGACTGGCTGTCCTGGTTCAGGGCAAATTTGGGAGAAAATTCCTGAATGGGGTTTCTCTAAGAAACCAATTCAAGCAGTCCCTTCCTCAGCTGGTTAAGGGGAATATTTCTTCACAGGGAATTCAAGGAAAAAAACTCTTTATTTAAGAGGCAAACAAAACTCTTCTCACAAAAATGAACAATATTAAAAAATGAGATGAAAAATTGAGCAGAGGCCTTTTTATGGGTTGCAGCCTGGCTCGCTCAGTCTGGTTTCAGTTCTTCTGATGTTGGAAAATGTCACAGCCCAGGCCGGGCTGGTGTGCCACAGGTGTGAGCTCCCGGAGCTCTACTAGGTTTTCAGTCCAGAGCAGGTTTGAACAATTCCAAGATAGAGGAAAAAAACCTCACGGTCTAGGGAGCTTTCTGCCTCAGCCAACCAGAAAAACTAACCAAGAGCAAAGGAGAACACTCTCCTGCTGTCCACTGGATACAATACAGTCTGTGTGAAGGATGCAGGGGAGCAATTGCAGTCTCTGATCACAAACTCTGCACCTTTTCTCTCCCCTTCACTCCTGGAACCGGCTTTAAAGCTGCAGAACTTAATAATCAACATCCACAGAACAGATGATTGGGGGTATAAGCATCATAGTCACCCTAAGTTATTGGCTCACAGCTCTGCCTGTCCCAATCATTGTCTGTAATCCACACCTCCAGTGCTGCAGCCTGGCCTCAGCTGTGCTGTAAATGGAGACGTGGCCTTCAGGTCCAGCCATCCCTTTCCTTCAGCACTCTGGGGACCCTTGTGAAATGTTACATAGTGATTCGTGTCATTATGGAAACACACCATGGGATCAGTATAGACAAGAATACTGAACCTAAAGTAAAGCATGGACATGAGACAAAAGAATATGTAATGATTTCATTAATTGTTTAAATTTCTTAGCTGTGAATTGCTAGCTTTTGCTGTTCTGTATTTTTTCTTCTTTTATTTTGCACAGTATAATTATGAATTGTATCCATTTTTTACATATAAGGGAAACACAGGCTTGTGTGAACATGAAGAGGGTTGTTACTACTGATACCTGCTCACTGTAGGAGTGTAACCTGACAACATGCTCAAGCCTTGTCCAGACCTGCTGGGGGCTTGTAGCCACTGCTGCTTGAGTGCTGGCCAACATGTTCAAGCTTGCTCAGACCTGTACTCCTGCAGAATGGTCATTTCACAGCCCAGGAAGAAGCTGCCTGTAAAAGGGGCAGTGACTGTGAAAGGGGCAGTGACCAGGGGTAGGACGGACGGTGTTGGTGGAACACAGACTCCCCACATCCCCAGCGCTGCTTGCCTGTTCCTTTCCAACAGATTAATAAATTGCCTTATTGATTGACCTACCCAGTCAGGGGTGAGGGTGGTCCCCAACATTACTTTTTAGAGTTCCTCTGATATTAGGGCTATCGTGGCATAATAAAAGAAGACTAGCATTATCAAATACTTTAATAATAGTGAAAACAAATGTGGGACGAGCCCCAGAAAACCAAACACACTAACCAGCTCTTACTAGGAGTCGATGGTTGAAGGCCAAGATGTAGGGAGGTCCAGTGTATAAATTTGGGGCAGGAAAGGGGGTGGAGTCGATGTTAGGATCCAATGGGTATAGGGGAAAGTGATGCAGAGGTGGGGTAAGGGAAGGTAAGGTCCAGTGGGTTAGGCGGGGTGGGACATTGCATCAGTTGAGAGCCAATGAGGACACAAGGAAGGGGGAACATTCTAGGGGCTGGGAGTGGTGATGATGACTGGAAAATGAGGGTTGGGAATATGTATGAGGCATTAACATGGGCCATCCCATAACTCCTTGGAACAACTTATTTTGGGATCGCCACAACTCAAAGAGTTGACTGCCAAGGCCTAGGGCTGGGGTACAGGTCTTCTTCAGTAATGGTTGCTTGGCCTGGAATGCAGGTCAGGCTGACTCCTACACTACCTGATTTTGGTGAGTAATTTATAACAAAAATGAACAAAAATAAGTAGGCCTAAAAGAAATAAAACTCTTCTTTAGCACAAGTGATCAGGCTTGTCTCTGCAGTACTACTTTTGCCTCAGCCATATTTGACAATTATCCATCCCATCACCACACCACAGGGGCACCTCCTGGCTCAATCAAGTCTGATCAGCTGATCCAATGGGAGAAAGTTTCCAGTTCAACCCACAGGCATTTAACAGATGCAAGGAAAATGCTTCATCTGAGGTTCACAGGACATTGAAGGGGAGACAGAGTGTAAACAGGCTGGTCATTAGTCTGTCTAAGCATCCTAAGAGGGTTTCAAGTTGGTTCTAGATCTCCCCTTGCATGTGGAGATGCCTCTGCTCCTAACAGGCTGGATAAATGTTCTGTACAGGCTCTTGGATCAACCTGCTGGCTTGACTGCAAGAGGCTGATGGAGGCAAGGGGAGCACTTACAGCATCTGGGCATTGAGACCTGTATTGAATCATCCCACTATGACGGTTTTGAAACCAAAACCAGTGAGAGACTCCAAGTCAGAAGTATAATTTAGTAGGAAAGAAACAGAAAAATAAAATGCATGCAATAGTACAAAAAAAACCCACAGACACAGTCAGAATACAACCTGACACCCTGCTAGGTAGGGTGGTGGTAACAGACCAGATGAAGCAGTTTGTTGAAGCAGTGATCCTGTAGAAATCCTGGCAGTGATCCTGATAGCTCTTGTCCTCTGGAAGCTAGTGATTAAGGGCAGGTTTGGTGTTCCAAACATCACTTTCTATCTAGATAGGAAATTTTTGGTTCCTCACCCTGGCTGAAGTATCTCCCAGTGGGATGATGTAATTTTATCTGTCATGCAGTGGGACTCAATGGCCCATTAACAGGAGATATCTCCCTGGAGGAAGGATGGGTCATTAGAAAGATAAAGAACATAGCTCCATCTGGTTTTTAACAGATGGACCATTAGCAGAGGATATCTCCACAGAGATAAGAAACACTGCCCCACCTGGTTTCTGCAGATGGTGAGAGAATACAGACTTTTGGGCACAACTTTACATTGTAACCTAGGACACCCACCCACAGTCTCACTCAGCTTCTCTCAAGGAATATCATCTCCTCACTCTCACACTCAGGGTTTGCATCCAGTTCCCAAGAAGGCTGCAGACACCAGCAAGTTTGAACATGCCTTTATTGATGGCCAGAAAGCAGAGCTGAAGCAGCAGTGGGAAAAAGGGAACAATGGGAAGCTGTGTGTACTTGGAACCTGCATTTTCACTTGGCCACGGAGACTCTCCTTACTGCAAAAGCCTGTGCCTGCACCATGGGGGCTTCTCTGAGCCCAGTTCAGCTGCCCCTGGGAGCTTCTGAGCACCAGCAGGTGTTTGATGCACAGTGGAGAAGGGGCACTGAGCATTTTAGTCAGGGGATGGAGAGCCAGGCAGCTCTTGGAGTGCAAACTTCCTCAGCTGCTGACGTATCCAGGAGCTCAAAATAGGAGATTTTCGTGAATACCTTAGGGAAGAGGCAGAATTCGCGTCCATGGGAAACAATGCCATGAGCCTTCTGATTGCAGACTAATGGGCCACCAGAATCACCCTGTGCCATGAAAGGAGTGAGAGGAGTCAGACATGCTCTCCCTGCCTTGAGGAACAAGTTTCCTTTTCCCTACCTCCATGTGAAGAACCTCCTGTTCCAACCACCTCCCCCTCCTCCAGTTCTGCAGGGTCTGTAGCTGCCTCACTACTCCTCTAAGCCCACCCATGAAACAATTCAGGCCACCAGGCTCTTTGAGATTCAAAAGCACAAAAAGAACATAGACCTACTTTAGACATGGGGTAATATGCAAGCCATCCTAAGAAGGGTATCACAAATAATTTACACACTGAAGCACTGGCTAGGCTGGCTAGAACATCCCAAAGTAAGAAAAAAAGCAAATTATGTTGATACTTAGGATAATGAACCCCAATTCAAGGAGCTCATCAACTTGAGACCTTCAGCTCATCATTCTGAAGTTCCTCATTCACACTGGTGGCATTTTATCCTTCACCTGAGCACCAAGCTGACTGTCCAGTCCCAAACTCCTCCCAACCTTGCAGCCCAGAACAACACTTACACGGTAAGTTGTCTTTCCAGTGTTCTCATCACCAACACACATCATGGACTGACACTGATAATTACTGAATAACTCAAGACATGGTTCCTCATTTTGCACCTTCACTTCCACCTCCATCATCACATCACTGGGGAGCCCTGTCAAAGAGGTCTGGCCCCAGCCAGCCACCATACATTTAGTTCCCTGCCCTCACACGTTCGTTTCTCCTGGGTATGGAGATAAGTTGCACATTCTTATTGATCCTGGCCTTTTTCTTCCAGCTGTCAGGCAGAGAGAACACAGGGGTTAGAGCCAGCCAAGGATTAGGGACAAGTTGAGAGGTTTGGGGAGGTGAGCAGGGGGAGATCCCTCAGGCAGGAAGGATGTGTTGGACCATACCTTCAGCAGCACAATGTCATTTATGTAGCCAACAGGGGAATATTTTGGGATGGATGACCCAGCGTGCAACAGGGATCCTCTGCTGGCTCGGTTCTTGGACCCTGATGTTGTGGGCTCCCAGAGTCACAGTGATGTTCACTTTCCTGCCAGGAAACACCAACATGTTCCAGCTGCATTGGCCACAGGAGCACAGCCCTCAGTGCAGGGGGTTGGAGGGAGCTGGTGCTGGGATAAACCGCCCCAAATATCAGCTCTCAGCAAGTTCTCCTCTGCAACCTGGGTTCCTTCCACAGCCCAGCTGAGGATCCCTCACCCCACACTCACACAGGTGGGAGCTGCCCCACGCTGATGGAAAAGGGAAGCAGGGGAGGGGAGACACTGGACCCTCGTGTCAAGCAGTAGCTCTAAGCCATGGCAGGATCCATGACCCTGGAGATCCCCTCTGAGCATTCCTGTCCCCAAGGACACTCAGCCCCTGGCAGACAATTCCTGTAACTCACAGAGGATCACTCAGCTCCAGAGATCCCTGATCTGGCTGAAGACAGACAGGGTGCTGGTTCTAGCCCAGACAAGGGCTGAGGCCCGTTGGCACTATGTGAGGCTGGGAAAAATCACCCGAACAAGAAAGACAGGGTCTTACCCTTTTTTAGGAACACAGTGAGCTGCTGAGAGCACTGCATCTCGGCGAATCAGGAACCCACCACAAGAGTAAGTATTTGAGTCAAACTGATTAAAGGTTTGTGTACTTAAAAAAGCCATGTAGGGTCTGGAGTGGGGCTTCACTTCCTTCCACCAATGATCCTTTCTGGAAGAGAGATGGGAAATGTTAACATGATGTATTCTGCTATTTTCTCTCAAGTTTGGGGCTGCATGAAAGTAGAGGGTCATCCTCTGATGTCATGTGCCAGTGATACCAGCACCTCTCCTTCCTGGGGCTGTCCAAAGCATTGATGCTGGTGCAATGGAGAGAAAGACAAGCAGCACTGTCTGGGGTGACTGACCACCCCTGGCTCAGGATCACTAAAATGCCAGCAAAGGTCACAGCTCTGGTGCCTGTAATGCCTCACTGGTTTCAGGCACAGCCTGAGCTGAGAGATAAGAAGAGAGAGAAAAGTAGGAGAGTAGAGATAAGAGAGAATGCAAGAACCTTGCCTGAGATTGACTACTCAGTGCCCATCAGTGCCCTTGCCTGTTCCTGTCTACATCCCCTCTCTGTGTACTCACCCGCCCCAGCCCAGGGCAGGAGAAAAGCACTTGAGATCAGAAGGAGAAGCAGCATCTTCTGCCACTGTCCTGATTACCAGTTGCTGTGGCCAGGGAGGAGATAGGTACAGAATGATAACCTCTATAACTGTGGTGAGGAGCTGAAACAGGAAACCTCAGCCTGCCTGCAGCCATGTCATTCACTGCTTTTGTTCTCACAACCCCAGATTGTGGCTTAGAGAGGGGCTCATGACATTCTCTGCGTTTTTGTCACCATCTTCTCAAAAAGCTAGAGAGATCTGGGCTTGTTCTCAGAACCCACAGTGCACAGGGAGAGGAATGAAGTATCTGTTGAGTGCATATCCCATCAGAGACCTTTGGAGAAAGTCCATGGGACAATGCATGTGGGCTGGTTCCACCTGGACTTTTTTATTTTTGTTATTTTGTTTCCCCTCCTTTCAGATGATTGAAATGGGGAGAGTTGGCCAGGGCCAGGCAAAGATCCTGGTTCTTATCAGAGGGGCTGACTGCCATCAGAGATGTCCTTGGGAAATCAGAAATCACCAAGCAGAGGAGATAAGGGACAAGGCCACTGGGAGCCTCTCAGCCTCAAGCACTGGTGTTCTAGCTGATCTGGCAAGTCCATGGTGATGACAAAGGCTGGGGTCCAGCTGGGAAGTCCCAGGTGCAGATCAGCAAGTGCCCTGGCCAGGTGCAGGCCTGGAGGAGCAGGGTCAGTGTCTGCAGGAGAAGGGGAGAGCCCTGCCTGAGCCTCTCTGAGCCCTCCATGGCAGCTCTGGCTCCAGAGTTACACCCTGGAAGGGACTCAGCCCTCATTTCCCTGACCCTCCTTGGTTATGAGCCCAGCCAGTGAAACCTCCAGGATGTTCCAAATTTTATGTGGCTTTGGCCTAAAGAAAACCTGCAGATAAATCCTTTAGAGCGTGCTGGCATTGCCCCATGCCCTGTTCTGTAAAAACACACTGGACTGTAGTATGTGTATGAGGATCCTCCTGAAACCTGTCTGCTGGAAGGGATGAGGGTGGAAGGGAGGAGCTCCCATTAAAGCTTGCAGAGCAGAGGCAGCAATCCTCCAGAGCCAGAGTGTGACTGGCTGTCCTGTTTAGGGCAAATGTGGGAGAAATTTTTTGAATGGGGTTCCTCTAGGAAACCAGATTCAATCAGTCCCTCCCACAGCTGGTTCAGGGAAATATTTCTTCACAGAGATGTGGAAAAAAACCTGTTTATTCAACAGTCAAAACTCTTCTCATCACAAAAATGAACAATATTAAGTAATAAAACCTGTTGTTGCTTTGCAGAGTTGACAAATTCAGCAGAGTCCCTTTCATTGGGTTGCAGCCCAGCTCACTCAGTCAGTTTTTCTCATGTTGGAAAATGTCACAGCCCAGGGCAGGCCTGGTGGGCCTGACCTATGATCTTCTTTGCTCTTCTGGGTTTTCAGTCCAGAGCAGGTTCAAACAATTTTAAGCAAAAGGGGAAAAAAACTTCTTTGCCTCAGCTAGTTAGAAAAACTAACCAAAAAAAAAGGAGAACTCTCTCCTGCTGCCCACTGCAGACAACACAGTCTGTGTGAAGGATGCAGGGGAGCAAGTGCAGTCTCTGATAACAAACTCTGCACTTTTTCTCTCCCCCTTCACTCCTGGAATCAGTCTCAAAGCTGCAGAACTTAATTTTCAACCCCAACAGAACAGACGGTTGGGGATACAAGTATCCTAAGGTCACCCCAAGACATTGGCTCACAGCCAGCCGTGATTCTGCCTGCCCAATCATTGTCTGTAATCCACACCTTCAGTGCAGCAGCCTCGCCTCAGCTGTGCTGTGAATAGAGATGTGGCCAGGGCAAGAGGCAGAAAATGTGAGGACACAACAGCTGAAATATGGGGGAGGTTCAAGGGGAGGGTACAAATCATCAGCAAATTGGCGAAATCCTGGGGAGGGGTGTGATAAATGTGATTCGTGCTAACTACATTGTAACCATATAAGCAAGATTGTACTTAATTGTTTCAAAGGAAAAGAAAAGGAAATGGGAAAAAACAGATGGAATCCTCCAAATGTGGGAGCCGAAGGATGAAGTAGTAGAAGAATGTAGGTTTGATAAGCAACATCTAGAAATAAAAAGTTTGACCTTGCAGTGGGCAAAACTGTCGAGCGCTGTTTCGCTCGAGCGCGATCTCAGTTGAGTGCAATATTCATGGAAACGCCAGATGCCGCTGTCACGCTGGGGAAAACAAATAATAGCAACACACCTTCTTGGGCAAAAGAAGGCACTTTATTGAAAACTCAATCCATATTTATAGGGCGATTCTCTAAACTAAGACAGGACAGTAGCTAATTGGGGAACAGGAGAAAGCTCCTATGTCGCGTGCTTCGCACACTGTCCCATGGTTTAACACCAGGTGCTAATCTATATTATTAATTCCTTTCTCTCTCTGATAAAACGATCATCCTGGGAAAGAATCCTGGCCAGAGCTGAGAATGATCACAGCATGGAAAAGAATCTGAGCTAGAGCTAAGAGGACTTGGAGCCTGGGAAAGAACCCTGGCAGGAATTTTCCTAGGCCTCTAGCTGTGTCCACAAGTCCCCCTTTTGGTTTAAAAAAGAAAAGGAAGAGAAGTGTTTTCAATCCCCCACAGGGACCTTTGCAAAGGAGAACAAACACAACTCAGAAGACCTGGAGACATCTGAAGTGCCCAGGGAAATCTTCAAACCTGATTCTTTCTTCCCTGCAAAGCTAATTATCAAAACACTATTTCTCTAATGCTACAGCATAAAGACACCACCATTCACCAGACCTCTTATCTCTAATACATTCCAGAAAACCTATCTAACAGTATTTCACTGGGTTAAAACAGTTCCAACATGAGCAGATGAGTATTCCTCCTCTGCTTGTAGAGGGGCCATCTGGTTGGCGATCAGCACGTTGGTCAGCATACCCACAACCCCAAACGATAAGGTCATGTTTGTCCTTCCACTTGTTTGTGATCAAGTCCCATATAAAGTCCTTTGCTTGAGGCAGGCGTGTCTTATCCAAAGCCTGTAATGAGGTGAAGTGATTCACAATAACAGGATTATTGGAATCTTGTGGCACAGTAAGGTGATTGATGGTATACAAAGCTTTTTCCAATCGGCTGTGTGGTGTTTCCCCAGCCGTTCCCCTTTTCTCTTTGTCCAAAACATGCTTCAGAGTACCATGAGAGTGTTTGATAATGGCCTGACCTGTTGGAGCATGTGGAGTGCCAAACTTATGTGATAGTCCCCACATATGCAAGAACTGCCTTGTCTTTTGAGAGATGTAAGCAGGGCCATTGTCAGTTTTTACAGCAGAAGGTATGCCCAAGATTGCAAAGGCCATTCTCCAATGGGCAATCACATGGCAACCTTTCTCCCCAGTACAAGCAGATGCCCACATGCCAGAAGAAAAGGTGTCAACAAACACATGCACATACTTAAACCGGCCAAATTCAGCAACATGAGTGATATCTGTCTGCCAAAGTTGCAGGGCCTTTAGACCCCTGGAGGTCACCCCAGCTGGTAAAGATGCAGCAAAGCCGTGACAGTCATCACAAGAGTTGACAATGCCATGAGCTTCAGTGGCTGTTAGATGAAATTGCTTCTGCAGTGTATGTGCATTTTAATGGAAAAAACCCTGCGATGCCTGGGTTTGTGTGATCTTGTCAGGCTGAGGTGCCACTCACACAGGGTTAGCCAGCCTATCAGCCCTGGGATTACCCTCCATTAGAAAATCTGGCAAGTCTGTGTGACTCCATAGATGCAAAACATAATACAGATGAACTTCGGGCGTGAATCACTCACCACAAGGACTTCAACAGCTGCAACAACACGATGTTGTCAACCTCCTTCAGGAGTGAGCCATCCAAATGCTGAGTTATGTCTGCAACATAAGAAGAGTCAGTGATCAAATTCAAAGGTACCTGGGAAAACCGTTGGAAAGCCATTGTGACAGCCTTCAACTCAATTATCTGAGCAGAACCTGTTTCATGACCCTCCAACCTTTGCCAGCCAGAGTCATCCTTCCAGGTAACAATGGCCTTCCACATTTTGCCTGACCAGTCAATGAAGACGGTAGGACTTTGCACCAGCACACAACTACTTTTGGGTCTCAAGGACAGCTTAACTATCTTTGCCATATGCAGTAGCTTACGGCCGGGCAGATGATAAACAATCTGCCCCGTAAAATCTTGCAGCACACTTTGCAATTTTGTTTGTATTCATTTATATACAATTGTTACTATTAAATTGTTGCTTTCATGGTAAGGAAAGCAAATAACAGCAACACACAACTTCTTGGGCTAAAGAAGGCACTTTCTTGAAAACCCAATCCATATTTGTAGGACAGTTTGCTAAACTAAGACAGGACAGTATCTCATTGGGTAATGATTGAGAAGGGAAATTAGGGAATTAGAAGGAAGACAAGTAGTTGGCAAGAGATGAAATAGTGTAATAGAGCAATACTAAGCGAGAGAGTTGAACCACAAAACGAGTGAGGGAGAATGAGGGAGACTAAGATACAGGAGATTTCTTAGTCTGTTGCCGCCCAAGATGGGTCAGAGGAAGAGTAAAACCTCCGACCCAGGGCTTGCAAATTATGAGAAAAATTCACGATAACCCAGTATGCCTGGGAATGACCAAGAGGGGACGTTCCCAGAAGGGGAGCAGTATTCCTCAGGACATTTCACTGGGGATCATATTATTGGAAGATTGGCAGGATAGGGAGCTGCAGGAGTTTTTAAGGGAAACGCAAAAAAGTGTATGTTAGAAGAGATAAGGAAAAACACATAAAATAAAAGCCAGGATTCTAATGGCAGCAGTCAAGGAATCACAAGCAACCACAAACACAGAGATATTAAAACAAGAGGAAACAACTGACGATGGCTGACAATGAAGCAAAAAAAGCTGTCCTAAGGGAAAACAACAGTGGAATTATGACTTTTCAGGAGGCAGAAGCACAAAATGAAACACCATACTTTTCCTTAGCACAGCTAGGGGCAAACCTGAAATAAGGAATATGGATTCTGCCCAAAAGTAGGAAAGTAATACCAAAACCTTTAGCCCGACAATCTGAAGCAACCTACATAGAAGGACTCATGGGGAACAAGGGCACTTTGTGAGCACTTTTTTAAATTTTATGGGTGTATAAGAATATTTGAAGTTTGGGAAACAAACTACTCAAGGATGGCTCACACGTCAGAAGGTGAACAAAAAAAAGGTGTTGAGGAGTCCTCCCTCTGGAGTCTGTCCAACATCCCATAAGCAATTCGAAAAGATCCAAGCTGATTTCACCAAATTACTCAGAATTAGCAGGTGGAAATATCTGCTGGTTATATTAGAGCAATTGACTCAGTGGGTAAAAGCATTTCCTGCGGCTCAGGCTACAGCTCATAATTTTGTTGGAGCATATTATTCCAAGATTTGGATTAGGTTCAAAAACATATAGAAATTGTAATGAACCCATGATAAGCTTAAAGAGGGTATTTGTTGCCTACACACTACAGTCTATATGAAATTGGCATGAAAGCACTGTACCTTAAGACCAAAGGGGATGTAGTTTTTATATATAATCAAAAATGTTATTTTATAGCACTACTGTTTGAAATACCAATTTAAAATTATTATGAGAAGTGCATTAAAGTAATTTAGACATCCTGAATTAGCAGCGAAATGCAACCTCATTGAGCCTGGAGGGAGAACAGCACTGATGGGAAAGTATTAGACTCCTACTTGACCAATGGGAACAGCCCAGGCGGATTGAAAGTTTCCTCAGGAGCCTCAGGCAGTCAGTGTTAACTGGTTTATTTGAGGAGCTGCAACTCCAGAAAAAGAGACTGGTAACGCCTGTTATTGAGAGGGTCCAAAAACAATTAACACACTGGGAATGTGCTAACCATGGCTTAAAGTGTCACCCATGAATTTGTGTTGTTTGCACCTGTTGTTTTAATTTGTGGTGGAGAGTAACTAGGGCAAAAGAAAAAGACAGACAATTGATTTGTTTTTGTTTTTGTTTAGGTCATGTACGTGAACAGCTAACTTTAGAAAGATTTTTTAGGGAAACAAATCTTGTGCTAGTCGGCATATCTCCAGAGATTTAGTGGATAAGGAAAAAAAGCTGACCAATCTAGGGAGAGAGATAGGGCAGTGCTGCAGAACTACAAATAATTTGTGCCATCTTCGGAACAGAAGAAATTAAAAGGGCTCATATGAATTTATGAGACCAAAGGTACCAAAGAGTAAGAAATCCCAGGATGAAAGCATTGCTACCACGAAAATTGACATCTCGGCCCTTGGTTGCTTGGTTGCTTTCTCAAGTGGCCTTGAGAAAGGTAGAAAGTTAAAATTCCTGAGGATTATTTTTCTTGTGCTTATTATGATACTCCTGGCAACTGGCCAAAGTCATAAGACTGCATGAAACAGAGTCCAAGAAATAAGAAAAGAACAAGCCATGCAGGAGCAAACTACAAAAAGACAAGCAGCACGAGAGCCAGCAGTCAAGAAACAAAATCTTCCTGATCCCTGTGACAAATGCAATTGCTCTATGTGGGTCAGGGATAACATGGAATCAGCTTTTGTGGCACATCCAGTATGTTAGTGCTGCCTGTTATGATTGCAGAAGTTTCTTAGAAACTTGTGTTAAGAGTTGAAAAATGTATTGGGTAAGGACGAATTTAGGATTCAAATAGCAAGCTCCTTATCCTAACAGTGATCGATACTTAATACTTAAATATATGTATCTAATATTTTTTTTGATTGTGCTAATTTATTTACAATTGTTATTATTAAACAAAATTGCTGCTAAATTTAATCTTGTTGTTTGATAAATTGGACAAATAGAACGTCATTGATAACAATCCCATGAAAGAGCATTTTGATTTTCCTCCTTTTCTCATGTCTTTACCTAGGCAGGCAGATCCTTGGTTCTTGACTAGTGTGATACATTATAAGCACTGTGTTCATTAATTCTCCTAGTAAGGAATAATGAATTTCAGCCAGAGGTGAGACAGGTATAGTCTTTGACCACATAGTGTCAAATCACGGAGTATGGTATGCATAACTTATGCTGACACTAGCCGCTGGGCTGTTTGACCAGTTTTTAAGGATTTTCCCCTAGGCTAGGAGGAATAATGCTGCGACCACCAGAAGACAAGATTATGACCCCCCCAGCAATGGGCCTTGCAGATGCAGAGTTCTCCAAGGAAGGACATGTCATCTGAATTAGAACTGTATAAAATGACCTTAAAGGGAGAGGAAAATCATGCGCTGTTAGTAGACTGGAGACTCCCCCGCTGCCCAGCGCTGTTTGCTTACTGTCACTTGCTAAATAAACTCTAATCGATTAGGACTGACTTGATTAGGTTTTCACAGTCTATAACAATTTGGTGCTGTGACTCGGATAGGGTCAACCTGGAGGGACGCTCTCCCTTAGGGAGCCATCCCTCAATTTTGCGGCCCCGTTCGACAGAAGCCCTCCGGGACCCTAACCGACGAATCCTAAATTCGGCAGTAAGCTAAAAAAGCCGGCAACCCTGTAACCTTTGTGCACGAAGATCCGGACGAAGACACAGGACACGTGAGTAATAGGCCAGTTATCCATTCAGTTGGGGTTGGGTATCCCGGAGTGTGCTGAGTGAGATGCCCTGATTGTGGGCAAAGCGAGTGTGGACCCCTCAGTAGTGCATTTCCCACACCCCGCGAGGGGCTGGGTCATGAACAGGGGGCAGCAGGTGTGTGTGAGTAAGAAGGACTCTGGAAGATGGGACAGAGGAAAAGCAAGCCCTGTGTTCCCACGGGCCAGGGACCCCAAGTTAAGCTCCCCGTCATACCACCAGATAGTCCATTAGGTTTAATAATCAAAACTTGGGATGCTTTCCTGTCTAGGAGCGGGAAAGACAGAGCGAAAATGATACACTATTACCTAAAAGTATGGAGGGGTCAGCAAATTAAGGAAAACCACCTCTATTGGCCAATTTTTGGTTCCTTTCAAGATTAAATTTGTCAGGCTTTAAATATTTATGTGAATTTTAAAAAGCCTTTTACGTTAAAAGCATTGTTAAAATTTCAGTTTGTAGCAAAATCGTAGGTGGACATTAGAAAGAAATTGAAAAAGCTAGAGGACTGGCAAACTAAAGAGTTGGAGGAACTGTTGAGGAAAGCACAGAAAGTGTACGTCCGGCAAGAAGATGAGGCTTATAAGAGACAGGTGAGTGAGGCGAAGAGTGGCAGGGCCGGGCACAGATGTGCAAGACCGGGGGCACGTGTGGGGCAGCTCGGGGCTCAGTGCCGGGCTGTGCCTGACCCCGCCACCCCCGGGCAGGGGCAGCAGTGGCCACTGGCCCCCGTGGGACCGCGGGACGCCCTGGCCCCATGGGCCTCGGGGTGCCCAGCCGCCTATGATGGTGCCAGCCGTGCTCGCTGGGAGCACCGATGGGGAAGGAGCTGTGACAGGACATGAACTGACTCTGGCATACAGTGTGTAATAAAGAGAGGGAGAACAAAAATAAAAGAATATATGGGAAATGTAGATTGTACATGAAAAGATTAAGATTCTGTTTTAAGGATTTTGTGAATTTTGCTGGAAAATACAAGTAATACAGGGAAAGCCATGGAAGTTTGCTAAATGTGTGAGAGGGGTTCGAAAAGCATGAGTTCTGATTGCTCCTCATTGTGAACTAAAATGAGAATGCAAATTAGTGTTGTGAAAAGTAACAAAAGTTTATGCTGAAATGCATCCAAATGGTATAAGCAGCCGCAGAAATATACAGAGGTTGTTTAAGCAAGCTTTGCAAAAAATATTAAAAGAGTTTACTCCACCCTCAGGAGTCAAGCTGTTGCAATACGTACATAATTTGCTGTTATTGGAAGAGCAAGAGGGGGTGGTTGAGTAGAGTGTCAAATATTTAGGACACCTTCTGACTGGGGGGTTGCAGTGTGTTAGTTCAGAAGAAATCCAGAGGATTTTTTGCCCCAAACTTACAAGGGATTGCGGCAATTTTTGGGGTTAGTAAAGTACTGCAAAGCTTAAATTGAGAATTTTTCTGTTGTGGCTAGACCTTTGTGTAACTTTTTAACCCAGAGCGGCCCTGGTGTTGTAATGTGAACACCGGAGGTGGAGTGACATGTTTCTATTTTGAAAAAAAATGGACATGTGAAAAAAAAATGTAAGAAAAAAGTAGCAAATGAAAAGATGTTTAAGGAAGATTAGGGGAGTCAGGGGCTCTATTCGCTGGGGACACAAGAAAAATCAAATCCCCTGGTAAAACTAAGAGTAGGTCCCCAACAAGAAAAAATTAAATTTTTAGTAAATTCCGGGGTGGAAAGGTCAACTGTTCAATCCCTGCCCCATGGCTGTGAAGTTTCATCAAAAAAGATACAGGTGGTGGGAGCTAAAAGAGAACCCTTTGGGGTGCCGGTGATAGAAGATGAAACATTTAAACAGACTCCAGAATAGGCCTGGAGTCTCTATTGTTAGTCCCTGAAGCAAATTAAAATTTATTAGGGAAAGACTTGAAAATTAAGTTAAAAATTAGTTTGTAAGTTGTAAAAAACAAATGGAACATTAAATTATGCTCCCTACAAACAACGGATAAGAAAAAGATAAATCCCAAAGTGTGGTATACACCTGATAGAGTGGAGAAATTAAAAATTAAACCTTTTAAAGTAACAATCAAAATTCCCAAAAATTAGGCAATACCCCTTGTCCAAAGAGGGGAGACAAGGCTTGAAACCCAAGATAGAGAAATTGTTAAAGAAAGGGCTTCTAGAGCCCTGTATGTCCCCCTTTAACACCCCTATATAACCAGTAAAGAAGGCTAATAGAAAATACAAATTGGTTGTCACGGTGTGACTTGAGTTTTGCCAATTTTAATATATTTAATTTCCTTTTAGAGATAGGATTTAGAAATAGAGACAAGGCAGGCTCAAAACTTAAAAAGGTACAAGAAGAAATTTATTAATAACACAAAAAAAAATTTGGAATAAGATTCCTAGATGTTCCCTCTCCCTTCATTCCACATTTCTTACCAACAACATACAGAAAACACTTCAGTCAGTTATCCACTCAAATAATCATTTTAGTTCACTTAAGAGAGAAAAGTTCATTTTCCAGTTATGGCTTAGGGGGTGTCTTCGTCTTCACTATCTACATCCGCCCGGGAAAATATTGTTGATTATGACTCTCCTTCCATTTTTTCACAGTCCTTCCAGAGCTGTGCTATGGGTTATGTTACACACTTGGGGCATCACTTTTAAAAGGCAGGCTGCCGAAAAACAAAATTCTCTTCATCTCCTTCTCTATCAAATGTCTCTGTTCATCTTCCAGCCCCAGAACAGAGAGAGCTCCATTTCCCCGGGGCAAAAAGTCTTCTCCTCAAGCATCCAAACCTCTCCCAAGTATATTTCACAGTTTAAAGGAATTTTAGTGTAGTCACAATCCCCTTAGCCCACAAAAAAGGTTTTCAGCTACTTATCAGTTGCATCTTTTCAATCTCTTCCCACCAGAAACTTTGTCTTCATTCTGCTGACCTCTGTAGTCTCCATGCTTCATCTCTTTTCATTCAGGGGAGCTCAGGAAATCGAGAATCTTATCCAGGCATTAAGAAGTTAAAATTGTGTCCAGATCATGAAGAAAACAACAGGGGCAGCTGGAGGCCTTTTCTGCCACGTGGAGAGGCAAGACGAGCCGGCAGGGCCGGAGTCATGCAGCCAATGCCGGAGCCACGCGGCCGGTGCCGGGGCCACCAGGCCAGGGCCAGGGGCCACCAGGCCAGGGCCGGAGCCACCCAGAGCCATGCAGTCGAGGGGGTGGACAGGTGGGGAGAGCCGGAGGCCGGAACCATGCGGCTGGGCCAGGCCCCCCACCAAGCTGGGGCCGGGGTCCCAAGCCAAGCCCCCTGCAGAGATGGGGCCGGGGTGTCAGGCCGGGCCCCAGGCCAGGGCCGGAGCTGGGCCGGAGCCCCAGCCAGGGACCCCTGCACCTCCGGAGACCGGAAGCCAAAAGAGAGCTGTTAACTTCGATCCACTGTGATTTGTGAAAGCGAAATAACTTTTCATTGGTTTCCCGAGCTGTCCATCACCAAATCAGCTCTCTGATTGGTGCTAGCAGCTCACAGGGGAAGCTCCCAGAGACGAGAGAGTCCCTCCCACTCCCCAGCCCCATGGAGCTGTCCCTGAGGCGAATCCACCCCTCCTACCCAGCACGAGAAAACCAACACACTGGTACATGATTTAAGAAAAATAAACAAAAAAAACATAGAAAAATTACTGGTGGTTGCAAATCCGCATACCCTATTAAGCCAGCCAAGACCAAAAAATAAATGCTACAGTGTAATAAACTTGAAAAATGCATTCTAGTCCTGTTCCCTTAAAAAAACCTGCCGGGATTATTTTGCCTTTAAATGAGAAAACCAGGATACACACAGAAAACAACAAATAAGGTGTTAATCAAAGCCTAAAAAAAAGTCCTTAACACCTCGTTGGGAAAGACCCTATGTTGTTTTGCTTACTACAGAAACAGCTGTAAGAACTGCTTAAGAAAATAGACTCACGCTAATCAAATAAAAAGACTCATTTAGTAAACGCTGAGAAGCCCTGGAAGATAACCAGCCCATCTGGGGACCTGAGAATCAGGTCTTAAAAAATAACAATTTGGAACCAGATTCAGAAATATTACTAATGAACTCTGGACAATTAATTCAAAAGACCCGAGTTAGTGAATTGGCTGGATATAGCTACCCCACTGTTGTCGATTTCAAAGCATACTGTGGGATATGGGGCTGTAATTGCTATCCTTTTGTATGTTTTATCTGTAAAGTGTGCCAGGCGCGATAGTGGAGCCAGTGCCAAAGGGGCAGACCCCCAAGGGAAGTTTGTAAAGGGTGTTACCAAATAGAAAGGAAGCTCACGAGGGCTACCCTGAAGATAGGAAAAATTACTGAGAAAATAGTAAAACAGTCTCAAGAGTAGTGGGAAATATTTGTAAAAAGAGTGAACCTTGAGAACCATTGTTATCACTCCGACAAACCGGCACCATTTATAGCACAGATCATCAAAGGGTGTTGCCGAAAGCCCTTGACTGGAGCCCAGTGGGTCCGGTGTAACTCATAAGTAAAGAATAAAAATTGGAAATCATATAAAAACAGAAAGGGGCAAAGCTACAGACCTCCTGAAGCCTACCTTTGCTGTCGAGAAAATGGAACACCCCGCGGCTGGCTGCAACCCAGTTCGGTGGGCGAGGCAGAGAGGTAAGAGAGTGTGGAGGTGGGAACCCACCGAGTGGGACAACGCAAAAATCCTTCAAAAAATGCCCCTGGAATATTAATTCCCTAAGAAACCAAAAAAACCAGACACCACATTGGGACCAAAGGGCAAACACCCGGGGGAGACAAAGAAATTAGGAAATAGTGCTTTAATAATCAAGCTGGGACCCTACCCTTTCTGGCCAACTAAGTTAGTAATTTTGGAAATGCTTTTTTATTTAAGTTGTCATAAAAAAAACCACAGCCACCAACCCTTCAGGTAGTCTCTAATCAGGTAAAAAATTAATAACTCACTCAGTTTAAAAAGGGGCCCCTAGCTTTACAGAGCACTTAAGGTCACTTGTAGTCATAGATAAAAGACAAACCAAACTGAAAGCATTTTATATATGCCCAAGCTTACATCCTAAAAAAAGTTACTGTAATTCACCCAGAAAATATTGCTGTGCTTGTTAAAGCTATAAGACAGTTTCCTCTATTTGAAAACCTGGGACGGGCAAAAATAAATACCTTCAAGTAGAATAATGCCCCCAGGCTGCCAAAAAACAAAGCATCCATATAGTGGTGAAGTACTTAAAAGTAGTACTTGTCACTTCATTTATCAAAACATAACAAACCCACAAGACCCTGGGTGGGTAACTGGGAAAACTTGGGAAGTGCAGTATTAAAACCCAGGCACTAATAAAAAAAGACTAACACTCATTAAGAAGGAACCCTTGCCCCATGACCATCAGGCCATAGACCCGAACCTAATGATTAGTGATAACAATTTGTCTAAAGTAAATACCACCTTCACTAAAGGTAACAGCACCCTGGCGTCAAACAATGAGACCATAATAGGGGTCTAAATCTAATCTTTTTTACAACAAGGGAGATTGTGTGTTGCCTTAAGAGTGCTGTGTGTACGCGAATAAAACAGACATTGTAAGAAATAAGAAATTCAATGGCCAAGCTAAGAAAGAGTTTAAAGCAAAAAAAAAAAAAAAAAAAAAGGAAAGCCCACCAAAACTGGTATGAGACTTTGTTTAATAATTCTCCTTAGCTCACTACCCTATTGTCAACCATAGCAGGACCTATCATTCTCCTAGTATTAAAATTAATTTTTGACCCTGCACCTTTAATACTTGAATAAAATCATAAAAATTGCAAAAAGACAACTAAAAGCAGCACACCTAATGCTCATCCGAGCTAAATATAAGCAAATACCTGGTAATCCAAAAGTAATTAAAACCCTCGACCTGAGTCATCAAAACCTAAAATGTTTTAATAAACAAAATTGAAAAAAGAGAAAAGGGGGCATTGTGATAAGCACTTTGTTCATTAAAACACCGAATAAGGAAAATAAATTTCAGCCGGAGGTGAGACGAATATAGACTTTGACCACATAGTTTCAAATCACGGAGCATGGTATGCATAACTCATGCTGAAACAAGCGGCTGGGCTGTTTAACCAGTTTTTAAGGATTTTTCCCTAGGCTAGGAGGAATAAAGAAGAAAAGAACCCGGTGCCTCTCCCCTGCTGCGACCACCAGAAGACAAAATTACGATCTCCCCAGCAACAGACCTCGCAGATGCAGAGTACTCCAAGGAAGGACACGTCATCTGAATTAGAACTGTATAAAAAGACCATACAGGGAGAGAAAAATCACGTGCCATTGGTAGAGCAGAGACTCCCTCGGCTGCCCAGCGCTGTTTGCTTACTGTCACTTGCTAAATAAACTCTAATTGATTAAGACTAACTTGATTCAGTTTTCATTCTCAGTCTATAACAACTAGCTAACCTCTCCATCCTCACCATGTGACACTGTGCCAGACCTTGTTGCTTCTGCTGAGTGCCAGCCTCTCAGAAGCTCTGTGGACAAGGAGCACCTGGGGAGGAACACAGGAACGTGCCCTGGGGAGATCCTGTTCATCTTCCACATGGTCACTGAAGCTGCTGACTGCTCTCATGGCTGATACCTTGGAGTGGCTACCTGGAACAGAGGCTGGACAAGATTAAAATAACAAAGCTGGTATTTATTAAAGGCCTTCAATAGATACACCTTGGGCAGTTGCCACAATCCCCTCAACTGGAGGGGGAGTCGTGATGGTTCGTTTGACCCCGAGGTCCAAAAGACAAACAGCAAGAGACTCGGGTTTTATTCAGCAGCAAGCAGCAATGCACTTTATTGAGTGCAAACAACTTGGCTTTGCGACAGAGGGGAGAAAGAGATAAAGAAAAAGTAAAAGGGGAAGGAGAAAGAGAGAAGGATGGGGAAATAGCTACCAACAGAAGGGACGGTGTTCTCGTGGTCTTCACCAAATAGACAGGTCTTCCTTCCGTGCAGAGAAAGAGATCTCAAGAGTCTCTTCAGAAAGTCATCTTTTTATAATCCTTTTTCCAAGGTGAGTGGCCTCTGGCCAAAAGGTGGGGAGATTTATGGACTACTGTGTGCGGAGACTTGCACCAACAAACAGGTGCAGGAACAGGATACTACAGCCAGTACCCTGCTCCAGAGCAGTGTACCATGGCAAGCAGCAAGCACTAGCAGCACACCTACAAACAGTCCCTTGGCAAGAATCCACTTTGCCCAGCCCAGAAACTCCTGTCCAGAGCGAGTGGTGGGGGCCTGGGGTCTCAGTCTCTGATGATGGTCGTGAGGCAGATCAGGGAAACTTCTGACCAACCCTTACAGCAGTAAAAAGCCTCTCAGAGGCCACACCTAAGATGGACAGAGGTCATGAGTTTTTCAGACAATTGTAACTTTGGTCCATTTACATATCAGGGGTTAATCCTCCCATTACAGTTTCAGGTAATGAAGTCATATTCCTCCAGTTTGCTCCCCCCAACTCACTTTGGCTTTTACTTTTTGAGACTGTATGAGTTCCATGGATCTCAGGCCCAGAGGAATTGTTTAGTCTGACCAAAATGCAAAGACAGTAACTCACACTGGATATGGAGTTTAGATTTATAGACTAATGCAGTACAAGATTTGTAAAATAGAAAAGCTAATATCCTTAGGCATCATGGCACACATGGACTGCATGAAAGTGAAGAAAGTCCTGCACCTAGAGAGGGATATTAGGAGGTGGAATTTGGGTGGAAAGGGCTTTTATGGGATGGCAAATCAAAGCCAATGTGGTGCAGGACTGGATGGAAACAGTGTAGGGGGGGCATGTGCCAGACTGTGAAAATCCCTTGGTCCTTTCTAGACATGCCCCCATCCTCCTGACACCCAACTCAGATATTTAAATGCATTTATGAGATTCCCTCTCATTCTTCCCTTCCCAGACTGAATAGGCTGAGCTCCCACAGTCTTTCCTCATCAGAAATGCTCCAGTCCCTAAATCATTTTGTGGCCTCTGCTGGACCCTCTCCAGCAGCTCCTTTTCTTTCCAGTCCTCAGCAGACCTGGCCTGGACACAGCAGCCCAAGTGTGCCTCAGCAGAGCTGAGTATGGGAGCACAATCCCCTCCTTGACCTGCTGAGCACAATCTTCCTGATGTGCCTCAGGATCCTTCTGGCTCTCCTAGCCCCGAGATCACACTGCCAGCTCATGGTCAACTTCCACCCCCCAGAACCCCAGGTCCTTCTCTGCAGAGCTGCTCTCTGGCAGGTCAGCCCCCGCCTGGTGTTTGGGGTTGTTCTTCCCACAGTGCAGGACCCTGCACCTGTCCTTGTTGAACCTCTTCAGGTTTCTCTCTGCCCAACTCTCTGGCCTATCAATGTCCCACCAAATGACAGAACAGCTTTCTGGTGTATCACTCACTCTCTCCTGTTTTGCATCATCAGCAAACTTGCTGAGGGCACATTCTATGCCTTATTAGATAAATGATAAAAAAAAGCCTAAATGTAATGCAACTCTTCCTGCCTCAACGGATCAGGCTTATCTCTGCAGTACTGCTCTTGCCTCAGCCATATTTGACTATTTGTATCCCATCACCACAAGGACACCTCCTGGCCCAGTCAGGTCTGATAAACTGATCCAGTGGGAGAAAAGTTTCCAGTTCAACCCACAGGCATTTTACAGGTGCAAAGAAAATGCTTCATCTGAGATTCAAGGACATTGAAGGGGAGACAGGGTGCAAACATGCTGGTCTTTAGTCTGTCTAAGTATCCTAAGAGGGTTTCAGGTTGGTACTAGAAACCCATATGGTTGGGATGGACAGGGATCTGACAGGAAAGGTCTCACGGATATGTATGTATAGCAGAAAGATCTTTGAATGTAGAATCTGAAGCAGAAATAGAAATGAATGCAAGTTTTGATATAGAAGAAAATAATTGCTGAGCCAGTTGCACTAGATAACTAAGAAGCCAAAGTTATGTTTAGCAAGGAAGCTGGAAGGGGTTTTTATAGCTCAGAGAAAAGGATAAATCCACTTCCAACAGAAAATGTTTTTACCAAGCAAAAAGATTTCACAAGCAAATAAAAAATGCCATGTTGCAAATTGAAAAATATGTCTCAGAATTTTCCACTGCAAAAAAATGAAACACATCTTCGACCTTAAACTGTAACACACTAATTTTTGTGATTCGGAAAATATTGACATGCATATGGTAATGTTAGTAGTTATGATAGACTATAGGTAATGGTGAAAGTGTTGATTGGTTTGTTATGTCTTAAGATGTCTCTGCAATGACAAGTACATAATGTAACCAGAACTAGAGTTTGGCTTCAGACGAACCCACACCTGAGGCTGACTGGGTGTGTGCTCGGCTCTTGTCACCCACGACCTGTGAATTGCTGAATCGTCTGAATACAATAAACAGCATTTTAAAAAGCCAGTCTAAAGTCCTTCACCCCCCATTTCAGCTTTTACACCACATGATCTCCCCTTGCCTGTGGAGATGCCTCTGCTCCCTGACAGGCTGGATAAATGTTCTGTACAGGATCTTGGATCAACCTGCTGGCTCTGACTGCAAGAGAATGATGGAGGCAAGGGGAGTATTTGCAGCATTTGGGGACTGACACCTGTACTGCACTGTCCCACCCACAGTCTCACTCAGCTTCTCCCAAGGAATATCATCTCCTCACTCACACTCAGGGTTTGCATCCAGTTCCCAAGAAGGCTGCAGACACCAGCAGGTTTGAACATGCCTTTATTGATGGCCAGAAAGCAGAGCTGAAGCTGCAGTGGGGAAAAAGGGAACAATGGGAAGCTGTGTGTACTTGGAACCTGCATTTTCACTTGGCCACGGAGACTCTCCTTACTGCAAAAGCCTGTGCCTGCACCATGGGGGCTTCTCTGAGCCCAGTTCAGCTGCCCCTGGGAGCTTCTGAGCACCAGCAGGTGTTTGATGCAGAGTGGAGAAGGGGCACTGAGCATTTTAGTGAGAGGATGGAGAGCCAGGCAGCTCTTGGAGTGCAAACTTCCTCAGCTGCTCACGAATCCAGGGCTCAAAATGCGAGACTCTGGTGAATACCTTAGGGAAGAGTCTAGTTCCACTGTCTACGAGAAACAATGCCATGAACCTTCTGATTGCAGACTAATGGGCCACCAGAATCACCCTGTGTCGTAAAAGGATAGAGAGTGGTCAGACATGCTCTCCCTGCCTTAAGGAACAAGTTTCCTTTTTCCTCTTTCCATGAGAAGAACTTCCTATTCTAACCACCTCCCCCTCCTCCAGCTCTGCAGGATTTGCAGCTGCCTCACTACTCCTCTAAGCCCACCCATGAAACAATTCAGGCCACCAGGCTCTTTCACATTCAAAAGCACAAAAAGAACATAGACGTACTTTAGACATAGGGAAATGTCTAAGTCATTCTAACAAGGCTATCACAAAGAATTTACACACTGAAGCACTGGCTAGGCTGGGTAGAACATCCCCAAGTAAGTAAAAATGCAACCGATGTTGATAGTTAGGAAAATGCACCCCAATTCAGGGAGCACATCAGCTTCAGAGCTTCAGCTCATCATCTGAAGATCCTGATTCACACTGGTGTTCTTTTACTTTCACCTGAGAACCAAGTTGTCTGTCCAGTCCCAACCTCCTCTCAAGTTTGCAGCCAAAAAAACCACTTACACTGTAAGTTGACTTTTCATGGTTCTCATCACCAACACACATCATGGACTGCCGTAGGTAGTTACGGAATAGCTGCTTACATGGATCCTCCTTTTGCACCTTCAGGTCCACCTCCATCAGCACATCACTGCCGCGCCCTTTCAAAGCCGTCTGGCCCCAGCCAGCCACCCAGCATTTAGACCCGACGCTCACATGTTCGTTGCTCCCGGCTATGGAGATAAGTTGCACATTCTTATTGATCTTGGCCTTTGTCTTCAGCTGTCAGGCAGAGAAAACACGGGATTAGAGCCAGCCAAGGATTAGCAACAAGTTGAGAGGTTTGGGGAAGTGAAGGCGAACAGGGAGAGATCCCTCAGGCAGGAAGGATGTGCTGGGCCATACCTTCAGCAGCACAATGTCATTTACGTGGCCATCACTGGAATATTTGGAATGGATGACCCAGCGTTCAACAGGGATCCTCTGCTGGCTCGGTTCTTGGACCCTGATGTTGTGGGCTCCCAGAGTCACAGTGATGCTCACATTCCTGCCAGGAAACACCAACATTTTCCAGCTGCATTGGCCACAGGAACACAGCCCTCAGTGCAGGGGGTTGGAGGGAGCTGCTGCTGGGATAAACCTTCCCAGAGAGCAGCTCTCAGCAAGTTCTCCTCTGCAACATGGATTCCTTTCACAGCCCAGCTGAGGATCCCTCACCCCACACTTACACAGGTGGGAGCTGCCCCACGCTGATGGAAAAGAGAAGCAGGGGAGGGGAGACACTGGACCCTCTTGTCAAGCAGTAGCTCTAAGCCATGGAAGGATCCATGACCCTGGAGACCCCTCTGAGCATTCCTGTACCCAAGGACACTCAGCCCCTGGCAGACAATTCCTGCAACTCACAGAGGATCACTCAGCTCCAGAGATCCCTGATCTGGCTGAAGACACACACGGTGCTGTTACAGCCCAGACCAGGGCTGCACAAGAAAGACAGGGTCTTACCCTTCTTCAGCCACACAGTGAGCTGCTGAGAGCACTGCATCTGAGCGAATCAGGAACCCTCCACAGCGACTAGTCTCTGTGACAGTCTGATTTGTAACTTTTATTTTTAAAAAAGCCATGTAGGGTCTGGAGTGGGGCTTCGCTTCCTGCCCACCAATGATCCTTCCTGGGAGAGAGATAGGAAATGTTAACATGATGTATTCTGCTATTTCCTCTCAAGTTTGGGGCTGCATGAACATAGAGGATCATCCTCTGATGTCCTGTGCCAGTGAAACCAGCAACTCTCCTTGCTGGGGCTGTCCAAAGCATTACTGCTGCAATGGAGAGAAAGACAAGCAGCACTGTCTGGAGTAACTGACCACCTCTGGCTCAGGATCACTAAAATGCCAGCAAAGGGCACAGCTCTGGTGCCTGTAATGCCTCACTGGTTTCAGGCACAGCCTGAGCTGAGAGATAAGACGAGAGAAGAAAATAGGAGAGTAGAAATAGGAGAGAATGCAAGGCATGAACCATGCCTGAGATTGACTACTCAGTGCCCATCAGTGCCCTTGCATGTTCTTGTCTAAGTCCTCTCTCTGTGTACTCACCAGCCCCAGCCCAGGGCAGGAGAAAAGCACTTGAGATCAGAAGGAGAAGCAGCATCTTCTGCCACTGTCCTGATGACCAGTTGCTGTGGCCAGGGAGGAGATAGGTACAGAATGATAACCTCTATAAATGTGGTGAGGAGCTGAAACAGGAAACCTCAGCCTGCCTGCAGCCATGTCATTTGCTGCTTTTGATTTCACAACCCCAGACTTGCAGAGGGGTTCATGACATTCTTTGTGTTTGTGACAATCTTCTCAAAAATCTGGAGAGATCAGGGCTTGTTCGGAGCACCCACAGTGCACTGGGGAGCAATGGGGTATCTATTGAGTGCATATCCCATCAGAGACCTTTGGAGAGAGTCCATGAGATCCTGCATGTGGGCTGGTTCCCTCTGCACTTTTTTCTTTTTTTTTTCCCCTCCTTTCATCTGATTTGAATGGGGAGAGTTGGCCAGGGCCAGGCAAAGATCCTGGTTCTATCAGAGGGGCTGACTGCCATCAGAGATGTCCTTGGGAAATCAGAAATCCCCAATCAGAGGAGCAAAGGGACAAGGCCACTGGGAGCCTCACAGCCTCAAGCACTGGTGTTCTAGATGATCTGGCAAGTCCATAGGGATGACAAAGGCTGGGGTCCAGCTGGGAAGTCCCAGGTGCAGATCAGCAGGTGCCCTGGCCAGGTGCAGACCAGGAGGAGCAGGGTCAGTGTCTGCAGGAGAAGGGGAGAGCCCTGCCTGAGCCTCTCTGAGCCCTCCCTGGCAGCTCTGGCTCCAGAGATACACCCTGGAAGGGACTCAGCTCTCGTTTTCCTGACCCTCCTTGGTCATGAGCCCTGCCTGTGAAACCTCCAGGATGTTCCAAATTATACATAGTTTTGGCCTTGGGAAAACCCACAAAAAAATCTTTAAGAGCATGCTGGCATTGCCCCATGCCCTGTGTTGTAAAATGACACTGGACTGTAGTGTGAGAGTCTGGGGTGTTCCCCTTGCTTCACTGATGCCTCTAGACCCCTCGAGCAGGGGGTCTCAGAGGCCTTGGCGCAATAGCCAGGACCCCTGTGGACTGGATTTAAGCCCCTGGGAAAAATTACCCCCATTGCAGTCACAAAAAATAAGTAGAGTATAAATTACATTGTTAGAAGACAGAAAAGTGAATTTTTTAAAATGCTTATATTAATGGGTTTAAAGCTAACATGGAGGATTTGGGGCGTGGTTTGTCTTTTCTCTCTTCTCCTTCATGCCATCCATGTTTGTGCCAGGATGGCTCCGCTGGATTGGTCTGGGACAAAGTTGGACAGTGTGATAAAATTGTCATGTATTGGAAAGTAATTGCAAATATTAGGCACTTAATTTATAGCATAAAAGATAAGACCTGCCCTCTGGCAGTCAGTGTGCCTTGGATCTCCATGCTGAACACACCCCTGTTAGTTAGAGAAACATTTCTTAGATAAGAAACAATAAATAACCATGGAAACTTCTGAAAACAACCTCCTAATTCTTCTCTGGTTATCAGGCTGGGAAAACCTGAAGTCTAAACCACCTACATGTCCTGCTGTGGGGAAATCAGGCTCAGGAGACCCCACAGACAGTGACATCTGGCGTCCCTGGGTGGGCACGAACCACCAGCCTTTCAGTTAACAGGGGCATTGTCCATTGTCCTGTTTTATAAAGACCCTGGACTGTAGTATGTGTATGAGGATCCTCCTGAAACCTGTCTGCTGGAAGGGATGAGGGTGGAAAAGAGGAACTTCGATTAAAGCTTGCAGAGCAGAGGCAGCAATCCTCCAGAGCCAGAGTGTGACTGGCTGACTGGTTCAGGGCAAATGTGGGAGAAATTTTTTGAATGGGGTTCCTCTAGGAAACAGATTCTAGCAGTCCCTTCCCCAGTTGGTTCAGGGAAACATTTCTTCAGAGAGAAGAAGGGGGAAAAAACTTGTTTATTTAACAGGCAAAACACTTCCCAGCACACAAATGAACAATATTAAGTAATAAAACCTCTCATAACTCTGAAGTATTGAAAAATTCAGCAGAGTCCCTTTCGCAGGTTGCAGCCTGGCTCACTCAATCCGTTTTTAGTTCACCTGATGTTGGGAAATGTCACAGCCCATATTTATCCATATTTATAGGACAGTTTGCTAAACTAAGACAGGACAGTAGCTTATTGGGAAACAGGAGAAACATCCCATGTAACGTACTTCGTGCACTGTCCCATGGTCAACACCACGTGCTAATTTATATTATTTATTCCTTTCTATCTCTGATAAAACTATCATCCTGGGAAAGAATTCTGGCCAGAGCTGGGAACAGTCACAACCTGGGAAAGAATTTGAACTAGAGCTAGGAGAACTCAGAGCCTAGAAAAGAGCCCTGGCTGGAATTTTCCTAAACCTCTAGCAGTGTCCACATTAAACCAAATTGCTGCTAAAATTAATCTGGCTGTTTGATAAATTGGACAAATAGAACATCATTCACAACAATTTGGTGCCGAAACCCAAGAATTCCAGTTCAAGGGACAAGAGGCTAGTTTTGGGAAAGAGCTCCCCACGAATTGTTAAGGTGGTCCTGAGGCTAGATCAGAGTTTCTTGGAGAAGGAGTTCCAAATTAAAATATGGCATGAGCAAAAGAAGCCAGCAATAGGATGCACGCAAAAAGAAGGCTCCCTGAGGAGTGACAAAAAAAGGTAAAGTGCCAGTAGTTTTTATATATATGGTGGAAATTGTTATTTTATAGCATTACTGTTTGAAATACCAATTTTAAATTGTTTTGAGGTAAAATCCTGAGACATCATGGCACACACTGACGGCACGAAAGTGAAGAAAGTGCTGCACCTAGAGAGGAATTTTAGGAGGTGGAATTTGGGTGGAAAGGGCTTTTATGGGATGGCAGATCAAAGCCAATGTGGTGCAGGACTGGATGGAAAGTGTAGGGGGGGGCATGTGCCAGACTGTGAGAATCCCTTGGTCCTTTCTGGACATGCCCCCATCCTCCTGACACCCAACTCAGATATTTAAATGCATTTATGAGATTCCCTCTCATTCTTCCCTTCCCAGACTGAACAGGCCCAGTTCCCACAATCTTTCCTCATCAGAAATGCTCCAGTCCCTAAATCATTTTGGGGCCTCTGCTGGACCCTCTCCAGCAGCTCCTTTTCTTTCTTGTTCTAAGCTGGAACACAGCAGCCCAAGTGTGCCTCAGCAGAGCTGAGTATGGGAGCACAATCCCCTCCTTGACCTGCTGGCCACAATCTTCCTGATGCACCTCAGGATCCTTTTGGCTCTCCTGGCCCCTGAGGGCACACTGCCAGCTCATGGTCAACTTCCACCCACCACAACCCCCAGGTCCTTCTCTGCAGAGCTGCTCTCTGGCAGGTCAGCCCCAGCCTGGTGTTTGGGGTTGTTCTTCCCACAGTGCAGGACCCTGCACCTGTCCTTGTTGAACCTCTTCAGGTTTCTCTCTGCCCAACTCTCTATGGCCTGTCAAGGTCCCACCAAATGACAGAACAGCTTTCTGGTGTATCACTCACTCTCTCCTGTTTTGCATCATCAGCAAACTTGCTGAGGGCACATTCTATGCCTTATTAGATAAATGATAAAAAAAAAGCCTAAATGTAATGCAACTCTTCCTGCCTCAACGGATCAGGCTTATCTCTGCAGTACTGCTCTTGCCTCAGCCATATTTGACTCTTTGTATCCCATCACCACAAGGGCACCTCCAGGCCCAGTCAGGTCTGATAAGCTGATCCATTGGGAAAAAGTTTCCAGTTCAACCCATGGGCATTTTATAGGTGTAAAGAAAATGTTTCATCTGAGTTTCAAGGACATTGAAGGGGAGACAGGGTGTAAACATGCTGGTCTTTAGTCTGTCTATGCATCCTAAGAGGGTTTCAGGTTGGTACTAGAAACCCACATGGTTGGGATGGACAGGGATCTGACAGGAAGGTCTCACAGATATGAATGTATAGCAGAAAGATCTTTGAATGTAGAATCTGAAGAAGAAATAGAAATGAATGCAAGTTTTGATATAGAAGAAAAGAGTTGCTGAGCCAGTCGTACTGGATAACTAAGAAGCCAAAATTATGTTAGCAAGGAAGCTGGAAGGGGATTTTATAGCTCAGAGAAAAGGATAAATCCACTTCCAACAGAAAATGTTTTTACCAAGCAAAAAGATTTCACAAGCAAACAAAAAATGCCATGTTGCAAGTTGAAAAATATGTCTCAGAATTTTCCACTGCAAAATGAATTAAAAACAACTTCTAGCTTAAAGTGTAGCATACTAACTGTTTGTGATTGGAAAGATATGAACATGCATATGGTAATGTTAGTAGTTATGGTAGGCTACAGATAATAGTAAAAGCACTGATTGGTTGTTATGTTATGTATTAAGATGCCCAGCAACGAAAAGTACACAATGCATTGTAACCAGAACTAGAGTTGGCTTCAGAGGAACACACACCTGAGGCTGACTGGGCTGTGTGCTCGGCTCTTGTCACCCACGACCTGTGAATTGCTGAATCATCTGAATACAATAAACAGCATTTTTAAAAAGCCAGTCTAAAGTCCTTCATCCCCCCATTTCAGCTTTTACACCACATGATCTCCCCTTGCCTGTGGAGATGCCTCTGCCCCTGACAGGCTGGATCTAAATGTTCTGTACAGGATCTTGGATCAACCTGCTGGCTCTGACTGCAAGAGAATGATGGAGGCAAGGGGAGTATTTGCAGCATTTGGGGACTGACACATGTACTACACTGTCCCACCCACAGTCTCACTCAGCTTCTCCCAACGAGTGTCATCTCCTCACTCTCACACTCAGGGTTTGCATCCAGGTCTCAAGAAGGCTGCAGACACCAGCAAATTTGAACATGCCTTTATTGATGGCCAGAAAGCAGAGCTGAAGCAGCAGTGGGGAAAAGGGAACAATGGGAAGCTGTATGTACTTGGAACCTGCATTTTCACTTTGCCATGGAGACTCTTCTTACTGCAAAAGCCTGTGCCTGCACCATGGGGGCTTCTCTGAGCCCAGTTCAGCTGCTCCTGGGAGCTTCTGAGCACCAGCAGGTGTTTGATGCATTGTGGAGAAGGGGCACTGAGCATTTTAGTGAGAGGATGGAGAGCCAGGCAGCTCTTGGAGTGCAAACTTCCTCAGCTGCTCATCTATCCAGGGCTCAAAATATGAGACTCTGGTGAATACCTTGATGAAGTGGTTGTCTTCATGTCCATATGAAACAATGCCATGAACCTTCTGATTGCAGACAAATGGGCCACCAGAATCACCCTGTGTCATGAAAGGAGTGAGAGGGGTCAGACATGCTCTCCCTGCCTTAAGGAACAAGTTTCCTTTTCCCTACCTCCATGTGAAGAACCTCCTCTTCCAACCACCTCCCCCTCCTCCATCTCTAGAGGGTTTTTAGCTGTCTCACTACTCCTCTAAGCCCACCCATGAAACAATTCAGGCCACCAGGCTCTTTCACATTCAAAAGCACAAAAAGAACATAGACCTATTTTAGACATGGGGAAATATCTAAGCCATTCTAAGAAGGCTATCACAAAGATTTTACATACTGAAGCACTGGCTAGGCTGGATAGAACATCCCCAAGTAAGTAAAAATGCAACCGATGTTGATAGTTAGGAAAATTCACCCCAATTCAGGGAGCACATCAGCTTCAGAGCTTCAGCTCATCATCTGAAGGTCCTGATTCACTCTGGTGTCCTTTTACCTTCACCTGAGAACCAAGCTGTCTGTCCAGTCCCAGCCGCTTCCTGAGCTTGAAGCCAAAAACAACACTTACACAGTAGGTTGCCTTTTTACCGTTCTCATCACCAACACACATCATGGACTGACGCAGGTATTTTGAGAATATCTTCTGACATTGCTTCTCATTTTGCACCTTCAGTTCCACCTCCATCAACACATCACTGCCGTGCCCTTCCACAGCCGTCCGGCCCCAGCCAGCCACCCAGCATTTAGTCCCGACTCTGATACGCTCGTTGCTCCCAGCTATGGAGATTGGTTGCACCTTTTTATTGATCTTGGCCTTTGTCTTCAGCTGTCAGACAGAGAGAACACGGGGTTAGAGCCAGCCAAGGATTAGCAACAAGTTGAGAGGTTTGGGGAGGTGAGCAGGGGGAGATCCCTCAGGCAGGAAGGATGTGTTGGGCCATACCTTCAGCAGCACAATGTCATTTATGTGGCTTTTACGGGAATATTTGGAATGGATGACCCAGCGTTCAGCAGGGATCCTCTGCTGGCTCGGTTCCTGGACGCTGATGTTGTGGGCTCCCAGAGTCACAGTGATGCTCACATTCTCCTGCCAGGAAACACCAACATGTTCCAGTTGCATTGGCCACAGGAACACAGCTCCCAGTGCAGGGGGTTGGAGGGAGCTGGTGCTGGGATAAACTGCCCCAAATATCAGCTCTCAGCAAGTTCTTCTCTGCATCCTGGGTTCCTTCCACAGCCCAGCTGAGGATCCCTCACCCTACACTCACACAGGTGGGAGCTGCCCCATGCTGATGGCAAAGAGAAGCAGGGGAGGGGAGACACTGGACCCTCTTGTCAAGCAGTAGCTCTAAGCCATGGCAGGATCCATGACCCTGGGAGCCCCTGTGAGCATTCCTGTCCCCAAGGACACTCAGCCCCTGGCAGACAATTCCTGCAACTCACAGAGGATCACTCAGCTCCAGAGATCCCTGCTCTGCCTGAAGAGACACAGGGTGCTGGTTCAGCCCAGACCAGGGCTGAGGCCCTTTGGGACTATGGGAGACTGGAGAAAATCCCCTGCACAAGAAAGACAGGGTCTTACCCGTTTTTATGTGCACAGTGAGCTGCTGAGAGCACTGCATCTTGGCGAATCAGGAACCCTCCACAGCGACTAGTATATATGCCAGTCTGATTTACAACTTTTATTTTTAAAAAAGCCATGTAGGGTCTGGAGTTGGGGCTTCGCTTCCTTCCCACCAATGATCCTTCCTGGAAGAGAGATAGGAAATGTTCATATGGTGTATTCTGCTATTTCCTCTCAAGTTTGGGGCTGCATTAACAGAGAGGGTCATCCTCTGATGTCCTGTGCCAGTGAAACCAGCACCTCTCCTTCCTGGGGCTGTCCAAAGCATTGATGCTGGTGCAGTGGAGAGAAAGACAAGCAGCACTGTCTGGGGTGACTGACAACCCCTGGCTCAGGATCACTAAAATGCCAGCAAAGGGCACAGCTCTGGTGCCTGTAATGCCTCACTGGTTTCAGGCACAGCCTGAGCTGAGAGATAAAAGGAGAGTGTAAAATAGGAGAGTAAAAATAGGAGAGAAGGCAAGGCAGAAACCTTGCCTGAGATTGACTACTCAGAGTCCACCTGTGCCTTTGCATGTTCTTGTCTAAATCCCCTCTCTGTGTACTCACCAGCCCCAGCCCAGGGCAGGAGAAAAGCACTTGAGATCAGAAGGAGAAGCAGCATCTTCTGCCACTGTCCTGATGACCAGTTATTGTGGCCAGGGAGGAGATAGGTACAGAATGATAACCTCTATAAATGTGGTGTGGAGCTGAAACAGGAAACCTCAGCCTGCCTGCAGCCGTGTTATTTGCTGCTTTTGATTTCACAACCACAGACTTTGGCTTGGAGAGCGGTTCATGACATCCTCTGCATTTTCATCACAATCTTCTCAAAAATCTGGAGAGATCTGGCCTTGTTCAGAGACCCACAGTGCACAGGGAGAGCAATGGGGTGTCTGTTGAGTGCATATCCCATCAGAGACCTTTGGAGAGAGCCCATGGGACCCTACATGTGGGCTGGTTCCATCTGCATTTTTTTCTTTTTGTTTTTGTTTCCCCCACCCCCCCGTCCTCTGATTTGAAATGGGGAGAGCTGGCCAGGGCCAGGCAAAGATCCTGGTTCTTATCAGAGGGGCTGACTGCCATCAGAGATGTCCTTGGGAAATCAGAAATCCCCAATCAGAGGAGATAAGGGACAAGGCCACTGGGAGCCTCACAGCCTCAAGCATTGGTGTTCTAGATGATCTGGCAAGTCCATGGGGATGACAAAGGCTGGGGTCCAGCTGGGAAGTCCCAGGTGCAGATCAGCAGGTGCCCTGGCCAGGTGCAGGCCTGGAGGAGCAGGGTCAGTGTCTGCAGGAGAAGGGGAGAGCCCTGCCTGAGCCTCTCTGAGCCCTCCCTGGCAGCTCTGGCTCCAGAGTTACAACCCTGGAAGGGACTCAGCCCTCATTTCCCTGACCCTCTTTGGTCATGAGCCCTGCCTGTGAAACCTCCAGGATGTTCCCAAATTTTATGTGGCTTTGGCCTAAAGAAAACCTGCAGATAAATCCTTTAGAGCGTGCTGGCATTGCCCCATGCCCTGTGCTGTAAAAAGGACACTGGACTGTAGTATGTGTATGGGGATCCTCCTGAAACCTGTCTGCTGGAAAGGATGAGGGTGGAAAAGGAGGAACTTCGATTAAAGCTTGCAGAGCAGAGGCAGCAATCCTCCAGAGCCAGAGTGTGACAGGCTGTTCTGGTTCAGGGCAAATTTGGGAGAAAATTCTTGAATGGGGTTCCTCTAGGAAACAGATTCTAGCAGTCCCTTCCCCAACTGGTTCAGGGAAAACATTTCTTCAGAGAGACGAGGAGGAAAAAACCTGTTTTATTTAACAGGCAAAACATTTCCCAGCACAAAAATGGACAATAATGAGTAATAAAAAAACCTCTCGTTACTCTGAAGAGATGACAAATTCAACAGAATCCCTTTCATGGGTTCTAGCCTGTCTCACTCAATCTGTTTTTACTTCATCTGATGTTGGGAAATGTCACAGCCCAAGCCAGGTCTGGTGTGCCACAGGTGTGAGCTCCCAGTGCTCTTCTGGGTTTTCAGTCTATAGCAGGTTCAAACTGTTTTAAGAAAAAAGGAAAAAACCTACAATCTAGTGTTGCTGTTAAGCTAGGGAGAGGTGATAAAATACAGCAACACAGGCTTCATCCAGAAAGCAGAAGAAGTGATTTATTGGAGGAATAGACATATTTTATAGACTGGTTTGCAGAACCAAGGATAGAATAAGCTCTTTGGTCCAAGAAAGGCAACCCCTCTTGTAAACATGCTTTTACCAAAACATCACATTCCTCACACACTCCTCCTGTCCACAACACCATGTGCTAAACTTTGTTATTAATTCTTTCCCTTCTGTTTTCCTTTGATTAGCTTGGGAAAACTCAAACTGCAGTTTTCCCTGACTCTCACCAGCATCCCCAGTCTAGGGAGCTTCGCTGCCTCACATAGCCAGAAAAACTAACCAAAAGCAAAGGAGAGCTCTCTCCTGCTGCCCACTGCAGACAACACAGTCTGTGTGAAGCATGCAGGGGAACAAGGGCAGTCTCTGATAACAAACTCTGCACATTTTCTCTCCCTATTCACTCCTGGAATCAGTTTTAAAGCTGCAGAACTCAATATTCAACAGAAACACGACTGGGGATACGAGCATCATAAAGTCACCCCAAGACATTGGCTCACAGCCAGAGGTGACTCTGCCTGTCCCAATTATTGTCTGTAATCCACACCTTCAGTGCTGCAGCCTGGCCTCAGCTGTGCTGTGAATGGAGATGTGGCCTCTAGGTCCAGTCATCCCTTTCCTTCAGCACTCTGGGTACCCTGGAGAAAGGAGGTTTATGCAAAATAAGGAGAGAGAAAATGGGGAGAAGCAAAGAGGAGAAGCAGGAGAGGGTATGCCAGTGAGTGGAGGGGGCAGTGTATCTGTGGGAAAAAGCTTGAAGGACCTAGAGTAGAGGGCAGGGTGGGTGTGATCCAGCAGGTGGGACTGGGCAGGACAGAGCTTTGGGGTGACATTCTGGGAGCTGCATGGCTGGAGGCTCTCTGACATGAGGAGCAGGGCACTGCCCTGTAGCAATCTTCCTTTTCACTGCTTTAACAGAGAAACCCAGGCCAACAGCCTTAGCAGGGACAGGAACCTGTTCAGTATTTCAGGTGAGGGCACAGCCATACAACATTGCTTTCCTATTTCACAGGAATGTCTCAAGAGCAATGTATTTCTAGCATATTACCCTTATGTACTTAGGCTGCTTCTGGTATTTTAATGTCTGAAAAAAGTAAATCTTAGGATGAATGAAGGAAAATCCTGGCCACTGTCCTGAGCACATAATCATGGTGAGTAATTTCTCATAATGCTAAATGATTATTTGATTATTGATTTGTGTGTTCTTCACCAAAGCTCTGATTTTATATTAGAAAACTTAAAACCCATAAATATCAGATAGATTATCGATGGGTATTCTCAGGTGAAAAAGGAGGCCATTTTTATTTACCAAAAGCCTTCAAGGTACAAGTTCAGAAATAGTGGGAGATCTGGAAAATTCACATGAATTCCATCCTTAGAGTGTTTTTTCCTCTCTGCTGACCACACAGGGGGATTGGCTCAGAAGATCACCAGCACTTGCATGCCATCAAATGGCTGCAGAAAAGAAATCTCTGTTTGCTAACCTCTCCTGTATGGATAAGTAGCAAATTCTGTGAAATTGAAAGATTCAGTCATTGAATGAAGAAACTTCATTTCCCCTCTCACTACAATCTCCTATTTGCTATTGAACCTTCATCTTTGATGCAAATTTCGTCCTCATTCTCTGGTTCTTTTATCAGTCTTTTCCCAGACCAGAGGTCTCTGACCACATCGGGGTCTGCTGCTCAGAGCTCTGTTTAGGTTGGTACTAGATTTAATTTGTGTAATTCCAATCAAATCTGATTTTTGTTCGATTGGATCTTTTTCTTACTGTAATTGGGAGGGAGGGAAGGGAGGAAGGAAGGGAGGGAGGGAGGGAGGAAGGAAGGAAGGAAGGAAGGAAGGAAGGAAGGAAGGAGGGAAGGAAGGAAGGAAGGAAGGAAGGAAGGAAGGAAGGAAGGAAGGAAGGAAGGAAGGAAGGAAGGAGGAAGGAAGGAAGGAAGGAAGGAAGGAAGGAAGGAAGGAAGGAAGGAAGGAAGGAAGGAAGGAAGGAAGGAAGGAAGGAAGGAAGGAAGGAAGGAAGGAAGGAAGGAAGGAAGGAAGGAAGGAAGGAAGGAAGGAAGGAAGGAAGGAAGGAAGGAAGGAAGGAAGGAAGGAAGGAAGGAAGGAAGGGAAGGAAGGAAGGAAGGAAGGAAGGAAGGAAGGAAGGAAGGAAGGGAAGGAAGGAAGGAAGGAAGGAAGGAAGGAAGGAAGGAAGGAAGGAAGGAAGGAAGGAAGGAAGGATTCACAGTAGGCAAGCAGTCACTTAAGACTGAAGATTGAAATGCGAGTGCTGGAGTTGAATGAAAACTCTCCTACCAGAGGCAGCTCTGCCCCTAAAGGCACCCAGTTCAATTAAACAAAGGCAACATCATTCTAATTCTGTCCGTGGAGTCACCCATCCCTTGATGTTTCCAGCTGCTGCTCCCGAGCAGCATTTCTGTGCTGTTATAAGGATGTCAGCGTTTGCTACATCCCCTTGCCCACAGAGGGAGCACGGCTCTGAACAACCATGCCTGACAGCTCTGAAATCAGATTAAATCAATCCCACCGGTAGGAGCTTTAGGGATTTCAAGAGACTTTACTTAAGCCAGGTGTCAGAGGCAGCTCAGCTGTTCCCTTCATGGGCAGAAAATAGAGATGCATTGAGGTCTCTGTTTCTCCAGCTGCAGCCAATTCAACTGAGTTGAAACTAATCTAAAAAATTCATTTTCTTCCTCTCTGCGAGACAAGTCTTTGGCTGACTTTTTATGGTACATGTCATGTGCTACTGTCAACAGATTATTCCAGCTGTGGCAGAAGATCATCTGCATTTAAAATGTAAAATGACAGAAGGAATCATCAGCCCAATGCTGTTCATAATGTAATAAAACAAGGGAAATACTTCTATCAAAATTTGAACGACCCATTTTGGAGGCACTGGATGGCAGAGTTGCTGGAGGTAGGACACTTTACTTCAAAATGTTTATTGTGAATGTATAAAGAAAATCCAAGGAAGAGATAAGGCTAAAACTTACTTAAAGGCTCTCAAAGCCACTACACACAAATTACATCAATTGAGGGTTGTTTCTGAGAGTTATTCTGAGTTAGGGAATAAAAGATTAATTGTCAATAAAACAGTGGCTGCTATGAGTGTTGTTGACTTTATTAAAGAGATAATGATCACAGCAATAGACTAAAACTTTCATATGGGCTTGGATAGCGGAATTTCCTCTTCAGCTGCATGGATCTAACAATTAAGAAAACCAATGTGAATGTGAAGTTAGAGACTGCAGGGAGTTTTTCATGTCATTCTCTATCTGTCATGTATAGGCTACATTGAGATATCACTCAGAAATGTGTCCTTTCATTCCTATGTTAATGGAAACAGTCAAACCCAGAAAGATCCCTTTTAAATACATGAGACCATCAAATGTCTGAGAATATTGGGAGTTTCTTTATTGTGCTTGTGTGCTCCAGGATCCACAGCTTGCACCTTTGTGTTCATGTCACAAAACCCACAGACAGAAGATGTGAGTTACAGCCTGAAGAGAAATCAGATGGAGTCAGCCCAGGGGGGGACTGGTCATGGCAGAGCTGTGTGGCTGCTCTGGCTTCGAGGCTGAGTCCTTCACTGTGTGCCAGCCCTGTTGATGTGGTCCCTGTGTGTGCAGAGCAAAAGTGTCTGTCCCCGTTCATGGATACATTTCTGATGCCAAAATGCATTTTGTGCTTGAGATTTGCTGGTGTAGGGCAGTGCCTGGTGGCCCCTTTGGTAAGAGATGCTGAGTCTGAGGGACACAGAATTAACCACCCCTTTCTCCTCTGTGGCAGGCTGATCTCTTCTCTCCTTCAGTGCCTCAGTTTCCCGTCCTGGGCCGTGAGGAAAGCACAGAGCTGGTCCAGCACTGTGTGAACATCCCACACACAGCAACACTCCTCAGAGGAACGATGTGAGTCATGAATGGATGGTCCTGGGCTTCCCCCTCTGCACTTCCTCATCATTCTCTATGGGTACCTCTGCCTCAATTATTCTTTCTTCCTTTGCCTGTCTACAGACATAATATTTTGTTTGGTTTTCTTTAGTGCTGCTTTCTTTGATCTGTGGGTGTTTTGGTGGACTGGTGTTGGTTCAGGTCTTCCTTTCACAGCTTCTCCTTGCTCCATTTGGGAGTGCTTTCCCCAAAGCTGGGCTCCTGGAAGTATTTCTGTCCCACTGACAGCTGCAGATTGATGTGAATATGAGCCAAAGCCACCTGCAGCCTGAACTTCCCTGGCTTTATCTGAAGTTGAGTTGCTCTAAAGGTAATTTCAGATGTCTTGGAGGAAGGCTGCTGCCCTGTCAGCCCACTCAGCAGGAGAAACAGTGCAAGGAGCAATGCCCACTGCCCCTAAGGTAACAAAAGAGTTTTTCTTTCTTTGGTCTCTGGGTGTTTCAGTATTTATCTGGGCATTCCCCTCACTGCAGGAAGCGCCTGTGGGACCAGCTAGGACCACAGACCTGACATCTGGGGGGAGAGCAATTAACCCTGTACCCATGATGGAGCCATCCCTTAAATGCCAGCTCCTCTTAGTTGAAGGCTTGGTGGCTGTCTGAAGCAGTGACACCTGGAGGGCAGTGACACCAGCACAGCCATTTTCTTCTCAATATGCTCAGCCCAGCCTGCTCTAGAGTCACACCCTTTGGTCCAGCAGCTCTCCAGGAGACTCCTGGTTTGAGGAGCTGGCTGTGATCTCGGTGCAGTGTCTACAGCTCTGACACTCTGTCCCTCTGATCCCTCCCAGATGGAGCCAGCAGAGGAACAAGATGCAGGAAACCACACCCTGCCGACTGAATTTGTGCTCTCTGGATTGTCCAGCCGCCCAGAACTCCAGCACTTGCTGTTCTTCACAATCTGCTTCGTTTACAGCATGACCCTCATCGGGAACCTCCTCATCTGCATGCTCACAGTGCACCCCACCCTCCACACGCCCATGTACTTCTTCCTCCGCGTCCTCTCCTTCCTGGATATTTCCACAGCCTCCGTCGTCGTCCCCAAGATGCTGGTGAACTTTCTGTCCGAGGACAGGAGCATCTCCTACCTGGGCTGTGTCGCTCAGCTGTACTGTGTGGTTTTCCTGGCGGCCACCGAGTGGTTCCTGCTGGCAGCCATGGCCCTGGACCGCTGGGCGGCCGTGTGCTGCCCGCTGCGCTACGCCGCCCTCATGAGCCCCAGGGCCTGCCTCGCCTTGGTGCTGCTCTCCTGCTGCAGTGGCAAAGTCGTGTCGGTGCTGCAGACAGCCTGGGTGTTCACCCTGTCCCTGTGTGGGCCCAGGAGGATCAATTACTTCTTCTGTGACATCCCCCCGCTGCTCGTGCTGTCCTGCACGGACACCTCGGCCTACGAGAAGCAGCTCGTCTCAGCCACCGTGCTCGTCATCTTCACGCCCTTCTGCCTCATCCTGCTGTCCTACGCCTGCATCATCTCCAGCATCCTCAAGATCTCCTCTGCAGAGAGCAGGCACAAGGCCTTCTCCACCTGCTCCTCACACCTCACTGTTGTGACGTTGTACTGTGCGAGTGGCACTTTGATTTACTTACAGCCAAAATCCAGTAATTCACAAGATGCTAAGAAAATCCTTGCTCTCGTATACACAACTGTAATTCCCACATTAAACCCCCTGATTTACAGCCTGAGGAATAAAGAAGTGAAAGAAGTACTTATCAGAGTGGTGGCTGTGTTGATGAAGAAATAAAGATTTTCAAGTCCATGAATGTGTGGATTGAAAACCTCATTTCCATTTTTGGTGGGTTCTAATGGTTTACTAGCTCGAGGGAAACTGCAGGCACAAAGATCTCTTTCACAACTGTAAATATTTTGTCTTTATTCTTTGCTTCAGAAGCAAATTATTTCAAATTTCTATCTCAATTTCTTCCTTGGTAGTACAATATAGATACCAGATATTTCTTCTAAAGCAGAGCACTTCCCATATCTAATTCAGGTATCCAGGCTGGAACTCCTCATTTCCACTGCAGTTCACCTCACCCTCTCTCTGAAGAATTACTCTTTTACAGTGAACTTTCCAGTCTAAGCATACACTAATTGATGGGACTGCATGTTTTGCTTTGCCTTTTTGCCTTTTTGCCTTTTTTTTTCCTTGTTATGTTTTTCATTCCTTCCTGGAAAAGACATCCACTGAATGAAAGCGATAAAACAAATAACTTCACTTCTTTCAGAGCCTTGTGGTTTTTGTTTAAGGTGTGGGGAAAGTAAATGAAAGATTAACTAATGGTCATTCCATATTTCTAGCAAAAACTCAGCATTTGATACAGTGCAGTGCCCACTCCCTCCAAGCACTGTGGGGTCTGAGCCATGGCACGAGAACATTCTGCATTCTCAGCTGGAGAAATTCCTCCAGGCATGAAAAGAGTTTCCAGAGGATTAGCTGGTATCTGCAAGGGCACACATAGAAAAGGGCTGCTACAACCTAGGAGTATTTATTTGGGAGGGTTTTGAAGTTAATTCTGGCTAGAACAGGTGCTCTGGCTTGGTGAATAGCCCAGGCCTGAGCCTGCAACATTCAAACTGTACTTTCCATACTGAGGTCAGGCAAAATAAATCTTCCTTACCAATACTGACCTTTGAGGGCTGTCTCTTTTTCATCTGACTCAGTTACCTGGCCATGAAGGCAGTAAAGGGCAGGATAATTGAGTATAATGTTCTTTTTTTTCATTAGTTTGCTTGTAAAAGAGAAAGGCAATATAATCATTGCCTGACTTCAGAAGATTCACAACAAGTTAATGACAAAGTGATTAATTGCATTTGGCAATGTTGTTTGCTTAGACTTCTCTAGGGAACTTAACTTGTTTCTGTACTGTTGAAACCCTTTTTTCTTCATAATTAGAACACTAGTGAAAGAGTTAATGAAACTTCATTTACATTTCTACAGACTTTGCTTCTGGGAGCTGATCTACTTTTACCTCTGTGAAAACAGAGAATGTTTTTCTCTGAGAATTCTTTTCTTTTTTATTACTTGGGAAGGTAATATTGAAGAAGCATTTTTTAAAAATAGTTTAATTGCTTTAGTATAATAACAGTGGTGTTAAATCACTTCAAGGAACATTGCATTCTAAATGGTTAAAGCTTTTAATTTTGCCTCTTTTTAAGATGTTTCAGACTCTGGTCCAAGGAGAAAGAGACATCCAAAATCATTCATCCATTTGGAATAAACCTTTTTTATACCTGCTGCAGTGCCCTCCCACCAAACACTACCAGCAGCTCTCTGTTTTTCCTGAATTCATCTCATCTGTTTCCTGTTTCCACATGCCACATGTGCATGAAAGATACCCCAAATAAAAACCTGATGTGGTAGAAAACACGACAGGTTTTTAGCTGATGTAAATCAGAATTTCACCTCTAGCAAAGAGCACTGATTTTTGATCTTTAAGAAGCACAGCCATTGGTTTTTCTAGAGCTGAGCTCATTTACACTTACACCATACTCTCTCCTCTATAAAAAAGAGAAGTTCTGTTTAAATGCCATTCAGTGGATCACAGCTTCACAAATAGGCCAGAGCTGAAGTTTCTGCCTGGGTTCATCTCCCCAACCCCAATACATGAACTATTGATTGCAGCATTTTTATGGAAGAATGCATTTTTAAAAATCATGTACTTAAATATTTCAATTTATTTCTATTGATTACTTTCAGAAGTGTTTGTGAAATTATATTTAATAACTAATTAATTCACTTTTTCTGGCAAAACTGATTTAAATGTCTGTCTTGATATGAACTGCTGAGCTCTTGACATGCTGCCACAGTTTATGGTTCTGTCAAATCACCTCCTGTCATGGGTGCATTGATCTCCTTAAGGAAGCTCCAAGAAAAGAGCTAAATTACTCATTAGATAGGTGTTGCTGGTGCAGTACTCAATTCTTCACTCTAGAACCACATAATGAAGTTTCAGCATTGTTGGAATGTGCTGCTTCTTTAATTCAGCTTATGACATTAAAGATCAGTATTGAGTTTAAATTTTCATTGGCATTACAAAGGGTTTATTAATATAACTATACATTTTTTTCAAGGAAGGAAGGAAGGATTGTTTGATTTATTGAATTATTGAATTAATATTATAAGTGATCAGGAGAATTCTAGATGATGGCTTCTAGAAGTCACATGGTTCAGGAATAATACAAGTTACAAGAAATAATAAATACAGCAAATAATTACAAATTAATTCATGCACCTTAGAGCTTTAACTAAGACCCCTTGGCACCTGAGTTAGCACTCCACAACCACAGCTGATGCCACAGTTCTATAATTATCACCTTGGAGCCAGAAACAACCAGCACACTGAAGAGACAAAGAAAACTTTGTCTAAAGGAAGCAGAGACAAAGCCTTGCCCAGGGTCTGGCACAGTGTTCACCCTCCATCAGCAGGGAGTGAGAGCAGCAGCTCAGATCAGAGGCAGTCTGGGTGCAGCCTCTGCTGCCAGCACTGACATTCGGGCAGGCTGATGAGTAAAAGTTCACAGAAATTAGCTGAGAAATTAAATATCACTCAATTTATACATACAGCCAGTACAATGAGCCCTTCAGCTCTCCATGGAAGGAAGGAAGAATGGAAAAAAATAAAGAATGTTGAGAAATGTTTTGATTTCAAGACATGACATGAAATTTTGTCTTTTGACAAAGCATCAAGAAGCATAAGGAGGTTTTTCCTCTTGTTTGCTTTTAATAATTTCTTTTCTCTTTTTATCCTTTTATTATTTTGAGTTCTACTTTCTCTTATCACTTTATCTTCCCATTAATTGTTTATATGTTCTGCGGGAGTTTTTTGTTTCTACTGTCAAGAGGGATTTCATTTCTCTCTTTTCCCTCCAAGGGAATTAAACTCAAACAGCTCTAAACCTAAATAATTCTTACAAGTGTGAGAATTTTCTCCCACTAAAGCATTTTCAGAATGTTTTGTTCTCTATCTCGCCACTGCTGGTGAAGTTACTAATGCAGTAATGTGCAGGTGCCATCCTGCTGATGCCAAATTGATTTTTGCCTTTTTTCTTTCATATATTCTCTGTATTCTTTACACATATATTTATATCTCTGCAGTCTATTATTGTATTCTAGCTAGTTTTCCCAGTACTTTTCCCTGCCCTGATAGGCAGAAAGACAAAACACATCCCAAGGCTCCTACCCTCTCTTGGCTCTCCCTAGGAACCGAGACCAGCTCTTCAAAACATATTTTTATAAACAAAGCTTAGTTTCCCTCTGAGGGTGGAGGGTTCAGAGTGGGGGAAATTGCATGACCTCTTGTGCTCCTAAGTAGTGATTTTTGTCAAATATGCTAATTTGGTAAATTTATAAAACTGTATTCACCCTGTGGGGGGGTGGGCATTTTGTGGACATTTTCCATGTCTGCCACAGGAGGTCTCCAACAAAGACCAGCCTTTATACTCCCCTCCTATAGTAACATTATCTCCAAAGAGTGCTGTTTTATTTCCAGGTTCACTAAGACATCAGTGCTAACTTAGAGATGAAACTACACCAGAGTGCTAATGAGAAGTGAGCCATGCTGGAGTGGAAGGCTCAGCTGTGATTTCCACAGCAGAGAACCAGGGTGTGGGCAGGGCCCCTTGCATGGCCAGCAGCCAGGGTGTGTCATGGTGATGTCTTTGCAGGTGATTTATTGCAGACAACTTTTATTAGGCCCTAGACATTCCATCCTACTGCACACTGTGTGACTGACCTTCCTAAATTGGTGGGAGGTGAATTCTGTCCCCATCTCACATCCAGAAAGCAGCTCACTTGCTGAAGGAGTGGGAATATCTGGGATGAGCACAGTTCTGTCATGGAAACACCAGATTTTATGCCTTTGGAACTACTGTCTGGTCTGGTTTCTGTATTCCTACAGACAGAAATATTTTCCCCAGTGTTCTCCTCATGGCCTTTTTCATCTCAGCGTTTCTCAGTGTGTAGATCATGGGGTTTAGCATTGGAGCAACCACAGCGTAAATAAGGGAGAACAACTTGTTCCTGGGGTATTTCTTGTAAGGCTGGACATAGGTGAAGATGCAGGGGATGAATATTAAGCTCACAACAGTTACCTGTGTCCCACAGGTAGACAGAGCTTTTCGGTTCCCTTCTGTGATGCGTGTCCTTATCTTAAGCAAGATGACAATGTAAGAAATAAGCAAGATTACAAAAAGGGTGATGAGGGTCCCTCCACTGTTAAACACCATCTGCAGTTCAGCCGTGCGAGTGTCAGTGCAGGCCAGTTTGATGATCTGAGGGAGGTCACAGTAGAAATTGTCCAGTACATTTGGGCCACAGAAGGGCAGCTGCAGAAGGAAACCAATTTGTATAATAGAATGAAGGAATCCACCAAGCCATGCACCTGCCACCAGTGCTGTGCAGGTGCTCCTGCTCATGATGGACAGGTAGCGCAGGGGCTCACAGATGGCCACGTACCGATCCACCGTCATCCCCACCAGCAAAAAAGACAGTGCACCTGCAATGAAATGGAAGAAGAACATCTGCAGGAAACACTCATTGAATGAGATGGTGCTGTGCTGGGTGAGGAGGCCTGACAGCAGTTTGGGGGTATTGACTGAGGAATCGCTGATGTCAAGGACAGCGAGGTTGGCCAGGAGAAAGTACATGGGGGTGTGGAGCTGCTGATCCACAGCCACAGTGGCAATGATGGTGGAGTTCAGTAGCCAGGTTATTACATAGATGAGAAAGAAGATCACAAAGAGACAATACTGCAGCTTGTGACTCTGTGTCAGGCCCAACAGGACGAATTCTCTCACAGTGGTGGTGATGTTCTTTGATTCCATTCTTTATCCCTGCACAAATGAGAGCAGTAAAGACGACTATAAATGTGTGTTGGACTATAGTATAATTAAAACATAGAGTCATAGAATAATTTATGTTGGGAGGGATTTGTGGAAGTCCTGATGTCTCACAAACTCTAAGGACTGTTCAAGTATTTGACCAATCTTATAGGGAAAAAAAACTAAAACAAACAAATTCCCCTACATTTAGTGAAAACTTAGTATGTTCCAGTTAGTGTCTGTTGTACACAGTGTTGTACACTGCCAGGAAGGCTCTATCTCCTCTGTATCCTCATCTCATCAGCTAGTTATACACAGACATGAGGTTTCCCGTTTGCCTTCTCTTCTGTATGGATGAACAAGCCCAGTTCTCTCAGCCTCTGCTTGAATCCAGCCCAGTGATTAATTTGGAGGCCCTCCAATGAAGCCAGTCCTTGTAGGCAGTATCACTGCCTTTCTTGTCCTGGAGTGCTGTGACACAGTCCTGCACTGACAGAGGGGTGGGATATTTCCCTGCACTACCTGGCCAGACCTTTGCTAGCAGAGCTGGAGAGCTCTGTCACCTTCTTTGACAGGAACACATTCCCATCTCCTATTCAGCTGTTTGTCTGCCAGGGTCATTGTCTCCAAAGCTGCTTCCTGGACAGGCCACCAGCCTCTGCTGACTGCACAGCCTTGTCCTTTCCCAGATGCAAGATGACAAATTTACTTATGTCACACTTTATACTATTCATGCCAACCTATTTCTTCCAAACTGTCCCTACAAATATCAGTCCTGCCATCCACTGTGCTGACTGCTTTCCCCTTCTTGCTGTCCTTAACAACTCCTATCACCTCATGCCTTTGTAAAAGTCCTTCTCTATTTCTCTTGTAGGCCACTTTCTGGTACTGGAAGGCTGCTGAAAGGTTTCCCCAGAGCTTTCTCTTCTCTCCATCATTAAATAACCCCAGCTCTCTCAGGCCTATTCTCACAGGGGGGGTGCTCAAGCCTCCTGACCATCCCTGTGGCCCTCCTTGGATCAGCAGGTCCATGGTCCATTTGTGCAGGTCCATGTGCTCCTTTTATTTGGGGCCCCAGAGCTGCAGGGTCTGCAGGCGAGCTCTCAGGAGAGTGGAGTTTGTGGTAGAATTATCTCCCCTGACTCTCTGCTATGCTGCTTTTGGTGCAGCCCAGGTTATGATTGGTTTCTGAGCTGTGAGTGAACATTGACAGGACAAATGGAGTTTGCAATCCACCAAACACCTTCAAATCCTCCTCTGCAGGGCTGCTCTCAATCCATGCATTGCCCAGCCTTGGGTTTGCCCTCACTCATGTGTGAGACCCTGTACTTGGCCTTGTTGAACTTTCTGAGGTTTGTCCCAGCCCACTTCTGTCCTGCCAAGGTTTCTCTGTATGGCATCACTTCCCTCCAGAACATCAACCACACCACTTTGCTGGGAAGCAGCACCTCTGCCTGGAATGCACCTCACCTCAAGCAAGGACTTGCAAGTTAGGCTAAGCTGAAGCTTATCCATGGAGCTCTCAGTCTAAATATAGACAAAAGAGTCACCCAGACAGGACCTGTTTGCCCTAATCCTCCACTCCCACTGTTGTGGCTGGCTGGACATGTAACTCTACATTAGGCCAGGTGATCTGTGCACTAAAAAATAAGTCAGGACAAGGGAGGTGGCTGTCTCAGCTCCCATCAGAATCAAGAAGTCTGGAGAGGGAATTTGCTCACCCTAAAAGTAGCATCACTGTGGCCAGGCTCCTCCTTAGGCTCCATGGGCAGCTCAGCCTCACCCCTCAATTTCTTTCTAAGTTCTGGGCTTCCCTTATGTTAGATTATTACAAAGATCTCTGCATCACAGTCCTTCTTCAAACTTCTTTTCAGCCAGATAAATGGCATAAGTTAAAAATCACAGAGACAGTGTCTCAAGTTTTAGAAAAATAATGTTTTAATAGCCAGTGAATTTGGAAACACTGTGGGGAAGTTCTAAGAGAAGATGACAGCAGCTCATCTGTACCCACAGCCCAAGATGACTGAACCATTTCCCTGATGGGAAGTTACTACTTCTATTTGGCTGCTGAAACAAAAATCTAATTTCTTACAAGAAAAAGCCACATGAAGAATAAACATTTTTCTTTTCCCCTTTAAACTGATAAACTATTGCCAAAATGGAATTTCAGAGAACTTTCTGCACATTCCATTGCCTCTGGTGGATATTCTGCAGGGATACTGTAATTTTTTCCCAACACAGCTTGCTCCTTAGTGATAGTGAATAATTCCATTTTAAATCCTTATATATCTAATACTATATCCTGCTTGAAAATTGCAGATTTTTTCCACAGATCCAAAAAGGAAAGACACTTTTGGTATGAAATTGTGTTATCTAGCAATCCACATTCCATTTGTTCTAATTTCCCACAAAAAATAGTATTTCCACAGAAGTTTGGGGGAGACAAAAAGCAATTTGCTTTCAACTCTTAATCCAACCTTTTTCTTTTGCCTCAGTAATCTCCCTAACATAAAAGTAAGATTGTTCTCCAGCAAAAATCTGAAATACAGAAATGCTGAGACAGGTATGACTCATGCCTGCCTTCCCTCAGACCTTCCCAACACATGGGGAGTGTCTCTGAAGCTGACTCTGTTAAGTAAGATTATATATTAAAAATTATACACAAGCATTTCAGGTAATTGTCCCTTTCACAGTGTAATCACTGTCACTGGCAGCATGTGGAATTACTCGTCCTTCCAGTATTTTTGGCAGAAACAGCAAATACCTCTGCCAAATTCCTGTTTCTGTGATCCAGCTTCACACAAGCTATGAGATGTCATTCTCAAACTAGGAGATAAAACAGCACAGCTCTACTCAGAGGAGCAGGGGATGCAAACCTACCTCCAACAGAAGACTCCAACAACCTTCCCTCATAGGATCCCTGATGCTTTGTTAAGGGAAATGATGGGAAAGCAAAATCTCAAATCACCTTGCACTTCTGGTCATTCCAAAAAGAATAACAATAATATCATTAGCAAAACTAGATTTTGTCACTGTGGGGCTAATTAAAAAGTTCTTCTAGTGCTTCATGTCATGTGGATCAGGACCACGTGCAGATGCATGAACCTTGTGATAATTGGAGCAGAACTGAAAAGGGAATTTTCATGGCAGTGTAGTCACTTCTCCCCTTTGTCAGATGAAAAATGCAAATTATAACTCTCCCAACCACAGACTTGCTGCCCTGGAGCTTGTGTTCAACTGTTCTTTGAAATAAAGGTTCAGTCACTGCTACAGGATTGTCATACCAGTAAAGCCTTCAGGGCAGTGATTATTCCAAACTACTTCTCTGCCCCTTTACAAAGTGAATTTTTCTGGTTATACAATAAAAAGTTGGTCTACACACACACAAAGGGGCACAGATGCCCATCAGCAGGTGGAGAAACCACAGTAACCTACCCAGAGCAATGGACTCTGCTCCAAGGGCTCTCCCAGGAGATGCAGCAGCCCCAGGGCTGGGTGTGATACCTGCAGTGAGGCAGAGTTAATGCCCAGAGGCAAAGGGCCCATTCTGGAATGGAAGGAGGAAAGCATCTCAGATGGTTCCAAGATTCACCTGGGGTGTTTAGGGCAGGAACCTCACTGGTGTGGCCATGCCCTGCTGGAGCTCAGTGCAGTTAGGGTGTCCTGTGTGGCTCAGGGCTCTCTGTTCTGTGTGCTCCTGTGTGGGGCAGCACGTGTGCTGCAGCTGGAGGCACAGGTGTCCATGGTGCCAGGTGCCATTGGCTGCTTGGCCACCTGGGCACACCTGAGCTCATCTTGAGCCCCTGCCAACCAGCACACCCAGGTCCTTCCAGCTTTCCAGGCCCTCTTCCCTAAGCCTGGAGCACTGCATGGGCTTGCTGTGAGCCAGTGCAGGACACAGCACTTGGCCTGGTTGAGCCTCCTACCACTGGCCTTGCCCATGGATCCAGCCTGTCCAGATCCCTCTGCAGAGCCTTCCCACCCTCCCAAAACTACCACCCAAGCTGCTGTCTGCCAGCTTACTAAGAGTGCATTCAACCCCCTCATCCAGATCATTAAAAAGGACTGGTCCCAGTACTGAGCCCTGGGGAACACCAGTTGTGATGGGCACCAGCTGGATTTAACTCCCTTCCCCCCACACTTAGCACTCAGCTGCCCAGACTGGTTTCTACCCAGGGGAGAGCATGCCCATCCAGGCCAGGAGCAGCCAGAGTCTCCAGGAGAGCATTGTGGAAAATGGAGTCAAAGGCTTTACTGAAATCCAGGTACATGATATCCAGAGTCTCCCTCCCCCACCAAGTGAGACTTCTCATTACAGGAGAGCAGACTGGCCAAGCAGGACCTGCCTTCCCTAAACCCAAGCTGGCCAGGCCTGAGCAGGTTTTCCTGTTCCCACCATAGGATGGCACTCGAGAAATCTGTTCCCTTCCTGGCAGCAAGGTCACACTGTCAGTTCTATAGTTCCCCAAACCCTTCCTGTGGCCCTCCTTGCAGGTGTGAGCCACATTTGCTGACCTGCACTCAGCTGGGACCTCCCCAGTTAGCCAGGACTGCTGATAAATGACTGCAAGTGGCTCAGTGAGTGTTACACTCCCTTGGCACCACAGCAGGGATCCCACCCAACCCACAGGTTTATGAGAGCCTCAGTTGTGCACAGGTCACTGTCCAACTCCCCTTGGATTGTGGGATGTCACTCTGCTCTCCATCCCTGTCCTCCAGCTCAGGCAGGGGAGTACCCCAAGAGCAGCTGGTTTGAATTGCAGCATCTTTTTGGGTTTGAGCAGGAATGTGGGAGCCCTCACCAGGCATAAAAAGGGCTCAAAAGCAGCAGTGTTAACAGCAGAGACTGCAGGAATGAGGCTTGGCCATTTCTCAACCCAGAAGGGCTGCAGAGCACTGCACTGCTCCTCACAGCCTCGGGGTCTGTGCATCAACCCCAGAACCAGGGATTCATCAGCACAGCTCACTGCCAAGGGATGTCAGAGCAGCCCCAGCCCAGGACACTCCTGGAAAGCTTTTGTGAGTCCAGCCTGAACACCTGATGGCTCAGGGGCCCTGCCCAGGCTGGGGGATGTGGCTGCCACTTTCCCCTTAGCAGGTTCAACCAGCAGCAAAGCCAAGAACCTGTCCTAGACACAGACACAAACAGATGCTTGCCTAGGATTTCAGCTTCATCTACAAATTTTTAAGCTGTGAGAAAGGACAGGGTAGTCACAAAACACACTAAAATCTCAGAAAATTATTCCATTCAAGTCTGAACCATGGTTCAGTGGAAATTAAGGGGCACAAGGAAGGGAAATGCCAACTTTAATTAGGAAATCAGTGTCTTACAATTTCTGAAAGAACGTGTAAAGTAGACTAACAAGACAAATGGTGCAGAACTACAACTGGTACAGAAAACTCAGAATTAAGCCTTGCTGTCTTTAACGCTGTGTTGCAACTTAGCCCAGAGCCACCTGAAGGGATAAGGATGTGTGAGGCTGAGAACATTTATTTTTATAGCAGGGAAGTAATGGGAGACACAGTCATAAAACCTGACCAGTTAGCATTAACAAGGCAATAACCAGAAACAAACGGAATCACTCACACCAGCTGATGAGCTCTCAAGCTGTAGGCAGCCTAGGACTTTGCAGCTGATAAGGATGCAAAGCTCAGTGTCCAGGATGTTGGATGAACACAGTGGGATGCCACCTGCTGAGGAACTATGCAAGGACAGGGAGCAGCTAAGAGGAGTTAAACAGAAAAGGGTTTTAAGAGGCTGGTTGGGTGTAAACTTGACCACCACAGTTCTGGCTTATTTAATCTTTCTGTAACTGTGTGCAACCTCCCAGGGCCCCATCTTTGTGCTGCAAGGACCAAGTGCCAGCTACTGGGCAGCCAGCATGTGTGGATTCGAGGGCCAGCTCCTCAAGTCAGACAGGGGGACAGGGAGAGCAGAGACCCAGGCTGTGGTAGGAGCCACTGGGAACTCACCCTACAGCCACTGAGGCAGGAATACTTGGTGTCCACAAGAGCAGCTGCTGGGGGGGCAACCATGAGCAAGGGCAGTGATGGGCTCCATGGCCACAGCTGGAGTGGAACAGCCACCACAGCACATGTGCTCATCCTGGAGGGAGGCAACTCTGGGTGCATCCCACAAAAAGAACAGCAGTGATTCAGAGCAGCTGGCAAGACTGCAGGTATGGGCAGGGTTATCAGGAGGGCAAGGGATCCATGTTGGTACCTGGAGACACCTCCAAGTGTGGTATGCCTTTGGGATGAGCACTGAGTGATGCTGAGTCTTTGGTGTATCAAGCTGGAGTAGCTGGCAAGGAGGGGACCTGTGGGATGGGTCAAGAGGCTGTGGTCCATGCTGGAGTGCTGGGTGGACAGAGAGATCATACCAGTGGCTCCAAAGAATGAGTGTGCAGCCTGGTGAACCCTGAGGGTGTCCCATGAGGCTGCCAGCCCCATCATGCATGGTGCCTGTGTGTCACCTGTGTCCTGTGTCAGGTGCTGACAGCAGCAGCTTGGCTGTGCAGTGTCACCTGTGTGTCATTCTCCACGTGTCTGTGTGGGACAGCAGCTCAGCACCAGGGCTGGCTGACCCTGCAAACAGAACAGGAACAGCTTGGACAGAAACCCTGAGTACCAGGCCCCAGTGGTCTCACAGGAGGGTCCTGGGCCACAGGTGCTGAAGGAGCAGCTGCTTTTCACATGGCTGAGCAGAAGCATTCACCTCTGAAGGAACAGAGCCACCTGCCCAAGGCAGAGGGGCACAGCACTGGCACAGATATGGCTGCAGGAACACTCTGCTAGCTCTGAGCACTGCAATGCCAGCACTGAGCTAACACAAGGCCTGTACTCAGCACCACAAAGAACTGCAGCCTGGGGACCAGGGCTTCCTGAAGGTCACCAAAACCAGACACATCCAATCAGGATTTCAGCCTGCTGTCACCCAAACATGCACCTTTTCTGGCTCTGCTGCAGAGAAAGGGGCATGGGGCATGTGTGAATTTACCATGATGGGAAAGTCTTAACTGCACTCAGAAGACAATGCTTTCCAGATCCCACAGAGATTCAGATGATAGAAGCTCATTTAAACCTGTCATGTATTTAAGCCAAACACCATGCAGAGGCAACTTTTCAAACATCCTGAGTTACACATCCAGGCAGTGAGTCCAAGGCCTGGGAACTCTGCTGAGTGGCAGTCCTCTGTGGGATACAAACAGCTCTTTCAGAAGAGTTAAGGTGGCAGTTCTTCTCCAGCCATACTTGTATCATTTCCAATCACACCCACAGCCATTGCAATCATCAAGGTTTATACAGGTACAGCACTGGGCTGGCTAACCAGCCAGAAGGATGACAGAAGGATGCTGCAGACCACAACATCTGGGGAGACTCTGAAGCCTGAGGCTCTAAAAACTCAGCTGAAGTAACTAAAGCAGCACTGCTGATTGTCCCCACTGTACTGGCCCACAAAGAATTGGGTCTGTATTTCAGAGTAGGTCAGCCTCCTCTCACAGCCAGGAAACTGAAGCTCTTGGGAAGAGGAAATGAAGATGCACCTGACTTATAAGACAGCAAAGACAGAGCTCAAGCCACCCACATCTATCTTAAACCATGCTGCTTTCAGGACTACTCCCAAAGCCCCATTTCACCTGGCTGTGCTTACACTAACTGCAAGGACTATCTCCAGTTCCATCTGCAGTCCCACTCTCATTTTCCTGCCTGGAAAGCCAGCAGATTGCCATTCTGTCTCCAGTATGAACTGAGCAGAGCCAGGAGTGGGGCATCTAGACTTCATCAAGACTGATCCTTCAGCTACTCTGACTTCAGAAATACATGGACTGCTGCTGTTCTGGACTGCCTGAAGTGCCTTTTAATAGAATTTTCTAGCCCCAAACTTGGATCACACTAGGAATATTTCTCCAGAAGTACTGCTCTAATAAACGTCACTGCTCTGTGGACTTCACACCCTGCAACTCACTTCAGGACATGGAAGTGGCTCAAGGGAAGCACGTGGATACATTTCCTGCCACTGTGAGATGATGAAATTGCAATTTGCTTTACAAGGGAAGAGGCATTGCTACCCAAGGCAGACCAGGCAGTTTGGATATTCTCAGTGCCCAGTCAGGGGGAACACCCTGAACACAAGCACCACCCCATGGGATCAGTAAAAGAAAACTACTCTGGTCTGAGATAAGCACAATGAAGGCAATAGCTGAAATGCTCAAGACTGAAGCTGTGACTTGCACTGCTTCACACGATGCAGCACCCAGCTTTCCTGAGCTCAAGCTTAGATGTAATGGGCACTTAGCCAAGGCAAAGTAGTCCAGGGGCCACAGTCTGACTGTCAGTCTTTGCCCTACAGGCTGGCAAAGCATTGTTCTTCATCCCTGCCATTGCACTAGGGGTATGGAAACCTGAAAGGTTTGGACTAGACTCAGCTGAAGGTACTGACACATCAACTTGGTACCAGCCACAAGAGAGGGCAGAGTCTCCAACCAATCTGTATTCAGAACCCTAAAGTGGATCTTCTCCCACAACCATCAAGAGAGAGACTCATGCTCTTCTGCTTTGCCTGTGTCATCATGGGGAAAAACAGGAAGGCTGACTTCACAAAGAATCACAACAGCATTAGGACCTATTTCCTGCTGCCACATCTCTCAAGGAGAAGTCATTACACCCTCTGCTTTGCAGAAGTTCACACACACCGTGGAAAAGGGAAGATGGGCAATTCCACACATACAGACCTTTGAGAGGCTTGTGCCTTTCACCAATGCAGGTAGTGTTGAGATTCAGATGGCAGTAAGAGGGATGATTCCTAAACTGGGGATGCACACAGGGACATACAGGAGGAAAGGATTGCTCGCCCTTTCTGTTTGGGGATGGGGAAGTGCCAAGGGGCAGAGCTGCCCTCTCTGATGGGAAGGCATGTGCTCACACAAGCACCGGGCAGCCCTTAGGCCACGATGTTCCTGAGCGCGGCAGGCAGCTCCGGGAAGAGGAAGCGGTAGCCGCTCTGCAGGGTGCGCTGCGGCAGCACGCGCTGCCCCTCCAGCAGCAGCGGCGCGCGCTCCGGCCCGAAGGCGGCGCGCACGGCCCAGGCGGGCACCGGCAGCAGCGCCGGCCGGCCCAGCGCCGCCCCCAGCTCCCGCGCAAAGGCGCCGTTGCACGTGCCAGCGGAGGATGGCGCCACACCGTTGAGGACGCCCTGCACAGAATCTTTCTCCAGGGCGTGACACAAAATCCCAGACAGGTCCTGGATGTGGATCCACGGGAAGGGCTGGAGTCCGGAGCCCATGGGGCCTCCAAGTCCCAGACGGAAAGGCAAGAGCATCTGAGAGATTGCACCACCGTCTCGGCCCAGCACCACACCTGTGGGGAGAGGAGAGTGACACCAGCTGCCCCTGCCCAAAGGGAAAAAGCCCCCTTCACACCCAGACCTACAAGCAGGAGAATCCTTATAGGACTGGACTGCAACTCCCAACAAGGAGAGACAGAAGAACTGATCCCTTTACCCACCTCTTCCCACTGCTGCCCAGCAGTAAAGCAGAGTGAACATTGACAAGCATAACGCCCCATCTCACCTGATCTGACCACAACACCACGAGCTGGGCTCCCAGGGATGACAGCTGCAGCCTCCCACGAGCTCACCAGGCGTGAGAAGAAGTCAAAATCCCCTCCTGGACTGTCCTCCGTGTACTCAGCTGTGGGGCTGGGGCGGTAATAACCTTCAGGGCAACAGCAGAAGGAAGGGATCAGGGTTGAATGATGACACCAAGCCCCCCTTCTCCATCAGATTATCTTCTCTGCCTCCAGGACCCCAGAACTCCTGTGAGGAAAGGCTGAGAGAACTGAGATTGTTCAGCCTGGAAAAAGAGACCTAATTGCAACCTTCCAGTACCTGATGGGAGACTACAAGAAAGCTGGAGAGAGACTACAATGGCCTGGAGTGCCAAGACAAGAGGGAATTGCTTCAAATTGAAGGTAAGTTTAGATTGGCTATTAGGAGGGTGGTGAGGCCCTGGCACAGGGTGCCCAGAGCAGCTGTGGCTGCCCTGGATCCCTGGAAATGTCCAAGCCGAGGCTGGAAAGGTCTTAGAGCAACCTGGGACACTGTAGGGTGTCCCTGCCCATGGCAGGGGTGGCACTGGATGGGCTTTAGGGCTCCTTCCAACCCAAACCACTCTGGGATTCTGTGAGCTCCATCACTCCACCAGAGACATACTCACATGAACAGCACAGGGTCTCTGATGGCAATGCTGACAAGTTTTTGAACTACCAATGTGCTCTACAGGTTCAGGATACACTAACACTCAGGCAGCCCCAAAACCTAAGCAGACCTGCAAGCAACACACTGAGCTGAATGGAAAGTGCCTTAACACTGGGCATCACAGAGGATAAACTATGGCAGCTTTAAAGACTGCAGCAAGCAGAAAGTTGGAAGATAATGCAGGGGGCTTTAGCTGAGGCCTTACACAAATTGGTTGTATGGGATGCCTAAGGGCTTTCATAGGAAAACACAGAAAAGCTTCTGCTCTAATGACACCAAGACAAAGCACAGAGACCCAAATTCCTCTCCAGCAGTACTAAAAAGCTTATCAAGGCTTGCCTAAACACAGTGACATTGATGGCAATAAAGCTGACATTTCAAGGCAAGAGTGCTCCTGAGGAACTGTGCTGCTGTGTGCAGGAAAAGCCTCTCCAGGTCAGCATGAGTCCTGGCCAGGCCTAACCAATACCTACGCCAGTGACGAGGACCCAGGCACGGGGGGGCTGCTCAGCAGCGGCAATGGCTTTGGCCAAGGTCTTCGTGGTCTCCACCCGGCTGCTGATGACCTCCCTGCAGAAGGCATCACTCCATCTGGGAAAGGGAGAACCAGGGGTTAAACACCTCACAAGGATACCCCAGGAACACTGGGACCAAGGGGGACCCTAGCCAAGCTCACAAGCACAGGAGAGGTCACAGGAACTCCCCTCAGCCCAGGGCAAAGGGAGGACATGTCATCCTACAGCATAAATGCAGGGGAACTTTGGAAGATGGGGACTCTTCACTTCCCTTAAAAGACTGTGGGGTTGAACTGCCTTTGGACAAAGTCAGCAAAGGAGCTAGACACCAAAGCTGCTGCTCCTCCTAGAAGTCAAACTTTGGTTCTGATTTTACATCATCAAATGTAGGCACGGCACCCAATGTTCCTTTGAAAATGTGGAAGTAATTTTCTTCTGTACCCAGGAGGGAAACTTTCTTTCAAAGGTTTCTCAGAACCACCAGGCCCACAGAAATGTTCTGCATACTTGAGGATGCAAATGTCAACAGCTGGTTAACTCAAGGCCTTCCAGGTCATGTTGTTTCCTCCCTTTCCACATTTTCTGACAACACAGGACTGCCTTGCCTCCACCTTGTCCCAGCTGTGGAATATGAAGTTACCTGCGGAAAGGGTTGAGGACATTTTCACCAGCCAAGTTGACCACAGCATCACACACAGGCAGCCCAGAGCGGGACAGCTCTTCCTAGGCAGGAGTAACAGAGACATCACATCACACATCAGGCCTCCCCTCTGCCCAAGCCCTCCCAGATAAGCAAGGCAGGCTCCTGAGAACTTCAGCCAGTTTCTTCCTGACGTTTGCAGAGTACAAGTACAAATGGAGGTTTTGCTCCTTGGAGCTACAGCAGTACCCATTCCAAAGCCTGTGACCCATGGAGCACCCAGCAGCCCAGAAGAACATCCACAGCAGCCAGACCTCCCTTGGCAGGGTCGCTCTATGCCATGCAAGGCCAGGGCACGCAGGCAGGTTTCTCAGCCCTGTCATGTTCCCCCTCCTGTGACCGCTCTCATCTCATACCCAGCTGATCCGATCCTTGCCCCCTCGTCGCGACACATGGGTCACTTGGTGCCCTCGGCTCTGCAGCAGCTGGGTCAGGGCTCTGCCCACGAAGCCTGTCCCACCACCTGGGGAGGGAGAGAGAAAGACAGACAGACAGACAGACAGGAGGTCACGGGTGTGTCCCTGGGCCAGCACCGCCGCGGGCCCTGCCCCACGCACCACGGCGGGAAGAGGCGACCGGGCCCCAACCCAGCGGGCAGCACCTGCAACCCAGGACCGCCTGCTCCTTCTCCAAAACTCCGTTCCGCTCGCCATTCCCGCTCCCTCACGGTCCCTGATCGCTCCCTCACGCCCCGCACTCTCACGCCCTACAGTTTCACGGCCCTGATCGCGCCCTCACAGCCCGCACTCTCACGGCCCCACCCCGCTCCCTCACGGCCCAGATCGCTGCCTTACGGCCCAAACTGCTCCCTCACGCCCCGCTCCCTCACGGTCCGCACTCACCCACCACCACCCGCATCGCGGCACTGCGCATGCGCAGAGCAGCACCCGCCGCGCAAGCGCCCGCCGCCGCGCACGGCGCCCCCCAGCGGCGGGGAGGTCCTTAAAGGGCCAGCGCGCCCCGGCGCCGCAGCGGGGCTCGGCAACGGGCGGGGAACCGGGTCCGGGCCGCGGGGGACGGGCTGGGGCCGAGGGGACACTCGGGGAACAGAGCGAAGCGGGGCTGGAGACAGGGGGAACGGCTCGGGGCTGAGGAGGAGACTCGGGGAACAGCCCGGGGCTGAGGGGACACTCGGGGAACAGCCCAGGCTGAGCGGACACTCGGGGAACAGCCGGGGCTGAGGGGACTCTCGGGGAACAGCCCGGGCTGAGCGGACACTCAGTGAAGAGCCCGGGCTGAGGGGACACTCGGGGAACAGCCCCGGCTGAGGGGACTCTCGGGGAACAGCCCGGGGCTGAGGGGACTCTCGGGGAACAGCCCAGGCTGAGGGGACACTCGGGGAAGAGCGCGGGGCTGAGGGGACACTCGGGGAAGAGCCCGGGGCTGAGGGGACACTCAGGGAAGAGCCCGGGCTGAGGGGACACTCGGGGAACAGCCGGGGCTGAGGGGACACTCGGGGAAGAGCCCGGGCTGAGGGGACACTCAGGGAAGAGCCCGGGCTGAGGGGACACTCGGGGAACAGCCTGGGCTGAGGGGACACTCAGGGAACAGCCGGGGCTCAGGGGACTCTTGGGGAAGAGCCCGGGGCTGAGGGGACACTCAGGGAAGAGCCCGGGCTGAGGGGACACTCAGGGAAGAGCCCGGGCTGAGGGGACTCTCGGGGAACAGCCGGGGCTGAGGGGACACTCGAGGAGCGGCCCGCGCCCAGGGGCTGCGGCTGGCCCTGCGCCGAGCAGCGGGACACAGCAATCAGAGGAGTTGGTCAGAGCAGTTAATCAGTTTGTTAAAAGCGCAGGAGTGAGCGCTCAGAGCAGCTCTGGCTGCCCCTGGGTCCCTGGCAGTGTCCCCGGCCAGGCTGGACAGGGCTTGAGCAGCCTGAGATAGTGGAAGGTGTCCCTGCCCATGGCAGGGGGTGGAATGAGGTGAGCTTTAGGGCTCTTTTCAACCCAAAACAGTCCGGGATTCTATGATTCTGTTATTCTATGAAGTGCTTTTAATACTGCTAGTAGAAAACAAAGAATTGTGCTGTTGGGAATTAGGCAGGGGCTGTTGTCACTGACCCTGAATCTCCCTTCTGTGACACCCACTTGCCTCTCTGCTTGGGGCCATGGGAAGAGAAATTCAAGGATGTAATTCTGCCCCGGATTTGAAATGTCTCTTCTGAGATGCAATGAAACACACACTGGAGACACAACTCCCACCTGCAGGCAGCTGGAGCAGCCTTTGCTTCACACAGAGTTGCCTGTGTTGTCAGCTCCCTTAACCTGTGAAGAACAGAGGGTGACAACAGCCTGTAGGCAAGACTCTACACACACTGGTGGCTCTTCTGGAGCAGGAACAAATGCTAGAGATATTTCCAGCTATTTATCCAACTTAGTCCACCTAATCATCTATCTTTGTCTGAACATGCAGCCATAACCATTGCTCCATCCATCCATCTATCCATCCATCCATCCATCCATCCATCCATCCATCCATCCATCCATCCATCCATCCACTCTACAGAGCAGGGTTACCTAAAAGCTCTGGGCTGCCCCTGACATGCTGCAATGGTCTGAGTGAGCAGAAAAGAAACAAGCACAAATGAGCTCTTCACAATTTCACACCTCTGTGGTGTATCTGGGGAGCAAGACAAGGCTCTGTTATTTACCAGGGTGATGACAGCTTTGGATATGACAAAACTCCTGGAAGTTGGCCTGAGGTGAAGCCTTTGACAGCTTATGATGCATGTTTCTGTTAGGGAATGGTAAATAGTGAAAATTCTGGGAAATACACCTGCCTGCAGCCAGCGCTGTCCCCAGGGCTGTCCTCACAGCAGAAGTGCTACATGGAAATGAGATGAGTGTCTAACAGCAGCATTCCTCCATTCCCCCTCTCTCTCAGTCAGCAGAGCATGAGACTTTTAATGCTGGGGTTGTGCTTTGCACTGTAATGGAAGCCAGAAGTGCCCTGGGCTGAGGCTTGTCTGCAGCAGGGTGAGCTGAAGTTGTTAGAAACTTCTAATCTCCAAGTGCAGAAATCTCCACTGGACCTGAACAGAGAGATCTGGGAGGGGTCTGCCTTCCATCCAGGTGTTTTCTGCCAGTTTAGCTCCTTTGGAAGGCTGGTGGGCACTGATATTACAATAGTGGCTGTTGGAAAATGCTCACAGAAATTTCAGTGGCTCATGATCTATTGCTCTGGTATTTTTTCCTAGCATTTAGGGTGGTTGTTATGCAAGGGGAGATAGATGTGTATGAGCTTTAATACCTTTAATACCAAAGGGAGAAAGAGGTAACTATGGGTAGTGATGTATTTATTTCAAAGTGATATTACTTCCTTTAAGGAGAAAGTCAACAAATAATTTATTTAAATAATTACTTTCTTTGAAAGGTGATTTGTGATTTCTACTTGGCCCTGGCATTTATCTTATGATGGAATACAATGAGAATTGAGCAGTCCTCTGGTAAAGTTGTGTTCCACAGTAAGTTCATGCTTCAGATACTTGATACAAAAGCTTTAAGTTGGCATTTTTGAAACGTGCCTTTTTTGAAACAGAATTCCAAACCACTGCAAGCAGCTGTTAAGTTGCACTTTAACATTATCTTCATGTTGTCAGATTGTGTTGTTGCAAGCTTACCTAACACTCATGTAAACATGCACACAAACACATGGAAATAGAATCCTGCTTTTTTTGGCCTTTTCTTTTGTGTCAAAGAGCATTTTAGATGCAAGATTTCCATTGTCCTTTAATGCTTAATGGGTGTAACCTTAATTTCAGTGGTTCTACTGAAAGTAAGTGATTAAAAGCAAAATTGAGGAAAAAAATAGAAATACTAGGAGTCACAGACAAATAAATCTTCCAGTTCATTCTTGTCTGACTTGATTTAGCTGTGGATGTGTAGAGTGAGAATGTTTCCACCTGAACTGGCTGTGTTCCAATGCACAGAAATAAGGTACTGCCAGAATCTGAGCTGTGTGTCCTATTTCAGTACACTCAGATACTCTTCAAATTGTCCTAGCCAATAGTATTAATTATGGCTTTAAAATGCTGGTATCTTTTGGATGGCTGTAAGAGGCATTTAAGTTACAGGTTCAGATGGATTGTAAATGTCTAATTATGGGCAAATGAAACATCACTTTCATCTGTTCAATAAAAGGAATAAAACTAGCCAGAGAAGAATAAGAAAAAAGAGATACTTTTGTCCACAATAATGTAAAAGAAAATGTCAGAATTGTGTGTTACTGTTGTCAGCCATTTAACAGATGTGTGGTCTTGGCTTACTTAATTTACCTTATTTTTGAATTCTTTTTTTTATTCTGGTTTTATGTGTAAGCATCAGTGATTTAAGTGTAATAGATGTAAACTTATTAAATAATTTCATAAAAATCTAACATATGGTCCATTGAAGGATATCCTACATCCTATCAAAAATTGTTTAGTTGAAATAACAATTAGATTCTCATAGATTTGTTTATATTTCCTGATTTTACTAACCACCTAGAAACACGAAAGACTCTTGAAAGCAGGTCCTGATATCCTTTATTTTACATTCTAAGCATCTGTACCAAACTGGACACTGTGTACATTCTCAGCTCCTGTAAAGGGGCTAAAAAAACCATTTCCTTTCTAACTGTTTTTTCAGAGACCTTTTTACCTCCCTGTTTCGGAGGGTGTAAATAAAAGGGTTTAGCATGGGAATAACAATAGTATAGAAGACTGAGATGGTGTTGGTTTTGTTGGATGAAGCTGCAGCTCCAGGCTGAGCATACATGAAGAACACTGTCCCAAAGAACAAGCAGATTGTTATCATGTGAGAAGAGCAGGTGGAGAAGGCCTTGTGCCTGCTTTCAGCTGAAGGCATTTGGACTATTGTGATGATTATATAACCATAGGAGATAAAAACCACCAAGGCAGTGCCCACAATGATTGATCCACACACGGCCAGCATGACGAGTTCATTGACAAGAGTGTCGGAACAGGAGGCCTGGATCACTGCAGCAACCTCACAGAAGAAATGGTTGATTTCTGTGTGCCCACAAAAGGACAAACTGAACGTGAAGCTTGTCTGGATGGTGCAGTTGATGCAGCCTGACAGATAAGAGCCCATCACCATGAGAACACAAAGCCTTCTGCTCATAATGACTTGGTAGAGCAGGGGGTTGCAGACGGCCGTGAAGCGATCGAACGCCATCACGGCCAGGAAGAATGCTTCTGTTGTGCCAAAGAGAGAGAAGAAGAACATCTGAGAGGCACAGCCATTGTAGGAAATGCTTCTTCTGCCCAGTAAGAATGCCAGTGTTGCCCTGGGAGTGATGACAGAGGAATAACAGATATCCAAAGTGGACAGGTTCTCCAGGAAGAAGTACATTGGAGTGTGCAGGCTGGAGTCCATCCTGATGATGAGAATCATGCAGATGTTTCCCACTACAGTGACAATGTACATGATGGAGAAGAGAACAGAGAGGAGGACTTGTGATCCTGGCTGGGATTTGAACCCAGCCAAAGTGAACTCACTTATCCTGGTGTGGTTTTCCATCTTTGCTTTCAGATGATGTTCCAAAAGGAAATCAGGATGCAGTAGATTGCAGATAGTTTGCCCAGAGAAGCAATTATAGAAGAATGAGACAAACAATGAGATATATGAAACATAAGAAATACTAAATATAGAGACACAAATGGGAAAAAGTAAAACATTCCTTGATATATCTGCAAATTTTTTCAACTATTACAGGGTAATTTGTAAACTAATAATCCTGTAATATTATTGTCAGTATAAAGAAACATTCTGCATTCAGCTTATCCGACCTATTTTAATTTAATAAATTTTACCACCAACTAGAAACAGACATTTCATTCTACATGTAAATCTATTTCAGATTTAACTGGGCAGAAAAAAATCTCATACTAAGATTGCAACTAACCCAGAAAAGACTGCTCTCCTCTAAACAAAAGAACAAGGGAATATGCTTCTTCAGATGATGCAAAACAATTGAAAAATATATATAAGCCAAGAAATGTATTAGAATAATGTGGATAATTGTTTTTTTTTAAAAGTCCATTATTTTTGAAAACCCACATTTTTTCATGTCAGAAACTTTTTTCTTTTATAAAAGCACTTGAAAAAAAACCCTTTCAAACACTGAGATTTCTGCAATAAGTTTTCTCTACTCAAATGTTAGTTCACATAGTATGTTAAAAATTGACTAATTGACGGAATGTTTCAAGTAATTCCTTTTCAATTCTATTTAGTAATTTTATTTTTTGTAAGCTAGTTGTCCTCTCACCTAGGCTTGAATACATTCTGTGAGTTGAGGCATACATTAAAACTCATAGTTTGGATGCCTTTAAATTCAGTGGACAGAGATAAAGACTCTAGCTTTAGAATATTTACTGTAAAAGGTATGAATCATGTTTTAAGATTTTCTGGTTTTCTCAATTGATCTAAAGGGAACTCCAGCTATTCTGTCTGTGAAAAGATGTAAAAAGCTGAGTGACAGACAGACAGTCCCCATCCAGTTATTTTGTTGGTTTGTTTGTTTTGTTTTTTCGTTTTTATATCCAGGTATTTTGTTTGGTTTACTGTCATTTCCATCAGATAATTTTTCTTCAACCAGCATGTACCTAATCTTTTCAAAGCATTGAAATAATTTTTAAACACATTTCTCCAGCTATCCCTCCATTGTCCCTGAAATGTAGCCTCAGCTTTAGGTACCCTCAGAAGTTCTATTTAATCCTTTGTTCTTACTTACCCACGAGTCTTAGGAAAGGGAAATAAATTTGGAGAAAGAATTTATCTTTGCATAACCTTGCTCATCAAATATTTTGGCTAGTTTGGGGATTTTTGTGTGCAGAGAGCTCAGGTTTAGGCAGTCAAGGTCAAGTATCCAGTATAAGCCTTTTCAAGCCTCTTGTCTACAGCTTTCACAATTCCTACAGCTTCCCCTATTGTCAAAAGAGAGAAATAGATGCATCCAGTGTGATTCTTCTAGTCTCACCCTACCTGTTCAAAACAGGGGGAAAACAGTCCCTTAGAAGTAGCTGGTTTTGTTAGAAATGAAATAAAGCTAGTCAGAAGAGAATAAGAAAAAAAAAAGAGATACTTTTGCCCACAGTAATGTAGATTAAACATCAAAATCCTGTATCATTATGGTCAGCCATTTAACAGATGTGGGGTCTTGGTTTACATAATTGACCTTATTTTTAATTTTTTTTATTTTATTCTGGATTTATGTGTAATCATCAATGATTTAAGTGTAATAGATGTAAACTTGTGAAATAATTTCATGATAATCAAACATATTGTCCATTGAAGAATATCCTATATCCTACCCAAAATTGGTTAGTTGAAATAACAATTACTACTGCTTTAAGTAAATGACTTTTTAAAGAGGCTATCAAAAACCTCAGCTAAGAATGAAGATGCTGGAGATACTTTTTTAGCCAGTGAGAGGGGAAGGTTTTTTCATTCACCTGAGAAGTCTCTTGGTTGGTCAAACAGAAAGTCTAGAATGCAGACACATTAAATTCCTGTTAATGTCCTTAATTTCCAGAAGAACTAACTGTATTCATAAGCCTACATGCTATATAAAAAAAAAAAAAAGAGAAAATTTTTTACAATTACAACCTTTTTTAGTCCAGTTCTGTCACTAAAGTTAACAAAGCAAAGCTCAGATTTCACACACCACAACACACCTACCTTGTAATACGGTCATTAAAGGCAGGTTTGGTTTTTTGGAATGCGGGTTTCTTGAACACATTGACCAAAAAATACTAAACATTTTTTCTACTCAGCTGATTTCTCAGTAGTCTCTTGTAATCAATACATCACTGGCCTTTCATCTGACTGGTTCTAAGGGTATTCTCCTTAGCTTGTTGCTTGTATATACTTTAATAGGTGTACATAAAAACACCAGGGATTCAGTTTCCAGATCCTGGACTTCACAGCAGATATCTGAACCTCAAATGAGATATTTTTCCCTTGTGCCATTTTCCTTTGCCTGCAAAAGAAGAAAAACACAAGGAATAAAAGGAATAAGATAACAAGGAATAAACCACAAACAATGAAGTGTAAAGCTGTTTCTGTGGGTCTTCTACCCCTACTTTTCATTGTTTCTTGTGCAGAACCCTTCCTGCCCCTAGCAGATTTCCTACTGCTGAGCAAAACACTGTGGACCTAATCAAGGCCTCATTAGCCATTAGAATCTGCTTCCTTTCAGATTGTCAGAATAGAACAGACACTGTTGCTTTCTCCCCAGGCAATAATGCTTCTCTTCTCTAAACAAAAGCAAGTTTTCACTAAATGTGCTCTCTTCTCTGACTGGCAGGGAGAGTGCACTCACCATCTGAAATTTAGGAGTATGATTCAGGTAGGGTCCAGCCTCAAAGGGGACACTGCTCTGAAGTGCAGCAAACGCTCCAGGAAGGGAAAAAACATCTCCCAACTGCTATTTGGGTATCTCAGACACTTGAGGACAAGGCTGTTTTTCAAACATTCCTCTCAGCACAGGAGTGTCACATTTAGTTACAGAAGACTATATTAAATTTTCTTTGTTTTGGCAGGTGTGATATAATGGCTTCCCATATTTTGTGACTGACAATAGATCAGTATCTTACATTTGCATACATTCTTATCAGCTCCCAGAGGTGGAGAGTAAGATTAAGAGAGAAGGAAAGTTTCTCAAAAGCTAAGATTGAACTTGCTTAACTTGTGTGCAATGACTTATTTACAGTACTTTAAAGGCACTCAAACGTGAATTTGCAAAACTGTCTATTAGGAAAGCTTCCAAAAATAAACTTAGATGCAAGAGAGGACTTGCATTCTCAAAATGTTTGGGTTTGTGTAATACTTTTCCATCTTCCCTCCTTAACTTAGGATCCCTGTTAAATAGGTTATGAGTTATTTGTTTCAGGCTTTCTAACAACATTATTATTAGTGTGCATAAACCCCATAATAATTAAATGATAATCCTCTTCACAATGTATTTGAAGGATTTTCCTGACAACATTTCAAAACAAACACTTCAGATCAGTGCTTTACAACCAGTCAACATGTGTGGCCAAATCACTGAATTAAAATAAACCTTGCAAAATTTCAATTAAAAACTCACTAAGGAGTACTAAATGCCATGGTTTGCACTTTATATATGAAAATGTGAAATAAGACATAGATTAGGTGTATATTGGTGTATCAGTAGTTTAATATATTGCAATAAGAATGAACTGAGCCTGATGCTCTAATGATTTTGTCTTGGATAGAGTTAAATTAATTCACAGTAGCTTGTATGGGACTAAATTCTGGATTTATGATGAAAACCATATTGAGGACACAGGAATGCTTCAGTGGGAGGGAGGGCTGGGAGTGAGTAAGAAGCTGTGAGGGGACACAACTGGGACAGCTGACTCCAGCTGAGCAGAGAGCCATCCCAGACCATGTGGCATCATGCTCAGCAATAAAAACTGCAGGAAAAACCACAAAGTCTCTTCCAAAGTAACTGCTAGATGTGATCCCCATTTTCTTGGACATGGCTGGACATAAAAGCCTATGTTATAGATAACTAACATATTATAGGGTGATAGTCCATATCCATGAGCAGTAAAGGAGCTGAGGGTAGTTTGCTTAGATGTCTAAACTTTAGGTGTTTTTAGAAGAATTCATATCCAGCTGTATCTGTAGCTCTTGATTTTAAATGCAAATCTAAAGAACGACAGGATTTTTTTGTTGTTGTTCCTTTACAGTGGTTCTTAGTGTAATGTATATTGATGTTATGTCAATTACCTATTTTCTCCTGGCAGATTTTCTGCTATTGCCTGGATTACAGCCAGCACCCTGCATTTCTGGGGAGCTCCCCACTATGGTTAACTTCAAGCTGTTCCTGACATCTGTCCTTAACATTGTGGTCAAGTCCTCTAAAAAGGACAATTGGCAATACATGGCACAGTATGTACAGACAAGTTTCTTCCAGGTTTCTTCCCTGGAAAGCTGAATGTTTCATCTGCAAAACTGAGATGTCAGTATGCTAGTACAGAGCACAGAATATCAGACACCATGAGTCATAAACTCAAACCCAGATTTAATATGGTCACATGGAGATGCACTCTGCTCACACATTTATTTATTTGGTTTTTATTACAGAATATTAAAAGTTCTGAAGGACTGAGATAGTCTGAACACAGAGCAGTTTTGATTTCTATCTGATAATCAGATTTTCTCAGATGATCCGTGTTTAGCTCAGATTCACCAGCTGTGTTTCCAGACTCCTGAATGAGAGAAATGATGAAATACTGCTGGATCCAAGGCTTGTGCAGCCTGAAGGAAATACTGAAGTGATTTATCCTTTCAGGCATGTCCGAATTTCGTCATGGAAGACATTATTTGGTGTGCAGTGAGGTTATTTAGGGTACCTTGGTCCCATTGTGAAGCTGAGACAGAGTGACAATGCAGCTGCACCACGTGAATATCACAAGCTACTCACATTATACCTTCTCTAATGCCATATTAGAAAAATTTTCTTCTTCAGAGGATGATTCCTTTTATCCTGCACCAGGTATCTAAGAGTGTTACAATTACCCATTCTTTTCTGCTGCCTTTTTCTTTCAAGGGATAATAACAAAATCTTGGACTAAATAAATCACACATAGATAGCTGATTTTCACACACATTTTACAAGGTTTTCTGGACTCTATTCCATCTAGAGCAAAGAAATCTGGGGTTAATTTTCTAGCATTTCCAAACATCTTTAAAAACAGAGCAGTCATTCAGCTGGAGACTTTAAGAGGGTGACAGCATAGATTCTCAGGGGAAAAACAAGAAAAAAAACCAAACCCACACATCTCAAGTCAAAACCATAGTATATACATAGATCTAACAGATATATCAAGGTCTGGTTCAGTAAATATGAGTCAATAGGAGAGTTTGGCATGGATTAAGGTCTGGACCTCCTGACTTAAGCTTATCAGGACTGCCAGTTGATCTTCATGAGCAAAGCCCCTTCTCTGGGACTCTTCAGTTGATTTCTTTGGTGGGTCATCTGCAAATAAAAGTCTTTCTCATGGCAAACCTGACCTCTTTGTTTCTAAGACAGTATATGAGAGGATTCAGAAGTGGCACAACCACAGTGTACAGGACTGACACCAGCTTGTTGGCACGGTAGGTGTACATGAGCTTGGGGTGGGCGTAAGTGAAGAGAGTGGTGGAGTAGAACAGAATCACCACGGTCAGGTGGGAGCTGCAGGTGGAAAAGGCCTTTTGCCTCCCCTGAGAGGAAGGAATCTTCAACACAGTGACCAGGATGCAAATATAGGAGGCCACCACAGTGCACAGGGGCACCATGATAACCAGCAGAGCCAAGATGAAGTCCACCAGCTCAGCTGAAGAGGAATCGCTGCAGGAGATATTCAGCAGGGGGGAAATATCACAGAAATAATGATTGATTTTGTCCACATCACAGAAGGAGAGCCGGGCTATAAAGCTCAGCTTGATGGAAGAAGTGGTCAAACCACACATCCAGCAGCCAGCTACCAGCTGAGCACAGAGCTTGTGCCTCATGATGAGGGGGTACCTGAGAGGTTTGCATATGGCCAGGAAGCGGTCACAGGCCATCACTGCTAACAGAACATACTCAGTACAAACCAAAGTCACGAAGAAATGCAGCTGTGCCATGCACCCCTGGAATGAGATGCGTTTGTCATGGGACAGGACATCCATGATCATCTTTGGCTCAATGGCAGAAACATACCAGATCTCTAAGAAAGACAGATTCCCTAGGAACAAATACATGGGTTTCTGCAGGCTGTCGTTTTTTTGGATGATGAGAATGATAAGGAGGTTTTCCAGCACAGTTAATAAATACACCAGCAGTAAAGCAGAGAAGAGAAGCAGCTGCAGTTCACCAGTGGTGGGAAAACCCAGGAGAATGAAATACATGACTTTGGTTTCATTCCTCCCACCCATTCTGTAGAAGAAAGATGAACTTTATCCACCTGCAATAAATTAATACAATGACACCAACTACACAGGCTTAAATTCATAGCCATAGGTTACACCACCACTTCAAGACACTGTAAAAACTCAGACATTCTGTTGCTGAGTTTTTAGTAATTAACTTTGTGAAATTTATCTGCTCAAATCAGAATTTTTCATTTTAAAAAGTAATTTACATATACATTTACATTTCATAGAGATAAATATACATTACAAATCTTGTCTCATCTAAGGCAAATGATGAATGATGCTAATATATTATCCATCCAGTATAAAGAAATGACAGCTTATAGATATATATTCACATTTCCAATGCTTTAGTTTCTACATCTAAATATTTCTAAAGTTACATCATATATATGCCATGAGCTGTAAGGGAAATGTGAAGTAGCACTAGGATATATTCATTTGTAATAAAATGTCCCTCCAAACACATCTGAAGGAGCCCACTAGAGGTTTATATATCTGGCTCTGAGCACACTTACATCTACACAAAGTCTATTGAGATGATACCCTTAGCATCCCAGCATAAGTGCAAGCAAATTATAATTCTGGGTTTGGTTTGTTTCCAACTAACTCAGATTAATCCTTCAAAAATAAGAATGTCTCAGCCTGTGCTATTAAAAGAAAAACTGTTCTCAACCTTCTGTAGAGGGAATCCAGTGCCTTAGCTGATCCTGGAGAATATGATCAGTAGGGTACAGATGAAGTGTAGACTGACATGTCAGTTGTGTGATTTATACCAGCACAGATAAATCAGCACTTTATTTCCCTTCGGTGTCTCATGAGATCTGATTCAGAAATTATAGTTAGCCTCCCAATGGAAGCAATCACAGAAAGAGGAGTGGTGTTATTGTTTCTTCTGTGATTCCATGTAGAGTAGAAGAAACTCTGAAGATTTTTTTCTGAGACACTGAACAATGAAAAAATACCTGCTAGTGTCTGCTGATTTTTATAGGGCAGAGGAAAATGAAAACATACCCTGAGGCAGAGGATATGGCAGAGTCTTTTACCAAAAGGCAATCTAGAAAAATATTTTAGTGCCCTAATCTAAATCTGTAGCCTTAACTGATAATCACTTTTGGAGTGAGTAGTTTCACCCACATTGGGGTTACCTGCATAATCTTCAGACACACAAATACACATTTCTGAATTGTGGAGTACAGTGCAAATATGTTGAGAGCAAAAGGAAGATCAGAGATAACATTGATCTGTTACCTGATGAGATCAGCTGCCTCCCAAGCAGGGCTGAGGTGCTGCTGCAGGATTCTGCAGCATGAAGAGTACAAAACCTGGTCTGGTTCCCTCCACTCTGCCAGGTGGGAGCAGTCCCTGGAGTCAGCTACTTGTAAAATCACCTTCCAGTGGTCTCATGTCAATCAGATATCTTACTCAAGCCAGAACCATGATTAAAATTGCATTCATACAGTGAGAATAATGGGAGTTGAGCATCTAGGAGAGCTAAAATTACAGCAGCTATTCGGCTGTTGGAGCATACAGATTGATTTCTTTTGCAAATCCAAAAGAATCTAGTGACATACCTTATGGTATGCTGGTTGAATTCTAACTACTGGCCAAAGCCATATGTGCATGCTCAGGAATGTGAGGGCATCACATGAAGAAGACAACTTTAAAATAATATAAACTAAAATAATGTAAGTGCATGGAGAAGGGAGAGTAGTTTGTCAGAAGCACAAGGTTTAGTTCTTACCTCATTTCTGTTAGGCTGGTGAGGGTCCAACTACCATGGAGCAATTTTAGGATCCCTGCAATTCAAGGAAAATGTGGATTAAACTAGAGAGGTGCTTACTAAAGCCTGCTAAGATGTGAAGATATCACTCAGGGTGCATGCACCATGAAAAGAAGTTGATGTAGCTGGGTTTGTTCAATGTGGGCTGTTGGAGGCTGTGCTGTGGCCTAACAGGGACAAGCTATTAAAAGGAACAAAGACAGTGATTTGCAACTCAGCAGCTGCTATTTGGGCCATTAGAAGATGTGAGGTCAGAACAGTGTTTAAACAGAGAGCTACTAAATAAATTTTAGTACCTCTGATATTTTCAGCTCTCAGCTAGACCAAGCCACAGCTGACATCATAGAGACATGGGGAGAGTTATGCTATAAAAGGGAAGACAAATTATAAATAAATATATTCACATCTGGAGTAATGCATCCAGTTCTTGGCTCCCCAGTGGAAAAGTGACATGGATCTACTGGAGAGCCTCCATTCCCTGGATAGTATGGAATATACTGCTCATATGTTGAATTCTCCTCTGTGGGAACCTACAGCCAGATTCACTTCCCTAAAGACCAAATTCTGTTGCAGTTTGAGATGCCACAGGCTTTTCCATTTGATCAAAGAATCATACAAAAACTTGGGTTGGAAGGACAGATCTTTGCTTCCAGAATATTTTAACTCACTCTGCTGTCACAAACATATTTCAGGGTGGTCAGGTTTTTCATGGACTTGTCTGGTCAAGCTTTGAAAAGCTCAAAGGACAGAGATTTCATTACCTTTCTGGGACTGTGTTTTAGTGCTTCATCACTCTGATTAATTTTGTTTGATTTTTTCTGTTTTTTGGACTATCTTATCTGAATGTAATTTGTTGGAACTAGTTCCTGTTGCTTTTGTCTTTTCAGGCATGCACAATTAAGAATTGCCTCTATCTCCTCTATAACACTCTTCAGGTGGTGGCAGTCTGCAGCTAAACACCTCCTCAATGTTTTCTTTTCCACACTTAAAAAACTGCTTCCATCTGTCTCTGTCTGCTGTTTCATCCCACCCTTCTGTCATTTGGTAAATCTCTGCTGGAATGTCCATTTTGTCCTTCTTGTAGTGGGAAGTGCCAAACTGAGGACATGAATGTTGATGTACTCCTGGGTAACAAACAGAGTCAAGGACCATTTACCATCACACCTGCTGGTGCAAGATTTTGCATCTGTATGTTAAATTATCTTAAAGTTCTTCCTGACCCTCTCCTTTGAATGTAATTTTAGGGAAAGATCTGTGTTTAGGCAACTGACTCTTCTCTTAGTGCTTATATATCCTCATGTAATGCTGAAGGGCCACAGGAAAATCACATTTTAAAATCAGGAGGCTCATTTAGCATTTAAAATGGAAATTAAACTATGCAAAATAACCCTCTTCCCCAAAAGTAAAGGTTTGTTTTCTGAATCTGAGCTATTTCCCACAGTTAGATTTGAAGTTAATAAAGAAGAAACTTTTCAGTGGTGGTTCATAGTCTCCTATCACAGCTATCTAAAATGAATGTTATTATCTGAATTACTGAAGTTCCCATTCTCATTCCTGTGAAGGAAGTTGACATAACTATTTATTTGGTGCCTCAGGTCCTTGAATCCTAGTTTCATGTTAAGTTGGATCAAGATGAGAATGCAATTTTGTTCTTTAATGCATACCAAAAAATACAGTAAGAGAAGGTAATTATGTTTATTGCCTTTTCTATTCCTTGGGACTGATGTATGATGTGTTCAGTTACAAAAACCTTTTACATTCACATAGATTCATAGATTTTAGCTGAACATGCAGATTGACTCAGGAGAAGAAATTGTTAAACACAGATGTTAAACGAGACTCCTAAAAAGCATTTCTATCAAAGTAAGAAACTTATTACACTTCCATAGGATCCAGACACAGCTTGGAAGATAATCCTGCAAGCATTACATTAGTGATCAGAGGCAGCAGCTCTGGAGAGAGCAGCCCTGCCACACAAGGCCTTCAGTAATGTGTCCTTTATTTCCTGGTTCCTCAGGCAGTAAATGAATGGGTTTAGCATCGGGGTGATCATGGTATAAATGATGGAAACCAGCTTGTTGAGATCCCGGGACCTGATGCTCCTGGGCCGGGCGTACATGAAGAGGGTGGCTGAGAAGGAAATTATGACCACAGCCAGGTGAGAAGCACAGGTGGAGAAGGCTTTCCTCCTGTTCTGGGCCTTGGGAATGAGCAGAACGGTGCTGATGATGCAGGTGTAAGAAATGATGATGACAGAGAGGGGGATCAGCAAAACCAGCAGGGCTGAGATGAAGTCCACGGTCTCCGCGCGGCGCCGCTGGGAGCACGCGAGGCTGAGCAAGGGGCTGATGTCGCAGTAGAAGTGGTTGATGACTCTGGGGCCACAGAAGGAGAGCTGGGAGATGAAGAACACCTTGAGCAGAGCTGTCAGGAAGCCAAGCAGCCAGGAGCCCGTGGCCAGCTGCCTGCAGGCCCCGTGGCTCATGGTCAGCGGGTAGTGCAGGGGGGTGCAGATGGCCACGCAGCGGTCCAGGGCCATCACAGCCAGCAGGGCACACTCCGTGCACACCAGGGCAACGAAAAAATACAGCTGGGCCATGCAGCCGGGGAAGGAGATGCTCTTATTGCTCCCCACCAGGCTGACCAACAGCTTGGGAACGGTGACTGAAATGTAGCAGGCCTCTAGAAAAGCTAGATGGCCCAGGAAGAAGTACATGGGCCTGTGGAGCTGGGGGCTGGTGACAATTAACACCATGATAATGAGGTTCTCAGCGACAGTCAGCAGATACACGGCAAGGAAGATCACAAACAGCAGGGCCTGCAGCTCTGGTGTGCCAGGGAATCCCAAGAGGATGAACTCAGGGATGTGGGTCACATTTTCTGGTACCATGATGACCTTGAAGACCTGGAATGTATGAGGAGGAAAAAGAAAAGAAATAGGAGATATTTTGTATTGTCTCCCCTAAGCATCCTCTTCACACTGGGCATACAAATCCACAGTTTAATTAGAGATTCCACACCAGTTCTTTAATTGACATTCCTTATGAATATTTTGTGTCCTACAGCAGGATTGGTGATTTGGATACTGGCTCCAAGAAAATATTTGGGCTTCACTGATTTCTTCACAGACCTCCTTACCCCTATCTTCACTTAAAACACAGTCAGAGGAAAAGAAACAACATTATTAAATGTTTGAGTTTTGAGCTCTGAGCTACCCCCCCCGACAGAAGCACAGCCTTGCTGAGTGAGTGCACTCAGGCACAGCAAACTTGGCTTGAGCTGTTTCTCCCTAACCCTTGAATATTTGCAGAAGAAAATAAATGTTTGCTCTCTCACATAGAGTACTTTTACATAGGTGTGCTAGGGTTAAGGGATATATGCATTTGGGGTTTTTCTTTTGAAATTGGAAAGGACCTGTGCATCTGAAAATTTATCTCATTCTTGTTGGATTGAATAAAATAGGACACTTCTTCCCCAAATATCAGTTTTTACATGGAGTCTTAGATGACAATAATTACAGTAGCCATCCATAATTTTTCTTCTACATAAATTGATAAAATTATTCTTGGTTTTTCACAAAATGCCTAAAGTTTGATGTTTATGCCTCTTCCACTTCTTAGGGAAGATTTTAAACAATGTTTTTTTAACTATTCCTGCACATTCCTCTCCAATATCCTATACCAATACTGAATTTCTAGAATGATGTTCAGTATTTAGCTATTCACAAAATATTTTTTCATATAAAACATTAAGAAAAAATGATCTATTAATGCTATGAAGGAAAAGAAATATTTATTTTTTGTGATATCATTATTTATTTGTCTTTGAGGTTCAAAATACTTATTTCAAATTAGATTTCTCTCTTGCATATGGATAATCTGTGCAGAATCAAATTACAAAACTTACATATTTCATTACAAGTACAGCACTGCTGCCAAATAATAAAGTGATAGAATACCAAATACAATTTCATTTCTAAGCATGGCTTTCACATCTCCAGCCTTCCATGAGGTTGAAGCTGTGGTAAATACTGACAGGTAAGGCAGGTAACTCATTTTCCAGTAGAGCCAGTAGAGATTCAAGCCCTAGAAGGAAAAAAACTTAGTTTAAGTGATTTAGCATGCTATAGAGTACAAACCACAATTGAAAAGTGCCTGAATTAAAAAGATATAAAAAAGAAAATAAAAATTATGGTTCCCCATTCCAATAGAGGCTTTAAAAATTCTAGATCCACTTTATATACAGAGTATTGACTGGCACTACTTTAATTTTAAAGGGGGTGATTAATTGGTGTATTTCAGGTACCTGTCCTTAAATAACAGATCACTCTCATGTGGCACAGAAAGATAAATTCCATGTTTCAAGAATGAAGCTTTCCAGGGTAAAAATAACAGTGAATATTTTTTAATTCCTAGTTCACTGAAAATAGAACACAAGTGCCTTTTTTTACCACATAAACATGTTCAGTAGTGCTGTTGCATAGAAAACACAGAAAGAGAGTGAGGGAAAGGTTATATTTAACTTATACTCTCAACAGAGGTCATAAACCTTTTAAAAGCACATAAAGGACAATAAGAAATTTCAATATTTCTAGTCTTTTCATCTGTTGAGTCCAGCTCTGGTTTCCTTTCTAAGCAATCCCTCTCTCTTCTCTCTCACATTTTGAGAAACATTTCCATGATTCTCTTGAAAACTACTCACAGAGTCGCAGAATTACAGAATCACAGGATCAGAGAATCTTGGAATCCCAGGATGGGTTGTGTTGGGCAGGGACCTTGGATCCCACCCTGTCCCACCCCTGCCATGGCAGGGACACCTCCCACTGTCCCAGGTGCTCCAGCCCCAATGTCCAGCCTGGCCTGGGACACTGCCAGGGATCCAGGGGCAGCCACAGCTGCTCTGGGCAGCCTGTGCCCTGGGCACCTCACATATATTGCATTTATTTCCAATATCTCATCTAAAGTTATCCCTTTTCACTTTGAAGCCTTGTCCTGTCACTCCAGTTCCTGATAAGAACTGGAAATGCCATTTCCAAGACACTCACAAATTAGGTTGGGATTCTCAGAGCTCAGGTGAGATCAGATGAGAAGAAACACCTCTAACAAACCTAGAGAAAAAGAAATTAAATGCTCTTTGTCTGAGCAAGAGATCAGCATCTCTGCTTCTTTCTCTCTTCCCTTTTAGCTAAGACCTTACCCTTTGCTTCTCTGTTCCTCTCTGAGGGGCTGGAAGCTGCCTGGTTTGTAAAAAGCTGTGAGCAAAACCAGTTCCTGCAGGCTTCTGTGGCTTCAGCTGAGCTAAGATTTCCCAGGATGGCAAAATATCTCTCAGTATATTATCCTTCAAAGCCCAAGAGAACTGGGAACAGGATTAGAAGGGAATAAATTTCCCTCCTTTTTCTAAACCTCACAGAAGGTGCTGCTCTGCTGGTGGTTGGTTGTTTGCTTGTTAATTTTTTTATGTGCTAATCAGCTATTGTAGCACTATTCATACTTAATTTTTTTTCTTTCTCCAAAGTCAGTGCTGTCAATGTGACAGGGCATCAAACTAGAGCTCAGGACATTTGTATTTTCCTGGTAGCTCATGATGAGTAGCTCTGACCAATAAAACTCTTCACTGTGCCTTAGTTTCTCCATATATTAAATAATTAAAAATGGTCTTGAATATTGATTGAGGTTCCACAGAGAAAGTAGTACCCAAGCATTAAGTATCAATAATATTTTTGTGTGAAAGACACCATTCAGAGGGGAAATCCAGCTCCCTGCACGTGCCTAGAGCTCAGAGACATAGCCCAGAGAGGACACCCAAACACGAGTGAGGACAGTGCAGATTTCCACCTGTGAGCTGCAGGACTGAACTCCAACGAAGTCAACAGGGAGGGACTCAACAGAAAAGAGTCTGGGCAGTGTTTCACCTCCTTCAAAAGTAACCAAATTATTTGGGATTCAATTTCCAAATGTGCATCTTTCAAACACTGCTCAGTGATGTTCATTCGTATTTTCTGGATCTTCCACACTTATGAAGATGTCCTGGATACCCAAAGCACTGAGAATCTGTTCCCTTCTCCAGAGGATTTCAATAAAGCAGATGTATCCCAGACACCTAGGTGTGGCTACAGGAACTTCAACCTTGTGCTGCTGGAGAATCCATTGCTTGGGAAAGTTAAGACTTCATCTCTGGAAATCTGATTCTCATCTGAAGTAGAGTGCAAATAAATGCAACCCAGGCAGAATGTTCAGGCCTTATTTCAGATATTGTCAAACAAGAAGGAAACAGTGAAGCACTCCAGAAGAGACCTGTTATGTTTTCAGGCAGGCCTCATGTGGTTTTGTATTTTTGCCAATAAATTCAGTTTCTAACTTAATCCATGGAAATCTTGAGCTGCCCATTAAACACAGCTCTATGCCTCATGCAGAGTTAAATTTCCCAGAACCCACACAGTCTCTTTCATGGAACTGAAAACACACTTTTCTGGACTGGAATACAACTTAGAAATACTTCAAAGAGAAATCTCCAAAAGTTCACAGCAGCACAAGACAGAGCACAGGGAAGAGCTGGTGAAATGCTGTGATGTGATGAGTTTATAGCAATCGACTCTGTGGGTTTCATGCCAGGTAAATTTGATAAGGGATGGATCCTTGGGGGGTAATAGCAGCAATAATAGCAGTACCACCTTATTAGTGGCTCCAGATATTAGTGGCTAAGTTCTTGTTTCTTCTGCCTTCACTCAGAGTCAGAATTGAATGCTCAGGAGATGGATTTTCTTGTTCAGACTTGGTTGTTTATTAAATCTTATCTATAGTACAGAGAGTTCTGCAGCACTTCCAGCTAACAAGCTAAAAGTGAGTAAAAATATTGGTAGATCTGGCTAGTTACAAGATCTTTTAAAGGCAAACTATCCAACTAAAAGCCAACATTTATATTATTTATACTTTTGACCCAATAACCAAACACCTGTGACCCACACTGCAGTACTTTCTATCCAGTCAAAAACTGCTACCTGAAACCATGAAGAGGAAGGAACAAGAAAGAAGAGCCAATGCCCAAGAATGTCCATCTTGTCCCATACCTATTACTATATTCTAAAACCCCAATTTCCAAACCTTTCATCACGTGAAATCACACACTTCTAACTACACACCAGTGATTCTAACTCCATCACTCAAATTTGGAAGCCTTCTCCAAGGCCTCAGGTCAAAAGTAGTGTTCTCCAGGGGGTCAGTGCCAGAAAGCACAGAAAGCTCAAAACTCCCAGGCTTCAGGGTTCCAACATGGGGGTTGTTATTAACAGCACACTTGAAGGCAGATTTTGTGTTTGTTGTCTGTATTGATGATCTGATGAAATTCATGTCAACAGCTGGAACTGTGGATAGACATTTAGAGTTGCACCAAGCATAATTAAAGTCATAAATAAGAACCAATTTTAGACATAGTACTTTTGGATGCCTGCAACCAGAGCAGGAAGATGAAATTAAGAAAAGTATTGGGTATTTGTAAGTCTAATTGTCTGTCCAAAATGTCCCTGAAAGCCCTTCAATAAATAAATATATTTAATAAATATATCTGCTTTTGATTCCCTTGATTTTGTCTGGCCTCTGCTTTTAGGCAACCCATGAAGGCATCAGCTGCAGTGCCAGGGAATGAGTGGCTGCTCAGGTTCCTGGTGCTTTCCCCATTGCTCAGGAGCCAGCACACCCACTCAAGGTGAGGAGCTGGGTGGAGGCTCCTGCTGGCCCCGAGCCCGGGGCTGAGCACAGGAGGATCTGTGCTGGTGCTGCTCCAGCAGCTGTGGGAGCCCAGGGAGCAGCAGAGCAGGAGCTGCTGAGGGGTGGGATTGAAGGAACCACAGGTGAGTGCTCTGCCTGGGGTCAGGCTGAGAAAGGGGCACAGCTGGGAGATGCTGAGGAGCAGCTGGAAGCAGGGGATGGTGACATTGACCAAAAAATGCTACAGAGTCTTTTCAGAGGGCTGGAACACAGGAAGATGTGGCTGAACCACAGCTGTGAACAGCCCCAGAATGGATGGAGAAGCTCAGCTAGAGAAAAGAATTGTGACCTTCAACTTAAAAAGAAAGAACTGCAGCACTGAGAGACAGAGGAGAAAGCCCAAAGAAGCAAGATCAAAAAGGAGAGAGAGAGAGACAGAAAGAAAGAAAGAAAGAGAGAGAGACAGAAAGAAAGAAAGAAAGAAAGAAAGAAAGAAAGAAAGAAAGAAAGAAAGAAAGAAAGAAAGAAAGAAAGAAAAAGAAAGAAAGAAAGAAAGAAAGAAAGAAAGAAAGAAAGAAAGAAAGAAAGAAAGAAAGAAAGAAAGAAAAAGAAAGAAAGAAAGAAAGAAAGAAAGAGAAAGAAAGAAAGAAAGAAAGAAAGAAAGAAAGAAAGAAAGAAAGAAAGAAAGAAAGAAAGAAAGAAAGAAAGAAAGAAAGAAAGAAAGAAAGAAAGAAAGAAAGAAAGAAAGAAAGAAAGAAAGAAAGAAAGAAAGAAAGAAAGAAAGAAAGAAAGAAAGAAAGAAAGAAAGAAAGAACAGAGGGGGGAGAGAGAGGGGGGAGAGAGAGTGGGGAGAGAGAGGAAGATAGAAAGAGAATGGGAAAAAGAAAGAAAGGAAGGAAAGACAGAGCAGAGAGGCTGGGTAAAAAATAAAACCTAATTCAGAGAAAATCTGAAATGAGAATTATGGGTTTGAACAATTTAAAATGGCTTACTATACTATTTTGAAATGAGAGCTCAGTGTGTAGCATATCTATTGGAAAGGTATAGTATGTATTATAAATACCAAGATGTAAAACTTTCTATCTAGAATTCTCCATATTATGTCCAGACCTGCAGTGCAAAACAAAAATACTTCCTCAGTTTTAATAACTAGAGCATTTTCTGCCTTTTTGTGCTTTATTTTATTCATTTATTTTGGTTTTTTTCCACTTTACTGTCAATCCAGAGTTCACAATCTTTTTTTGCAGCACAAAGGACATGAGAATCACAAAATTACATGGGCTGGCTATTCTAGTGACAGCAGGAATCACTGGTGCAATCTGGTGGGTGTTTAACCTTTGATAATTCTTCTCAATTAGCATATATTTCTATTGCCCAGGCTGAGACAGGCTCCTTCTAACTACACTTATGCAGATACAATATAAGCATTTACACAAAGCTAAATTCAAAATCCCCTTTTACATTCAAAAGATGAAAATAAGCAAGGTGTGAACACTTTTAACCTCTTCTGTGAAATTCTAAAAGAATGATTAATTGTCCCTGTATATTCCTGTGAGCCCAAGTGTGTATTTTCATGTTTTCATGTTTACATCCCACAGCTCTGTGCTCCAGACCAGCACAAGGATCCTGGCACAGAGCAGGAACTCTGTGCAGTGGATTTAGCTGTGTTTATTCTGCACCATGGCTGGTTTGAGTCTCCCTTGGCTCTCATGGCTGCCACAGTAAAGCTTTCACAGTGTGTGCTCAGTGCTCTGGAGCCTGAAATCAGATCAGCTGGGGTTAATTCAGAGTTTGCTGCAGCAATATTGAAGATCTGTTCCAGCTGGGGAAATCAGAACAAGTTTTCACCCTTTTTTTACACTTTCTCTGCAGCAGAGCATCCATCACAAATGCTCACATTTTTGTTTAAAATTACAGTCATGCTCACATCAGAGGAGATCCCATGTACTGGCCAGAGCAAAGTGATGCTGTGAACACCTTGCTTCAAGAGACAACAGTTTCTGGCATCAGCTGAGACCAAGCTCTGCTGTAAAGTAGACACATTTCATTTGGTGCAAGTAGTCTTGGGCAAATTAAATCATTCCCAGATCCTTAGAGTTAATAGATCTTCAGATAACTTTAGTCTAAACACCTGTCTTGGGACAGCTGAGATTTGCAAATCCTCATCACCATGCTGATCCCACAAATGGGAATTCTGTTTGATACCTTTGTTTGATAGCTTCAGTCACAAAGGAAGTGGAGGAGAGGTTGATTTTTGCTTTTATCATTGACTCATTGCTTTCTTATCCTGTGCAAGGTACCACCAGCCTTTCTCCCCCAGCAGAGACCAGGAGCACACAGCCTCCCCTGCAGGGCACTCAGGACTGTAAGTTCATTCTGCTTGCTGTCATTCCAGGCCATGAGGACAACACTCATCTGCAAAGACTCATTCTGAAGCACAGGATCCATGCCCTGGCAGTGCTAATTTCCATTTTGGTATAAACCATCCTGCAGTGCCCAGCAGGCTCAGATTCCAGAGATTCAATATGGGCAAATGTGAATCCATTGATGCAGCTCCCCCAAAATCATGCAATTTCAAAAATTTTGAAAATGAAAAGGCAGCTTAATCCCACCTGCTTTGGACACCTGGAGCTGGGGTCTCTGCACAAGGAACTCATCCAGCCTTCCTCTGTATTCATAAAAAAAAATGTGGCACATTGTCTACTCCCTCTGATTTAGTGTTGTCCACAAACCTGATGAGAACTAACAGATTCTGGATAATGAATCAAGAAGTTTAACCTGGCAGTTTACCTGGGTTTTTGATGCTTAGTTTCATTTAACTTAACCATATTTTACTATTTTCTTTCTTTTTTTTTTTTTTTTTTTTTAGCTTATGAATTACACTTCTCTTATCCCCATTGCTTTTTTTGTCTTGGGTTTCCTCTCTTCATCACTTCTTTTATAGTACACACAGTTGTGTGATTCTCTAGAAATGCTGCCCTAAGGATTTTAGCATATATGACTGGGAAGAAATAAAGTTTAATGCCAATAAAGCAATATGACAAAAATAATGCATTCTTTTTGTAATGAATTTGAAATTTAAAAGATTAAAAGTACAAGACAGCATTTTCATATCACCACCACTCCCCCATCCCAAAAAAAAATAAGTTAATATGTCTAGGTATCTTTCTTTGTGTATATGTCATTCTTTTAATTTCCCTTTATTAGCCCGTTTAATCTGTTACTTTAAGTAAGTGTTTCCTCCTTACAGAACCAGTTTTTCCTGCTGGAAAATCTAGGAATCAAGACTGGTGGGTTCCCATTCAGTGACACATCTGCAGGAACCTGAATAAGCAATGAGAATGCAGAGCAGTGATCTCTGCTCTGTGTCCTGTGGGCATAAACCTGCCAGAAAAATACAAACTTTGTGCAAGGTGTTGGGCCCTACTGGACTCACTGTGTGGAAGTAAAACTGAATTTTCCAAATAGGCACCATAGAAACAAGACACATTGAAAATAATTTTAAAATTGATTAATTTGCATTCAGCTCTACTTACACCATCTGAGTAGTCTGTTAAATGTAGTTCACATTGTATATGAATTAAAAGAAATAATATAATAGTGTCTGTGATGGAGTCTGACTGGATACTCACTGACATGAATCACAGGGCAGCTCTGCTGAAACACAGGAAGGTTTCTTGTGGGGCTCATCTCTCAGAGAAAGAAAATCTGAAACTGCTGTGCCATGATGTATTTATATATCTTTTATTTCTCCCTCATTTGCAGGAAAACAGACTTACATGAAACCTCTCTGATGCTTCCATGGTAAGTGTGACTCCTCTGGCTTCATTAACATCATGTCCCCTTGTTCTCAGGAATACAGACAGGTCAGGACAGCTGGCAGCCATCCATGAACAGGAAAGGATGTCTAAGTAGAACAGCAACTCTTCCAGAAACCATTAGAAATGCATAGATGAAGAATCTGTAGTTTGTTACTTTCAAAAAGGAAACTGAGAATTTATGGTAAATGTTGAGAAAATTTTTTGCTTAATTTTATCTTAATGCTTTTTTTTTGCATTCTCTGTCACCACTCACCTCAGAAGCTAGAAAACAAGAGGCCTTGGCTGGTACCATTTTTAGTGGTAACAGCATCATACATGATGTGTAAATGCTGTGAAATGAACATTTTAGGTCACTGGGATAAATTATTTCCTGGAATTGCTTATTATAGAGCCATAAAAAAACCAAACCAAAACACACACAAAATTTTAAAAGTCATTAAAGAGGTATGAATGTACTGGAGAGAGTTTACCAAAGGATCATGAAGGGGCTGGAGCATGTCAGGCAGGGCTGAGAAAGCTGAGACTGGTCAGCACAGAGCAGAGCAATCTCTCTCTCCCACCTGCTCTGGAAAATAGCCTGGCTGAATTTATTAGCAGAGTTATAAACTTGTAAACTCCATTCCTGGTGGGAAGGGGATGTTCTTCTGAGTGTCAGAGATAAACCAGTGGACAACACCCTGGGAAGCATCAGGGAAATACCTGTCCATCATCCCAAAGGAATCAGGGAGTGTTCCTTCCAAGAGGGGAGGACATCAACAGCCCAGCTGAGGAGCCTCCATCAACACAGATAACGAGCAGAAGGAGCAGAAATCCGTGGTGCAATCAGAAATCCGTGGTGCAATCAGAAATCCGTGGTGCAATCAGAAATCTGTGGTGCAATCAGGAGCCTGTGGTGCAATTGCTGCCACAGGAACACAGTGCAGAGCTGCACATCTGAACTCTGCAGCTGAGGGCTGCCAGCTCTCCAGGAGAGACAGCCTGGCTGTCAGACCATGGGTGGATGTGCTGTGCTCTGTAAGGAATGGGTGGATTGTGAACAGCAGCCTCTGAGTGACAGCCACGAACCGGGTAGGAGCTGGTGGGTGAAAATCAAGGTTAGATTCACCTATTTCAGGTGTCTGCTCCAGGATAAGGGGGCTCATAGCTCAGATTTTGCTGACAGAAGGGAGATGGGGCGATTAACTCAGAAGCAGACATCTGTGCTGAAGAGGATTGTGTTTGTCTTCATGAATTTCCTGGGCCATCTAAACACTTCATTCTCAACCCCTGCAGGAGACAGGATGTGCTGGTGTTGACACCATGGCTGGCCCCAATAGTGTGGGAAGGCACGTTCAGCAGAGACATCCTGAATGCTCAATATCTGCAGAAGAACCTGGTCACTGGAGTGGTCACTTTTGCTGTTGAAAAGTATTGGTTTCTGTCTTTTATTTCTTGTCAAATAGTTAAACCTCTCACCTGGCAGCTATGCTGCTGCTCATGGAGCTCAAGTGGGAAAAATTCCAAAGACTGAATGTGAGCAGCTGTAGGCTGGGAGAAATGTGACATGTGAGTGTCACCTTCCTTACTTTGGCTGGGACATTGTTTTGAATAGGACAAAAAGTGTCCTTGGAAATAAGAGTAGCATTTTGACCCGATTGAAATAAAAATTCTAGCTCCTGCTACATTTCTAACAACAAGCTTTTCCCTCTATCCTGCCCTAATAAAAATAGAAAAATGCTGTAGGGTTGAGATTTTATTGGGTTTCTGTAAGAGTTCAAAGGGAAAATAATAGCTCTAGTAAAAATATTAATCAGGCTGTTACAGCTTTTATGTTCTTGGGGAGGTTCTTTTTCGAGTTTCTGAGTGAAGAGCTAAACTCCCTCCATCTCCACTGGCACCTTAGAGTTACACAGCAACTTTAGGTACTTCAAGGCAATCAAAACTATTTAATTGATAATTTTTACCCTCTCCTATGAAAACAGGCTGAGACAGTTGGGGTTGTTGAGCCTGGAGGAGACAAGGCTCCAGGAAAACCCTAGAGCCCCTCTTGTGCCTAAAGGGGCCCTGCAAGAAAGTGGGAGAGGGATTTTTTTACAAAGGTGGGTGGTGACAGATCAGAGGAGAATGGCTTTGAACTGAAAGAGGGTAGATTTAGATCAGATATTAGGAAGAAATTCCTCCCTGTGATGGTGAGGAGACCCTGGCACAGGATCCCTGTGGCTGCCCCTGGATCACTGGGAGTGTCCCAGGCCAGGCTGGACAGGGCTTGGAGCAGCTGGGACAGTGGAAGGTGTCCCTGCCATGGCAGGGGTGGAATGAAATGGGCTTTAAGGTCCCTTCCAACACAAGCCATTCCATGACTCTCTGCTGATTCTAGGATCTTCTCTAGGAAGTTAAAATATCCCACTGCAGGAAGAAGAGCAGGGAGCAGGTAAAAGGGAGGGATGAGTTTACATTATGGAGTGATGAGAGAGCAGGACTGGGTGGAAGGCACATGTTCTGTGCATAGTGAAAGCTAAAAGAGGATAAAACGTGCAGCAGCATGGGCAAGGCTTGAAGGGCAGCAGCTGTGTTAAATAAAGCTGATCCCCAGACATCCTTCAGTTATCCTTAGCCTTAAGAGAAACATACAGACTTGTCAGCTGCTACTTTGGTTTAGGCAAGACAACCTACTCAGGTAGAAATAATTGAAAAAAATAAGTTAGAAAATAATTAAGGCTTTGGGGTTTGTTTTAATGAATTTAGAAGAGGGGAGGGTTCCTTCTTTACATGTGCATTAATTCTTATAAGCCAGGGTCTCACATTCCTCAATGTTCCCCAGACCCAAAGCATTCATCAGAGCTCATTGACAGATATGCAACTAGCATTTTAAGAAGAAGCAACAGATAGAAAAAGACAAAGGAAATGAACTTGAAAAGCTGTCATTCTTCAGCAGGAGGAGCCTCTCTCCATTCTTCTCCTTTCCATGTCTCTTAGATATGTCCAGTTCATAGAAGGGTTCATGACATCTGCCAACAAGTACTTCCTTGCTGGGCACCAAGTGAATTTCTACTTGTTCACAGACAGCCCTGAGAAGGTCTCCCACCTTCAGATGGCCCCTGAGAACCAGCTGTTTGTCATCCCTGTGCAGAAGGGCTCCAGGTGGCAGGACATCTCCAGGTGCCGCTGGCGCATCATCAGCTCACACATCCAGAGGCAGTTCCAGCACGAGGTGGATTATCTGTACTCCATGGACATCGACGTGCAGCTGCTGGCACACATCGGGGTGGAGATCATCGATGCCCTGGTGGCAACCATCAGCTCCTGGCAGGTCATCCCCCAGCAGGAGAACAAAGCCCATGGGACACGCCCTGAGCCGCAAGGGGACTTCCACTACACTGCCAGCTTCTATGGGGGCAGCGTGTCTGAGGTGTACAAACTGGCCACAGCCTGTTTTGGGGAGCTGGGGGACGACAGAGAAAATGGAACTGAGGCTCAGAGCTACCATGAGAGGCACCTCAACAAGTACCTGCTGCAGCACAGACCCACCCGCCTGCTGTCCCCAGAGTACTACTGGGACACAGAGCTGAGCCCCAGCGTCATCCACGTGAAGAGGATGTGCCCTGTGCACAGGCACAGCCAGAGGTGTAGCTGCCAGAGCTAGGGTGGTTCTAGCTGCTGGCTGCTGCAGGGTCTGGATAGCTCCAGGAGCCCCCGAGGCAGAATTCAGCTTCTCAGCTAGCTAGGAATGAGATCCTGGGAATTGCAGTAGAGGTTCTGAAGAAAGCTTTATTTCTTCGAAGGGTTCTACCAGCAAAATCCAGATACATGGCATAGCAAGGGGTTTTCACAGGGTTTAGGAGGATTGAGATCTAACCAGTAAATTATATGTTGAAAACTATCCAATTGCTTTAAGATTCTAGGTGAGAAAAGACCAATCATTTAGTAAAATTAAAGACCAATAGAAATCCTAAATGATATCAGAGGGTTTCTGTAGGGGGGTAAATATTTCTCTAACATGAGTCATCCTAAGGAAAAGTTTCCTTATCTCAGGGTATGAGGTCCCAGAGACCCTTTTCAGGGATAGTTGTATCATCCACACAGAAGTAGCTCCTGAAACAGAGAATGTGAAGCCTTTCCTCCTTACAGCCCCATTGTGAAGAACTGAGGGTGATGGGCAAAGGAAGTTTCTCTGTTTGTAGGACTGCACACATTTTCTTCTTCTCAACTTAGCCCATAAAGTCTCCTTAGGTAGAGACAACAAAAGCTGTTGTTGGATACTGCTGGGAACCAGGGGAAAAGCAGCCTTGAAGCTTTGCCCTTCTCAGCCTTCACAAGGATTAATGATTATGCATAACAGAGATTATACACCTGCAGGGTGTGTGAGAGCCGTGTGAGTGTCTTGTGATATTTTGCAGAAAGCATGTTTTCAGAGAGGTGTTGCCTTCTTGGACCAATGAGTCTTTTCTATTTTGTTTTTCATGTACTACCCTATATATGTGTAGCGTTTCTATAAATAAAGCTCTCTCTCTCTCTCTTTTGCTTCTCCATTGCACAAGGAACTATGTTGCATTATCCTTTTCACTGCTCACCTACAGCCTAAAATGAAAATTAACCCAGACATTTCTTGCATTAGCAACTTGTTTTCCAACTTTTTGCTTTTCAGCTGTCCTTTTCAGAAAGCACAGATGATGACGGTCCAATGAAATCATAGTGTTGAATTAGGTGAGGGGGTAATTTAATATTCTTTTTGCAGCATTTCCCCTCTGCAAGGCTTAATCCTCTTGCTATCTCATTTCTCAGTCACTCTCTGCCACTGCCAAACGGGTTTAACGTGTGAAACTTGAGCCCTTGGCAGACAGGACACTGCAGGGTCCCACTCCCACCTCCCAGTGCAGAACAAAGCCCCCCACAGTTTCTGCAGCCCCACTCCCCCAGAACATCCTGAGGACTGGAGGATCTCTCATCCATGGAGCTTCCATGCCAGTGCCTCTGGAAACTGCAAACAGGTTTGCCACTCCTTCCCAGACTGGAGTGGGCACACAGTGCACAGAGAAGAGCTGAGCTGGCAGCTGAGAATAAGGACTACCAAATGCTCTGCCTTAGTAGCCCTCATGTTATCAAGGTAAGAAAATTTGGCTGATCCTTGCAGAATTTAAATTCATGCCTTGTGCTGGGGTTAAACGTGGTTAGGAAGGAGGTGGGTAGGTCCTGGCAAAATGTGCATGAACTAAATGAATAGAACAGATTTCAGTAGAGCTCTGTACCTGGGCCAGAGTAACACTATGCAGGAGACATTAGGCCAGAGTAAATGCAGTTTTCTGTTATTTCCATTCAGTCTGCAAGGGATGGTATAATACAGAGTCTCTGCTGAGTTGCAATTTAACTTTTAAGACAGTGTTAAGATTTCTTGTAAGATTTAGCCTTACCAGTTTGCAAAATCTAGTCCCACTGGTAATCAGTCTTTAAAGTGAGAGGAATGATGGATTTGTCTTTACAAACAAGCTGTGGATCTGTTGGTGGATAAAACCAGCATTGAGAGATAAAAGAAACAATGGGATGGATTCCACTGATTGATGAATGGAAAAGGATATTTGCCTTTAAAACAAACTGTAGGTTTGCTGATAAATGAAATTGGATATTGAAAGATGAAAGAAACAATGGGGAAAAACTATGAATTCCATAAAAATTAAAAACTAAAAGGGAGGGTTATACATTAGAGGGGAATCTCAGGTATCAGGCAAGGGAAGTCTGTGCCTCTCAAGTACCTCAGCCAGTGGGGAAAGAGAGGGAAATGCAGCTGAGAAATTGGGATAAAAATGAGACTGCATCCTCCAAAAATCTGAGACATCCCAGGGGAATGCCCCATGGCCTCTCCCTTTATTCAAATAAAGTAAAAGGACTCCTCTGTCTCCTTTTTGGACATAAACCTCTGGTGTTTGTGGATTAATTCTCCTGACAAAAGGCTAACAAATGGTTAAGCCTCCTGGGCCATCTGACACACATCCTCAGGCTGCTGGCAGTGCCAAGGCTCCCATTATCAGAGAAGGAATGGGCTGTCACTCACTCCTGTGGCATTTCCCACTCTTGTACAGGAAGAGCTGTAAGGACCCAGAAATGAGGATGTGCTGAGGTGACAGGGAGAGACAGTCTTATTTATTACTGTGATAATAGCCCTGTGATATTCACTCTGCCTATAATCAGACTAGGGCTACAACATCCTTACTAAGAATTTTTTTCTCAGAAAACCTTTGTCCCAGGGCATCCATGATTACCTTGAACTACTCTCAAACATGAGTAGACAGACTAGTCCCGAGGAGTGGGCCCAAGTTCTTCTGTTTTAGGGCCAAGAAGCTATCCTAATTTCTGAGGATATAAAATTATTATATATTTTATATACAATAATCTGTAATATATACAAAAATTATATATTATCTCTATAAGTTATATATTATATATGGTAATGTATAATAATGATTTACATAATAATTTATATAATAATATATAAGCTATCCTCATATTCTGTGGATATGAAATTTCAGATCAAAGAGGTTCCAGATTATAAAATGAACACCAGACATCTATTCAGATGCTTTTAATTAACCCACTAATCAATTGATTTATTAGTCCTCTATTGAAACATAATAATTATCTTCCATGAAGAGCATTGACCCCAGACAGGGGAGGAACCTGTGTACCCTGGCTGGATAACTCAGATTCAGTAAGTTCCATGTAGCTCACCAAGGTACTCTGTCCCTAGAAGTGAGCAAATCTGTAATATCTTGGGGTTTTTTCATTTTTTCCCCTTTTTTATGAGATCAGGCAGTGGATTGATTTTTGGAACCATGTTTGGGTTATGTCTTAATAATATTTCTCCAGGTCAGGAATTGCATTAGGCTTCAACACACCAAATCAATGGGCTGGTGTAGATCATTTTGGTCATCTTGATAAACTGAATGGACTAAGACAAGGCATAAGTAACAGTCCTGGTCCATGGTCTCCACGGGAATTGTTTATTTTCTGCTTTTTTTTCCCCTCAATAAATGACATGCCACCTTCAGAAATCCTTGGTTTTTTAATAACTGACACTAGGAGAGTACTGGCACTGCTAGACAAAGGCTCATGAAGCCTTAGAACTGCTTGAAGGAGAATGAAGATGCCTATGTAAACTGTCCTCATAGAAAACAAATCTTAAAATTAAATTGGTGCTGTTAAATTAATTACATTTAATTAATTAAATAAATAAATTTATTTGTTAAATTAAATTGATGCCTGTTTATAAGGTTGTACACTTTATTTAGAGCCTTTACAAGTCTATACAAATCCATGACAAAGTTCTTTATACCTGCAGGAATGTGAAATAGAGGTGGGTTTGTATTCAGGGAACACAAGACAGGAATCATGGCTTGCTGTCTTCAGAGGTCAGCTTCACTCCCTGTAATTCCAAATGTGTGAAGGAAATTCAGAGTGATGCAACCAAAAGAATCCCCAGGAACGAGTTTTCTCACTAGGGGAACAGGGGGCTGTGCACTTTAATTGTTACCTGGAGGAGGAGGAGGCACACAGCTGAACCTGTCCAGGGGAGCAGTGTCAGAGCAGAGCAGCCCAGCTGGTGGATGCAGAAGGATGGGCTGTGCATGGGACAGGCCATGCTGGGAAGGTGGAGCAGGCCAGGAAGTCAGTGATGAATCACAGTGGATCAGTCTGTGATGACCTGGCCTTGAAATCAATGGCTCAGCATGGAAGTTATGGCCTCTAAATAGAAATTGATGCTGCAGGTCAGGTTTGGCAGGACCAGGGCACAGCAAATCCAGGCTTCTAACAAATGTCTATGGACATGGCTCAATAGTGACTGGAAATCCATGTACCTGAATAATGTGGTAATCTTTAGATTGGGGTAGTGGGCAAACTATGAAGCCAGATCAGGTTAACTGTGATGCAGAAGTGAGGTCAGTCTTAGCACACTGATCTCCATTGCCAGTGGATTTTCCAGCTGTGTATAAAACCATCCCCAGAAACACCTCCAGCAGTGCTTGTGACAGCTCTGCAAATCTGCTGAACCCCCCCACAGCCTCCCCCAGCTCCTACCACAGCAGCAGCTCCAGCAGTTGGCATCCCTGTCTCTCCAGGTGGTGCCTGCAGCACAAATTCAGCAAATTCAGGCTGCTGCTTCCATCTGCTGCCCACAGCGTTCATTGCAAGCCACTCCTTGCCTGGAGCCAGCAGGAGCAGCAGCAGCTTGGAACAATCTTCCCCAGCCCTGCTACACCAGGGTTATTCAGTGAGAACTTAAGCAGAAGTTGCACCAGAGATGCACTAAAGATGATGTTTCACTGCTGCCAGACATCAGGAAATTCTTGGTGACAGCATGTGACTGAGCCTTAGGAGCAGGCTTGGCATGAATTAATATAGAAACACCTCCCTCGACCTGCTGGCCACGCTTTTATCCAGACGAGGATGAAATCAGCCCTGTGGGCTGCAAGCATGCATTGCCAAGTCACGCTGAGCTTCCCCACCCCCAAACCCCCACTTCTTTCTCCTCAGGGTTAGTGTCAAGTCATTGTCACTCAGACTGTTCTTGTGCTGGGATAGCCCTGACCCACGTGTGGGACCTTGCAGGTGGCCTTGTTGAGCAGGAGATTGGCACAGACCCATCCCTCAAACCTGTCCAGGTCCCTGTTGTTGCATTTGAGCTATAGGAGCAGTGGAAAAGATAATGCAACATAGTTTTCCGTGCATTCAAAGAAACACTGCACTTACATAAGGTATTTCGTGTAAAACAGAGTAGAAAAGGCTTATTGATCCAAGAAGGCAACACCTCTTTGAAAACATGCTTTCTGCAAAACTTCACATTTCCAGCAGGTGTTTAATCATTGTTATAATTTCTTGTCCTTGAGCAGCTTGAAAAACACAAGGCTTCAAGGCTGCAGCAGTATCCAAAGACACCCTGTGTGTGAATTCAGGCTGAGCTCAGCCCAGCAGGTGCCCAGCAGCCCAGCACTGGGGGAGTCCAGAGCTGAGCACAGAGCTCCAGGAGCTGGGTTGAGAACAAGGATCAGTTTTTCCTGGTCTCCACTTGGGTAATGAACTGTTGACCACAACTCTGAGTGTGACCATCCAGCCAGTTCCTTACACACAAGTGATCCAATTGATCCATCCACCTCCAGTTTAGAGACAAGGATGTCAGATGTGTAACGGTGGAGGTGTTTTGCACCACTTAATTAGTGGTTTTGTCTGGAGTTTTTTCTGTTTTCACTCAGAGCTAGGATTAAAAAACACACGAAGGAAATGGATTTTCTTGTGCTCAGGCTTGGTTGTTTATTAAATCTTATCTAAAGTACAGAAAGTTCAGCAACACTTCTGGCCACCAGCTAAAAGCAAACAAAGTGGAGTGAGATCCAGCTGCTACAAGGTCTCTTAAAGCTAAACAGTCTAATAAAGAAATAACATCTATATTATTTATACTTTTAACTCAATAACTAAATTCCCTTGACCCTCAGTGTGACACTAACTGTCCAACCAGAAGCTACTACTTGAAACCCAAAATTCTCCATCTTATCCCATACCTCTTACTATATTATAAAAACTTCAAATTTAAAACCCTTCACTATGTGAAAGCATATATTTTATTTAACTACACACCCATGATTTTAACTTCAACACTCAAATTTAGAAGTCTTCTCCAAGGCTTCAGGTCAAAAGCAGTGTTCTCCAGGTGGTCAGTGCCAGAAAGCACAGTAAGCTCAAAAAACCCAGGTTTCTGGGATCCAACAGAATGTTTTGCACAAGTCCAGGGAGGTGATGCTGTTGCCCTTCCCTTGTTCACCACCAAATTTGTCAGGTACAATTTGCCTTTAGTGAAGCCATGCTGGCTGTCACCAATCACCTCATTATTTTCCATGTACCTTAGCATAGTTTCTGGGAGCTCCAAGATTTTGCAAATCACTGAGGCGAGTCTCACTGGCCTGTAGTTCCCTGTGTCCCTTTTATAATATTTGGGTTATATTTCCCCTTTTCCAGTCCACAGGAACTACACTGCACTGCTGTGGCTTCTGAAATAAGCTGCCCAGGGGCTCAGCCTCTTCCTCTGTCAGTGCCCTCAGGACCCAGAGCTGTATCTTGTCAGACCCCATGGGCATGAGAACCTTCAGCCTTCTTGAATGTTCAGACCCAGTCTTATTCTACAGCACAAAGCTCTTCATTCCCTAATTGCTGCTTTTACCTTCTGCAGCTCACGTGGTGTGTCTGGAACATTTGCAAGTGAAGAATGAGGCAAAAAAGTTGTTGGGTACCTCAGCCCCATATCCTTCCTGACAGGACCCACATTTTCCCTGGTCCTTCTTTTATTGCTGCTGTTACTATAGAAGCTTTTTTTGTTACCCCTGATGTCCTTGTCCAGATTTATACCTTCCAGTGCTTTAGTAAATATGCCTGGGTGAATCTTACAGCCTCCTACAGTCAAATTAATCAAACATCCTTTGTTGTTCCCAGGCAGATGTGGAGGAGCTTTCAGATGTGATTAACTCATAAAGCTGAACAGACCGTTCTGTGGGACAGACACTGACACTCTCCCCTAAATAAACTTGTCCCACACAGTTCATTCAGGCAAGTAGAACTTACTTTGTCTGCCTAGTAACCTCTTACATGTGAGTATGTTTAAGGCCATTTTCCTGATCTGTACCTAGAGATTTTGGTAGCAGTTTTCTCCACACAGCAAAACATCAGAAGGAATACACTGCAGATGCCATTGAAAATTGCCTGTGAAGAACTGCAAAAGGTTTGGTATGTATGGTTGTCAACAGAGCAGAGCACAGATGACACTGACTTCCACAGTTCCATTTGCTGAACAAAACCTTGGTTTTGGTAAATTTTAATCCAGTGTAATTTTCTAAGGTGTTAGAAGGAAAAGGAGGAAGCGAGGCATGGAAAGGGAATTTCAGCCCACCAGGGAACTGTGATGGACTCAGCTGGAGGAGTGGGCAGCAACAATTGGCATAATTTGTGGTGGGAAGGCCAGTAGAAATGCACAGCACGAGGGCAGATGGTTGAGATGGCTTTGAAGGCTGAGGGTGAAAATGAAAAGCTGTGATGATTGAAGAAATAACAGTTGTCAGTGGTGTGGCAAATGTAGCTGGAGCTGGATACAGGCATGTCTTAAAGTGGATAGGCAAAGCCAGAACAACAGAATAACACATAACAATAATTCAGAATTGTGGAACAGTGATCCAGTGGCAAAGGTCATCAATGACACCAGAGTCAAATATGTTCACTAGAGAAGAAGCTGCTTTGACAGGATGTGGCTTTGGAAAGACCACACCCTTGGTTAACTCAGATGTGCTGAAATGAGTCAGGAAAGGAATAAAAAAAAATAGATAAGGCCAGAGCAGAGTTAATGTGGGCAGCAGAGAAAGAAAAGGATGAGGAATATATCCAAGGCCAATGGATAGAACAGTTGCTTGGGAAGACAAATGCCATCAGTCCAAACATTCCCCTTCCTTCTTCTTCCCCCACTTTATACACTGCACATGATGTCCTGTGGTGTGGAATATCCCTCTGTCCCTCTGTCCCTCTGTCCCTGCTGTGGTTCCTTCCACCTCCCTTGCCAGCAGGGCACTATGAGGGGCAGAAAAGGCCTTGGCTCTGTGCAAGCACAGCTCAGCAATTAAAACCCCTACTGCTTACCTGGAGATTGTGGTGAGAAAAAGGGAGTCAGTATATTGTTAGGAAATATTTCCATCTACTTCATGTGCTGGTAATGGTGAGAAAGAGGAGGTTTATTCTGAGTGCTTCCAGGACACTCATTGATGTTTTACACTATGAGACGTAGGAGGACATCCTGCCCTGCTTGTTCTAGTAGAGATATTTTTGTTTTACACTACAGCATGTGTTTTTGAACTTCTGAGCAATAGCTTTGGTTAAAAGAACTTACACCAGCCAGGAGTAATACCTAAGATCTCTGTCTCTTGCTGGGAAGCCATTTTGCTTCCCTTTGGTCCTTGCTGCTGGGATTTGTTAATTTTTGGGCAGAGGTAACCAGTTCTCTTAGGAGGCAGGTGCATGTTGGCCTCATGAACACAATGAATGTCCTGACAGCCCCTGGAGCTGTTCTGAAGTTTTTAAAAATTCCTAATTCTCTCCAGCTCTGATGTTACAAGGGTGTAGCACCAAAGGAGAGCAGTATTGCCAGTCTCATCTAGATTTGTATTGATCTGAACCTGCCATTCCTTCAGAAAAGGAAATATTTCTGTTTGGTAAAAAGCTAAGAGCAATTAGCTGGAGCTAACAAGGACTTCTGCAATTAGACTCACTCCTGAGATTCAGAACTTTCCTAACTGGTGATTTGCCCTCTCCCCAGTTCTCTACAGCCCAGTACCCCCCTCTGGGAGGGACTCAGCTAAACACAAAGGTCTAGTTAAAACTTGGTGAAACTTTAATGTCTTGGGATGTCTCCACTCAGTGTCTTGGAAAGAAACTTCATTGAGAATGGGAATAGGCAGCAAGGGATGCGAGCAAGGGCACAGGGGAAGAGCTGGAGAAACTGAAAGACAGAAGCAAATTCAAGATATTTATAATATCAATGACTGCAGACTGACATGCTGCAGTTAATTCCTGATCTGTCCCAATTTAAGGTCAAAATAATCTGCTCATTAACACAAGAATAATTGTCTTGTTTCAGAGCAGATTTGCTGTGAGACCTGAGGCATCACACCCTTTATGTCCAGGGCTGATACAGAGGAGGTCAGTTCTGTGAGAACTTGGCAAACAGGCTGTCAGAAAGGCAGGGCTGCCAGATCATACAATCCCAGAAAATCCTGAGCTGGAAGGGACCTGTCAGGATCATCCAGCCCAGCTCCTGGCCCTGCACAGGGCACCTCAAGAGTCACAACATGTCTGGGGGCATTGTCCAGTCACTTCTTGAGCTCCCATGTGTGGACACTGCTGAAGGTTCAAGGAAAAATCCAACTCGGGTTTTTCCCAGGCTGTTGGCTTTCTCAGCTCCAGCTCGTGTCGTTCCTAGAGTGGGGATTTTTCTCAGAGGCAAACAAGAAAAAAAAAGAATAAATAACACAGATTAACACCTGCTGTTGATCACAGAGCCATGCACGTACTATGTGATGTTTTGCAAAAAGCATGTTTTCAAAGAAGTGTTGCCTTCTTGAACCAATGAGCCTTCTCTATTCTGTATTGCACGATCTATCCTATATAAGTGCAGTGGCCTTTCAATAAATCATTTCTTCTTACTGCTTTGAAGAGGTTGTGTGTGTGTCTGTGTGTGTCTGTGTGTGTGTTGCTCTATTATTCACCATTCCTCATCAGACAGTGACACACATGGGCTCAGTGCTGAGTCCACTTCCCTGGGGAGGTTCTTCCAGTGTCCAACCACCCTCTGGGTGAAAAAGTTTTTTCTTGATATCCAACCTAAACCTGCCCTCACTCAGCTCCAGCCATTCCTCAAGTCCTGTCACTGTTCATGAGAGTGAAGAGATGGATTCCTGCTCCTGGGCAGGATGGTGAAGACCACAGTGAGGTCTGAGATCAGTGTCCTCTCCTCCAGGCCTGCTACAGAGCTCTACAGTTTAAAGAAACATCTCCTAAGGAGCAGCAGACATGAGACACATGATCACAAATGATGTCACGGTGCAGTGGAGGGATTCAGAGGCGGTGAGAATCCCTCTCATGAGGACAGGCTGAGGTACCAGGGCCTGCTCAGCCTGGAGAAGGCTGAGAGGGATCCTATCACCCTATAAAAGTGTCTGCAGGGAGGCTGTGTAGCAGGAAATTCCCCCCCACAAGAGTTTATCTGTTACACAGTCAGATAACTCAAGCAGGACAAGCTCTCCTTGTAGAGAGTCTTTTGGTCCCATGGGGCTAACACGGGTCTGGCATCTCCCAACTGCCCAAAAACATCTGATTGTTGGAGTGAGATCTGGAAGACAAGCTGGATTTCTGACAGACAGGCACAGCACTTCCCAAACTTTATAAAAGCCACTGCAAACCTTCACAAAGCAGAAATCTTATATACATCCCATGGAAATGTGTGGAGTTTCTCCAGTGAGCAGGGATGCTGCTTTGTGGTCCCTCCCCTGGGGTTAAGTGAGGAATCTGTACATTATCATCATTTCTGTGGTAAGTTACATTTGAATCCTAATTAATTATATTTATTTTGCTAGCTTTAGTATAGCTACCTTGATATAGTGCATTGTTTTATGTTATGCTGTAATTTACTAGTAGTTCTTTAGGTTTATACTGTGTAGCAAGTAAATCTGATCAAGATCTTTCATCTGCTACCTCTTGTCTGTTTAATAAATAATTCATTTTATAAACAGACCTGATTTGCCATCATTAAAAGTTGCAGGCCAGAGTGATTCCTTAAATTTAAACTGTTTCCAAAATCTGAGGCAGGGCTTGTGGAAGCTCCCACTCACCCTGGGGCAGGGGCTCAGTGTCAGACCAAGCTCTGCTCAGCAAAAGGAGGAAAGGTGTAACAGTGGTGGTGTTTTTGCATTATTTAATTAGTGGTTTGTTTGAAGTTTTGGGAGTTTTTTTTTTTTTTTTTTTTTTTTTTACTTAAGAGTTAGGATTAAAAAATGCACAAAGGAAATGGAAATGGATTTTTTTTGTGTTTGGGCTTGGCTGTTTATTAAATTTTATTAAAAAGTAGAGAACGTTTAGTAATGCTTCTAGCTGGTAGCAAAATTAAGACAGATTTAGTTAACTACAAAGTCTTTTAAAGTTCAAAGTTTAATAGAGAAATAACATTTATTTTTTAATTTAATTATTAACATTTTTATGACTTTCAGTGTCGTATTAACTGTTTAACTAGAAACTACTATTTGAAACTATGAAGAAGGAAGTCGAATACTGAAAAAGACACTTCTTAAATGTTTTTATTTTGTCTTACATTATGAAAACTTTTAAATTTAAAACTTTTTTACCATGTGAAAGCACACATTTTTATTTAATTACACACTTGTGATTTTAACTTTATTACTCAAATCTGGAAGTCTTTTTCAAGGCCTCGGGTCAAAAGTAGTGTTTTTGAGGGGGTTAGTGCCAGAAAGCACAGAAAACTCCAAAAACTCAGGTCCCTGGGATCCAACAAAAAGGCATCAGGCAGGAACTGAGGCACAGGAAATTCCACCTGAATAGCAGGATGTTTCCTAGGATATTTGAGATATCAACAGAAGTCTGCCTTGGGCAGTTGAGCCAAGCCTGGAAAAGGAGATCCTGAGCTCTGTGTGTGTGGTTTATCTTCATGCCATGACAGTTTGGGCACAGAAATACCAATAATTTGGAATATCAATCATTTGGAATATAACCTGACTCCAGATCCTGGTATCTCTTTGCACGTGTCTGAATTCCCACCACAGCCAAAACTAATCAAAAATTAATAGAATCTGGTGGCCAAATCTTTTGAAAAGTGCAGCTGGCATCTATAGGGCCAGAGTGGCAACTTCAAATGTGGACACTGGGCAAATCTAATGACTAAATTGAATGTTTAGCATAATTTTAGATGTCCAGGAGTGCTGTACCTGCCTTACAAAGGCCATCCCAAAATAATGAGTGCCTCTTACAGCAGTTGTGGCTCCCAGTTGTATGTCAGAAGTGTCATTCCTAATTATTAGGAATCTGTGCTAAAAATCACTTGATAGATGTCAAAACCATCATTCATAGAGTAATATGCCAAAGGTGAAATAAATTGTTCCTGAATAACAGAATTTCTAAATTTTTCTCAAAATCTCTCTTTGTCCAACCTTTAACAACTACCACTGAATCACTGCTCCTTATCTGTGGTACAGTGAAAGTAAAGATATAATTAAAACATCAATCCTGCCCTCCAGTATAAGAAAAAAATTGAACATCCCCTCAGTATAAATCCTTCAAGTCATCTGGTACATTATTTTCTAGTTACATCAACAGTGATAGAAAAAATGTCTCAAATATGCTTTTATATTAAAATATAAAATATATTTTATAACATAATCAGAGATGAGATTTGAAAATATAATTAATTAAGTCTCTTATTGGTGGCTCATTTTAATTAATGCTGAAAAATATTCTCCATTTTTATGTTTTAATAAAAAAATTTTTAATATAAGATGTAATTAAAAACAAAGATGTCAAGCCTCTGCAGAGCATTATACCTTATAATTTTCTCTGTGGAATTACAAACTCTCAAGAAAAAAATTCATATGACATCAAATTAAGAACACTCTACTTTTATGATATTTATATTTACAATTATTTCCAGGAATGAAGGGTTAATTTAAGGAGTAATTAATGTCCTTAACTTTCCAATATCATTTATGTTTTGAGGATTTAATATTAAGAATTTTATTAACAGTTACAGAGCATTACAGTGGTTACATGCCTACACTTGGTTAACATATTTAAAACAATGACTCTAAAAAGAAACATCTTTGAGGCAGTGGGGCAGGAATGCAATTTTGCACACCTTTTTTTTTTTCCCAATAACAATCTTAGTAATAATCAGTACTCAATAATTTCCTGGGCTCCACAATATAGCCTGAATTATGTCCTCTCCTTTCCCCAAAGAAATTTACTAAACATTTTCAGGAAATAAATGCAAACAGATGAAAACATATTCTTCTCAATTACTTCAGTAAAGTCAGGTTCCTGAATGTTATTCTTTTGTTCAAAAAGTCAGAAGTATGTAAAACACAATTTTGAAATTTTTGAAAAATAGCAAGGAAAGAAAAAGAAAAAGGAAAAAGTTTATTTATATAAGAATTTCTTAAGTATGTAGAAGAAATTTCCTTCCAAAATGTCAAAATAGCTTCTAACACTCCCTCTTACAGCTGAAAATCTCCACTCTTCTCCCTCCTTACACCCCAAAAGTGGAGTGTACTCCAAATGTCTGGAGTATACTCCAAAAGTCTGGAGTATATCTGGAAATTAATTTTACTGAACAAGAATTTAGAGTGAAAAATTTCACTACAAACCCCTGAAACAACCCAAATATTCTATTTCATTTCCACACTAATTTAGATTTTCTCCATTTTTTCTTCAGGGCTCTTTTCACCTCCTTATTCCTCAAGCTATAAATGATTGGATTCAATAAAGGAGTCACCACAGAATAAGACAGGGAGAGGAATTTATCCACAGCTGCACAGTAGCTGTATTTTGGCCGCAGGTACATGGAGCCTGCAGTGCCATAAAAAAGGGTCACAACCAAGAGGTGTGAGGAGCAAGTGGAGAATGCTTTCTCCTGGCTCTCAGCTGATGCCATGTGAAGAATTGTGGAAATGATACGAATATAGGAATAAATGATCAGTAAGAAAGGGCTCAGAATGGCAAAGACAGCCACCACAATGACCTGGATTTCACTTGGGAAAGTGCTGCCACAGAGCAGGTCCAGGAGAGGCTGAATCTCACAGAAGAAGTGGTCGATGGCAGAACCACACAAGGGTGAGCTGAAGGTGATGAGGGTGTGAACTAAACCCACAGCAGTTCCACAAATGTAAGATCCAGCAACCAGGCTTCTGCAGAGCCTGCTGCTCATGATAATTGTGTAATGCAAGGGGTAGCAAATTGCAAAATAACGATCAAGGGACATGGCAGCCAAGAGAAAACACTCAGCAACTCCAAAGAAAAGGAAGAAAAACATTTGCATTGCACATCTTGCCTTGGAAATACTTACTGTTCCCACCATCAGGTTCTCGAGAATAGTTGGGATAATGACTGACAAATAGCAGATATCCAAACAGGACAGCTGAGTGAGGAAGAAATACATCGGGGTATGGAGGCTGTTATCACTCTTTATTATGAAAGCTATCACTGTGTTAGCCACCAAGGTGAGGATATAAAGAGACAATAAAACTACAAAGAGCAAAGGGTGCAAATGAGAGATTCCAGAAAAACCCAGGAGTCTGAATTCACTCAATCCACTGAGGTTCCCAAGGATCATCTTTCTCTGGTGCCTTGTAGAGCTCTCCTCGTTTTAGTGTTCAGCAGCTGATGAAGCTGCAAATAGCCAGGCAAACCTGCAGTCAGAATACAACTGCCTGCTTGAACAGACAAAAGGATGAGTAGAATTTAGAAACTATACAGATTTTGAAAAGATGATCTGAACAGATGATAAAAATTTCTAAAGAAAATAAGGCAGTCTTATGCATTTATTTTTGTCTCTATTTTTGACTGATTCTTCTTTCATAGCATTGCCTTCAAAGTTTGCATATTCAGTCTTCAAATTCTCAGCTACCACTTTTACCCTGTAGAAAAAGAAAAGTTATTACGGTTATTAGGCAGATATCTTTCTATGGACTAATCAGTTCAAGTCTCAAAAATCATCAGTAGCAACATTTGAATATAACGAAGGTAATTTCTCTGTTACCTGTTGTGTGGAGTGTGGTAGGAGAAGAGAAAAGGGAAAAAAACTCCTAAATTATGAGGTCTCCAGAAAAGCTTTCAACTCTTGAGCACTCTGTAGTGAAGCAGAAGACAGGCTTTTTCCACATCTCTTTATACTATATATATATATATATATTTATAAAGTCCACTGAGACTGGCTAGTGCTGATTGGAGCAATAAGGAATAGTTGTTAGGGGCTGGGTAAATGTGATGCATGTTTATGAGCTGACTCACAGCCACCTCTAGTTTTACATAACTTGGAAAGCATTTCTGTATAAACCCAGATATCTTACAGAAATATCAACATCTGGTTTTACTTTGCAGTAATTACTATCACTCCATAATGCAGCCAAATTAATGACAGAGTTGCCACATAGGCTTATCACACTTGTACTTTCTCAACAAAATTTGAAAGTGAAGTGGAGATGCAGTCCACATTCATTTGGGGATAAGGAACAAAATATTCACTCATTACCAGTCTTAATTTTATTAAATTAGATCTATTAAAAGATCTTTCTGATCTAGCTGTCGTTTGGGTTATTATGTGCTTTCTTATTCAGATCCATCAGCAACCCCACATTGTCTCTCTCACCACAACACCCCTTTCAATGCCAGAGAGATGGATTAAAAGTGGAATTACTGGCTGATACTCACATTTCCAGTGTTAAGACATCTTAATCAGTCTGATCCTTTTTCTCCTGGCTGTAGGATTGTCTTTGCTCATTTTCAGCCTTAGTCATTGACTGTAGAGTGACCTCTGCACCACAGTCACATCCTCTGAACAGCAGAAACTGATTTTGTAGGAAAAACCACCTAATGATATAGGTGTCTTGTATGGTAAGGTGACAACTTGAAAGTGTAATATCTTTGTTTAATTAAACAGAAGCATAATAAAGGCAGAAATTATTACCCACAGAGCAAAATCTCTGAGAAATCTGAAAGACCTATCTGAAATGGAATGGTGTGTTCTCCATGGCAGGCCTTTCCTGCACCATTAATTAGATAATAAAAATACTAAAACCAGAGTTGACACGAGTTATACACATGTTCTTTCCTCCTGCAAAACCTTTAAAGCCATTTTCCTGTGTCCCTTTGTAGTTTGTCTCCATATCAAATCTTTATCCCTTAATTCAGGCAAGATCAGGCCCAAGACCATGAAAGGCCAAAATATGACAGATTAAAGTAGATAAGCAAGTGCTCTGAAGGTCTTTACACTTTGAGAGAACCAGAGAAAGACTTGTGTTGTACCTAAACAATGAGAAAAAATAACTGACTCCTACAACTGCAGCAGTCAATACCCAATAGATTCTTTTCCTCTGGGAACAGAGAAAAAATACTTAAGGTTTGTGATGTGGCTTTTCCAAAAACATTAACCATAGATTTCTCTTTCTGACAGGTGAGAAATTTACTTCTCGCTTCTTACTACTTTATTTTACTTCATTCTTCTGTCTCTTCTTCCAGATGTTATTGTCCTCTGGCACGTATACAGGTAGGACTGCTCTCTCAGGGAAATTTATCAGCCTATGAAGTAAATGGATTATTGGAAGAGAAGATCAATTCCAAGACATTCTTGTATTCTTGAAAAAAACTGCTACACCTGAAACATGCCTGGCACAAATGTTATTTTCTGGGGCCCAATCCACATTCTTCAGTACTTTTTTACATGATACTGTGGAGAGTTTGTGGGTTTATCTGTGTTCACCAGGCGATTCTTTCCTGGAATGGACCCCATCCAGAGAATGATAGCCTGAGTTCAGATATTAAACTGTGATTTAGGGTTATTCATCAAATCTCTCTGTTCTCCATGTGTGTGGGGTGTGTATTTTTTGGGATGTCACCAGAGATTTACATTCCCATTAGAATGACTCCATAGTGATTTTAGAGGAAATATTTACTCTAATGTAAATGAGCTCTGAGAAGTGATTTAAACATGCAAATGGATTTGCAGGAACTTTTAGCATATATGTATGAGTTTCAGGAACTGTAATGAATCTGTGCAAGGTACACCATTTAAACCAGTCTGTTAGCTAGCTGTGGTGGGTGCAACTGGAGGATGTCCCCTGCTGAAATAAAGTAATGCCACTTTCTAATACTAAAATCACAGTGTTAAAGAATTATTCCTGACTTTTGGCAGCAAAAGCATGATTCTAAAATCAGTGGTGCTCTGCAGAACTGGAGTCCCCTGACTGATTGCCCACTTCACTTCGGGGTTTTTCCATAATTTTATTCTGCTTGCTACATGAGAACATTCCTTAATGCTACCTAAATGATTTTTCCTGTTGATATCCAGATCATCACAATTAAAACTTAGTTGACCTTGATCTATTTCCTGGGATTTTTAGGCACTCTCAGATTTGAAGGACTCTTTTTATGATATCATGAAGAAGTATGCAGACTCTAGGTTTTGCTGAGGCACTGCTAATCCTCCTTGGTTTCATGATTCTCTGCTACCAGACACTTCCCTTGCTTCTGCTGCCGTGTATTGCAGTCTGCTGAAACACTCCCACTTTAAACCACTTTGGTATCTGTACCCATATTTCATTTCTGGGTCACACCATCAATGTGACTCTGCTATAGAGGAACTCGAGAGAAAGGAGTGTGCATTGATGCAGTCCCCACATGTACTTTGGGATAAAGTTGCCCCAAAAGATCATCCTTTCCCACAAATTAACATGTAGGTTCCCCTACTTCTTCTTCCTAAGGTTTGTCATTAATCAGAAAGATTAAAAAGAAAAAATAACCAACAACAAAAACAAATCCCCATCCAACCAACCAAGCAAAAATCAGACACTTTCTTTGCCACATCTGCTGCAGCAATCAAGGATTTAGCATTCAAATTATTTCTTTGGGTAAGATTTATTTGACAGATGTGCCCACCAAGCAGTCAGAGCATCTTTCACAGCACAGACCAACTCACTCAATGTTATTCACCACCAGGAGATATTCCCATTGTGTTTGGGGAAAGGCTCAATAAACAAGGGGAGGCACAGGTGTTGGTCTTCATTTCCATTTATGAAAACCTAGTTGAATTTAGTGATGTAAGGTGATGATTCTCCCTGCAGTCCATCCCTACCTTTACAATTGTTTTGAGTAATGCCTACCCCCCTTCTATTGTGGCAAAAAGAAAATGCCTTTTCCCCTTCTCTTCATCAGATCATAGAATGTCTCATGTTGGAATGAACCCATAATGCTCATCCAGTCCAACTCCCCACAGAAGTTATCACTGAGTGGAGAACAGGAACACTCCAGACAAAGTTTGTTAGAGAAGCCCTCCTGTCAAATCAGCAGGTACAGAAAGGACACATTTGTTTTCTAAATTCCTCAGAGAGGTTTTTGGATGCAGCTGGATCCCATCCCAGCCCCAGACTCCTCAACAGTTTATGTCCAAAGGGTTACAGAGGTGTAACTGAGCCTGTATACAATTTTGCCCCATGGGATTAAAGATGGCAAGCCAAATATAAAAATAAAAAGAAGTATTTATTGAAGTTCAAAGCAACGATTAAGCTAAATACCTTGACTAGAATTATTTGCTACATTGCATAGGCAGCCTAACTAGCATAACACAGCATATCTAGGATACTAACATAGCATAACTAACTACCAGTTATGTTATAGTAGAGTGCATTGTTTTTGAAGCAAGTGAGAAGCAATTCTATTAAATCAAACAAAACAATTATTAAGTAGGATTGATGTCACCCATGCAACAACCATGAGCAAACCTTTGTTTCTCAGCCTTGAGAAGCGACCTTACAGGTCTTCTCTGCTCAAGGGAGGGATCTTCACATTCCTTAGGGAGGTATTCTGGAAGTTCTTGTAATGCAAAAGTGGGACTGCCCTTCTATAGCATAATGTGATTGGCTGCCTCTGATACATTTTTAGATTATGTTTTGTCAGGTTTGTTCAGCAAAGTAGCTTTGCTGCTGAAAAAGTGTTAGCAAGGCTTTCGTTTCTTCCATGTGACACTTGTGACTCTCACTTCCATGTTTAGGCCTGGAGATCTTTGCTGCTGCTGCCCCCACACGAGGGAGTATCTGTTTGCATGTCCTCGTGGTGCTGGTCACCAAGTCATGACTTTTGCCAAGACATGCTTATCCTGACTCAAGGACTTTTTGTTTCCTCATTTTATGCTATGCCAGTGAAGAGGCTCACAAAAGAAACTGGCAGAAAGCACAGTTGAGGCAGGTGACTTGAACTGCCCAGAGGGACATCCACACCACAGAGCATCATGCCTGGTATATTAACTAGGAGGAGCAGCCCAGAAGAGCACTGTAATAAAGTAATGTGTGATACTAAAAGTCACATAAAAGAGCTTCATTAATTGGGATGTTTCCAGTGACAGTGCAGGTGTGATAGTTTGGCGAAGCTGGTCTCAGCATTCTTGAACACTAAAAACAGGAGGCTTTCCTTGCTCGAGCCATTCCTGTAAGGTGCAGACAGGACCCAGCTGGAGCTGCTGCATCCCTGCTCAGGCAGAGCATCCTGCCCCAGCTGGCACAGCTCCCTGAGCACTGGGGGGCTGACAGTCCATCACTTCACACTGCAAAAGCCCCACTCTTCAACAGGACACACTTCTAACCTCCCCTTCTCAGAGCTCCAGTGGCTGGAGGTTCCTCCCTTGAGTGAGGCCACCCACCAGGGTTCCACCTTGAGACCGAGCAAAAAAGCCACGGGCAACGGAGACTAATATATCAATCTCTACTCAACATTTGCTTTTCTAGCTTTATTAGAAAAATTGCTTCAAAATTGCTTCCAACTACTGACCTACATTACTAGCAACAACTATCTACACAGTGGAATAATTCCAATTAAAGCCTATTAGTCTACACCATCTATATAAACAAATTGTTCCCTCATCCTTGAGGAGGCGTGGAGAACACAAGGACACTTTAGCTAAAAAGTGCAGAGCTGATCTTCCATTCTGCTCCAGCCAGGGCCGTGACCCGACTGCAGCACTGCCAGAGCGCCCGAGTGCCGGTCAGACACGCAGCTCTGGGGCCTGGGAACCCTCCTCTCCCTCGCTGAAGGCCGCTGGGCTGTGTGCTGCACAAAGCGGCCCTGGAGGCCCCAGCCCCGCCGTGGGGATCTCCTCTGCTCCCTGCACCTCGCTTGGCTTTGCTCCCGAGCAGCCCTGAGCACGGGAGCCTGCTTCAAGCAGGAGCTGGAGGGCCCTGGCACTGCACTAGGGGCAGGGGTTTGCGCAGCTTGGGGAATCTGCCAGCCTCCTCCTCTTCCTGGCGGAGGGTTCGGGGTCAGAGTGCTGCACAAAGCGGCTCTGGAGGTTGTCGCCGCCCTGCGGGGACGCGCTCGTGTCCCTCTGCCTCAGCAGGGCCTGCTCCTGAGCAGCCCCGGGGCCAGCAGCACACTGCAAGCTCCTCTTGGGAGGTCTTGGAGCTGCACCATCCCTGGGAGCGGGGCTGCAGCTTGGAGGGCTCCTTCTCCTCCCTGCAGTGTGCTCACTGCCCGGGGTGTCCCCAAAGCGGCTGCGGCCTTCCCTGCCCCGCAGCCGGGATCTGCTCCGGGCCCGCTCCCTGCCAGGGCCTTCCACGTCCAGCGCCATGTCCTGGAAAGAGAGCGATGCACAGTTCCTGCCCTTCTCTCCTGAAAGGGCCACAGCCACTGGGGAACCCCCAGAGATCCGCGAGGGGACATTTCAGGGCCTCCCAAAGGCTCCTCTGGAGGCTGCCAAGGCCAAAGGGCCAAAGGGGCACAAATGGGATGCACCCAGTGTAAGGGTCGGTCTGAAGTGTCCCTGATCTGCCTCACGATCATTCAGGATCAGGGACTGAGACCCTGGCACCCCAGCACTCGCTCTGGACAGGAGATCTGGCCTGCCTGAGGGGGATGCTTGCCAAGGGACTGTTCTGCAGGTGAGGGCTGTACTGTCATGGCGCCTTCGAGCAGGTCCATGGATAACAGCACCCTGTTTCTGCACCTGCTTCTCAGAGCAATGATCTCTGCATACAACAGTCCATAAATCTGCCCCTCTTTTGGCCAGAGGCCACTTGCTTTGGAAAAGGACTGCAAAAAGTGACTTTCCTGGGGAGACTTTGAGATCTCCCCTCAGAACACAATTCTATTGGCAGGACCACGAGGACGTTTGTGTCTACTGGTTGATCATGAGGACACATCCCATCTGTTTGTAGCTATTCCCCATTCCCCTTTTTCTCTGTCTCCATATCCTTCGTTTCCTTTATATCTCTCCCCTCTATCACAGAAACTGAGTTGTTGGCACTCAATAAAGTGCGTTTCTGTTGCTGTTGAATAAAACTTTAGTCCCTTGCTGTTTGTCTTTTGCACCCTGAGGTCAATGAACCATCACGACCCCCGCTTGTGCTGAGGGGATCGTGACAGCCCAGCTGGGATGCTGGGAGAGGAAGCAGCACTGTGGCTGTGAAGAGTGCTGCAGGGTGGGAGGGGAAAAGGAGAAATGCTGAGATCCTAGAAAGAGATCCACTGCTCCTCTGGTGCCCTGACCCTCCTCCCCAGAGTTACCTTTGTGCTGCCACGCAAACCCTGTGGGCCAACAGAAGCCACCTGCTTGCTGCTGGCTGCCCGCTGAGGAAGGAGGGAAGGGGCACGTGGTGGTGCCAGCGAGGAAGAAGCCCTTTCTCCAGTCTTCAGATCAGAGCATCTGCAGAAAAAAAAGACTGATCTCAGTTTAGGGCTGTTTTTGCAGCCTTCTCTGGGGCTCATTCATTCTCTTGGAGAGGTTTCTATGACAGAGAGAAAACTTAACCAAGGCCACTAATGGAAATTACAGCTACAGTCCTCCCACCCAGTCTACTCCTTTCCCAGCACAACCTCATCTCTATGCCTTCTACAGCCTCCATTTCACAAATTCATAGAATTGTTTGGATTACAAGGGATCTTAAAAGCTCATTTTGTGCCACCCCCCTGTCGTGGGCAGGAATACCTTACAATAGACCACGTGTCTCCAAGCCCTGTCCAACCTGGCCTTAAACACTTCCAGGGATGGGGCACCCACAGCTTCTTTGGGCAGCCTGTTCCATTGTCTCACCACCCTTACACTGAAGCTTTTCTTCCTAACATCCTATGTAAACCTGCCCTGGGTCAGGTGAAAACTGACACCCTTCATCCTGTCCCACCCTCCCTGATAAAGTGTCCCTCCCCATCTTTCCCCTTAAGTTCTCTCGCTCTTCTCTACAAAAGTCCAGCATCAGAGAGCAGACAAGGAGCTGCTACATCAGGGCAGCAGCCTGAAGGACAGACATGGGGGGACACAGGTTCCACAGCACTGAGTGAAGCAGGTAGTAACTGCATTTAGTGGGGAAAACACTCTGGAAAAGCAAAACAATTAACAGGGGAAAGGAAACATCTTCTGAGCACACCTGAGTGCTGGTTATTACCTGGCATAGAACAGCAGGTAGGCTTGCTGCTTGAGAGCTGTGTCAAGGCAACGGAGCTCCACAGACTCATCATCCATCCGGTACCACAGCCCGTTGCTGGCCTGTGGAAAAGAGGCAAGGATCTCTGCTTCTCTCCAAAAAAACTACCTAACAAAGAGCATGTCAAAACAAATCCAGTCCAGCCCCTAAGATCACCTTCTGCCCCAAAACCCTGGCTGTCAGTAACACTGACAGGAAACTTTCTCTTCCCCACACACATTTTCCCCATTGGGAAGGAGGGAAGTTGCTGACTACCTTTGTGTAGCAGAAGTAGTGTCCTCCTTGGCAGGTGACCCCACTGTGCACCAGGACAGCATACAAGGAGTAAAGGAGGGGCTCTCCCTCTGCCTGGGACATGTACGGGCGAAGATCCAGGTACTCGGGGTACTCCACAGCCTGCAGAGACACCAGCAGGGCTCACAAGTGACCCTGACCTGTGGCACAGAACAGCCTGCCACCTCCAGGGGCCAGAGGGCTCTAAATACATCTCTGGGGCTCAGGAACAGCTGGTTTCTCATAGAGCAGCATTTAATGCTTTGGGTGGCAGGAAACTGTTCTTGGCCAAAGCAGCTCTGTTGGAGAAGAGCGCTTGCCTCTCTTCCCAAGGGAATTCTTCTCTCCCCACAAGGGAACACGGCTAACCCAGCACAAGTGGCTTGTGACAAGCTTTAGGAAATCTGCTGCAGGAAGAGAAAGCTGCACACCAGCTGTGCACAAACCTTGCGGATCTTCCCGCCGGTGAAACAGTCAAACCTTTTCAGGCACACCGTGAGAACCTTGGGTGCACAATGGACTGTGAATCTCTTGGAGGCAGCAACGTTCTTCTTACACCTTGAAACCAAGCACAGAACCACTGCTGAAGTGCACCCAATCCTCCCCCAAGGTGGCCAGGCAAGCTCTCCTCTCTCACACAGCTTTTGCTACTCTAAGGCTATTCACTGCCATATTTGACAAGAGTTGCATCTCCTCTGCATGCAGTGAATCTCCCCGAGAAGATGACTTCTGCTCAATGACATGCAGCCCCTCACACAGGATCTCCTCTTAAGGCGTTCTCAGGAATCATCTTACGTGTTGCATTTATAGCAGTTTTCACCATCCAGGTGCTCGGGTCTCACAAAGTCCTCCAGAGCTGCCGTGAGGGACGAGGCTGCCTGGAGGAGTGAGAAATGAGCACACTGAGCTGCAGGAAATCCCCTCAGCCAAACAACTCGCAGGAGCTGCAAGAAAACCCCGGTAGCTGGTGCTGAACAGACCCACCATGAACCTGTCCAGAAGGAGGCAGGAACAGAGTGTGATGCTGAACATTCCCCTGTGTGCCAGAGGCTCCTGGAGCCATCAAGAGCTCCCTCCCTGTAGCACCACTCAGTTCGACTCATGACAGTGTGCAGGGCCATCAGTGGTGCAAACAACCCAACCCATCAGCCTGGGAGCCAGACAGGCATTGGGGGAGGACAAAGGGAACAAGGATGAGGAAAGATCAAGGGTGCAGAGAGGAAAATGCTGCTTGTCCAGCTCAAAAACAGCACCTACAGAGAGACCACAGAGTGTCACAGCCTCTGCAGGAGGACACCATCCATTCCCCTTCCCACCCACCACCAAGGTCTCCTGCGCTCACAGTACACATTTTTAAGACAATTGTCTTGTCTGTGGAAAGCTGCAAAGGGGCCTTGGGATGTCTTGAAGCACAACTGCAAAGCTTCTTACTTTGATATCCACAGGGATATCCAGGAAGGCCTCGTAGGAGTCCGAAATGGCTTTGCAGCTGAAGCAGGTGACTGGAAGGAAAAATCCACATGCTGAGCAATGGGAAGCTGACTGACATTGCCCATTTACACACTGTACCTGTCCCACCAGTCCCGGCCCCAACTGTCAGAAGGGCACAGGAAATGTCAAAGAGAGCAACAGTTGTGGAAACGTACCTCTGGATCTCAGAAAGCCTCCAAATATTTGAGAGACAATGGTAGTGGATTGAGATGAGAGGTCCAAGCTGGAAAACAAGTGGTAAGACAGAGCATTATCTCCTCCAAGAGTTTTGCTTGGCCTGAAAGGCCAGGCTTTAGCTTTCCCTTGATGGGAGCACGCCAAGCAGCCCAAGGGCTCAGAACTTGGGAGGGTGATTTGCTTGTGCTTACTCGCTGCTTGCACTCAGACAAGCTCTCTGCATGGCATTGACAGTACAGGACAGGAAGTCGTGGGCATCTTCCTCCCTGCCAAGCTGGAAGTGTTCTCCTATGCCTAAGAAAGAAGTTTGTAGTTCTCTCATACAGGAAGGGAAGAAAAGCTGTCCAAGCACCTGGCATGACTTACGTCTGAAAACCTTGAGGACAGCCAAAGGCAGGATGGCACTGACAGGGGAACGCAGGACCTTGTTCACGTGTGCTTCCATGACACACATCATGCAGAAACCCTGCTGGTGACCTGAAGAGGGACACACGAAGGTCCTTAGCTTAGCAACACATCCACAGCAGTGGGAAACTCCTCCTCTTCCCCTCCAGGGCAATACTGCACTCATCCCAACGTCCCAGTGATCCCAGGGCATTTTAGTGTGCAGAAAATGTTCTTAGAGGGATGCTAAAGCCACAGTTTTCTGTGCAATTAGCCAAGAGGGTTTCACTTGGAATAAAGGAACAAAGGAATAAAGGAATAAAAGAATAAAGGAATAAAGTCTGGGACCTAGAAATCAGCTGCTTTCATGAAGGGAAAGACAGCTGGGTAGGACAAGTGGCTTCTAGGCTTGAGTGTTTCAAGAACATGAACTCATGGGGCTGACAATGGGCTGCTGTTCTCCTAAATCAAATTGCAGGATCTGGGAATCTCTGCGACTCGATGAAGAGATTTTCAGATGTTCCTAAAAGCACTCACAGGCCTGGCTGTGCTCTCGGGACAGCAGGTAGTTGGCCAGTGGGGGGGTGTAGGTCAGGCACTGCAGGACAGCGTTGAGGAAGCAGGTGTTGCCCACATTGAAGAGCCCTGCTCCAGCACTCTGTCTCTGCTGCCAGACCATGCAGATCTTCTCCGGTGGGAAGAGGATCCTTTTTGGAGGAGCCATTCCCTCGGCAATGACTGCAGAGAAATTCCATTTGGAAAGAGATCAGACAAGGAACTAAAGCATATTCAAACTTGCAGGTTTCTACACAAGCACTCAGGACAAGCAGCTTGAACCTTCAGCTCAGTATCAGGGGAAGCCTAGCACTGCCATTGAAATTTCCTGGTTTGGAAAAGTCTCTTGCCCTTTGGCTGACTTTGCCAACAGTTCAACAAAGCCCAGCTCTGATTTTTGGGCCTCAGGGAACCTTCCTTTCTCACCAGAGCTCTCGACTGGATTATCAGGTCAAGCTTTCCCTGATTGTAACTGACTGTAAACTACTGAAAACAGGCAAGTACTGAACACAAAAGGTAACTCAGGGATGTCAGAGCTCTCTGTGAGCATTGATGTTTCAAAGTCTTGTACATAGTGACAAAGGAGAGACAAAAGGTGTTATCCTGTGACCAGTCATAAACACTTGGGTCAGGCTGGCTGCTCTCAGCAATCCCAGAGCTCACTCTAGGTTGTGAGCACATCATTCTGGGATCTGACCACCAGTCATGTCAGTTGTGTGTGGGGAGTCACAAAGTCCAAACCTGCCAGTGAAGCTGTTACTCACAGGAATCGTTCTCTGTTGTGGCCATTGCCTCTCTCAGGAACAGAGGGCAAAGCCCTGGATGACGCTCCAGAAAGAGATCAGTGTCAATCCCCTCACCTGATTGCAAAGAAATTACTGTAGATCACCAAAAGAATAAAAAGTCCAAATAAATACAGCCTAGAGAAAGAACAGGCTTTGCCATCAAGAGTTTCAGTGGTGCTGGTACCAGGTGCTGAACTGCAGATTCACACCTTTGTGATGGGTGACAGAGCCCCAGGAGCTTCAAAGGTCCTTCTGCAGTGCTCCAGTGCACGTCACCTTCCCTGAACAGTCTCTGCTGCTGCTGTCACAGCATCAACAGCAGAGCTCTCTGCCTTCCCCCTCCTCTGCAGGAGTGACCAGCATTCAGCCACTAACTTAACTACTGCCTTTGCTGCTCTCCTTTTTCTGTCTCACTCCCTCCTGCAGCAGCCAAGGTGGGCTTTTGCCACTCTGGCCTGAGCTCGGCCCCTCAGGCTGCACTCACCCCCTACCTACCCACCCTAGGCTATAGTAAAGAAAAGAGAATCAGCAACTAAGGACTCTGGCCTAGCCTGTATCAGAGCAGCCTGCAGAGGTGCAGCAGCTGAGCCTTCAGCTAGGAAGGTATAAACCAGCCTAGACTTTTATCTCCTTCCCCTGTGCTCTATCCCAAGAGTCAAACCATAATTACCTGGGAGGGGATGAAAGTTGAAGGGGACAGTAAACAATGAATCTGTTTGAAAGTCAGAGAGGCGAGTAGCCAAGGAGGAAGCTGAGCTATCCTGAAGACCAGCTGGTTCGTTGGCCTGTTCTCAGGACACTGAGCACTGGGCAGGTGAGCTCACAGTCACTCGAGAGGTGCCACACCTCTGCCCCTTTGTGACATGGGGACACACAGCCACGTGTCTCCTGGAGAGCACAGAACCACAGACCCCCCTGGGCACAGGAACCCACCTGGCTCCTCTCCCAGGTGCCAGGCACTGGGACACCCCTGTGCTCTGATGAACAGGGGTTCATTGGCCGGCAGAGCCTCCCTTGGCTGAAGGATCAGTGAACTCCTTCCCCCAAGCACAGAGCCCAGTGAGCACAGGCCTGCCCAGAGCTGTCACAAGCCAGGTCACAGTTCTGTCTGGCACACGTGAAGCACAGAAAAACACTCTGTAACTCACAAAATAAGTTCTAAGAGTAGGTGTCTGTTTATTTAGCACTGGGGGCCATGGGGGACAGCTCCTCCAACAACATGCACACCTTTGGCAACCTGCACCTCTCCTTTTCTTCTCTACAAACCAGGGATACACAATTCGCCTCATACATATCCATTGCCTCCCCACTTCACATGGAAATTAGTTTCACTCCTCTTTGCACTGCCCATTGCTCCTTTCAGGTTGCTCTGGTGCTCCTCTCAGGGTCTTTGGGATGAAGTAAATGGTCTTCCTCTCAGAACTTTTCACTTTGCCTCCTTGCACATGCTCTCTTTTTCATCCTTTGGCCATTTCCCAGACTTTGCTATCAGTTTTCCAGGTCTCAGGGGTCTGAGGACCCCCTCATCCTGTGGTGTCTTTCTCCCTGCATCCTGTTTGCTCATTCTAGCCTTTGACCTCACCTTATAGCATTGCTCTCCTCCTGTCCTTGTAAGCACCGTAAATTACAGCAAACGATACAGTTTTGTCATCCCCCTTTCACCCAAAGCATCTCTTGATGCTTGATTCTTAAGTCTCAGTTTCTCTCTTTCACACAGGCTGCTGGGCATCTCTGTCCCACTCCTCCCACGTGCAGTCCTGTGCCTGTGGGACTCATGTGGCAAAGCACCCAAGCTCTCCCAGGGTCATTTCCAGTGAATTTTATCTGCCCCAAGGTACACCCACAGGCTGACCCTGGGCTGGCACCTCCAAAGGGACCCCCCAGAGGCTGTGCTGGGTGAACCTTGGCAGCCAGGCCCCCACCCAGCTGCTGCCTCTCCTGGGCAGCTTTTAGCAGCTTCACGTTCACTCCTTCCTCCAGCCTGGGTCAGGCTAGGTTTGATCACACAGCGTTTTAGCCAGATCCCCACTCACGAGGGCTGCAGGCACTTTTGTTCCTGCTGCATCTGACCAACAAGCTTTTGGGCCATGCAGCAGGCAGTTGGTGTTCCTCGTGCTCCAGAGACACAGCTGGCTGCTAGTTATCCCTAAAGCCTTAGAAATTTACCTTTTACATTTGTCATGTATTTGCAATCCTGCAATTCTTTTGTGTATAAACCCCATGTACAGTGTGAGCTGCTCGCTTTCCCATTCCGGTCAGACACAACAATTCCTCTCTAGGCCTGCGAATCAAGGACACCTCACTGTCTCAGGCCCCAAGAGATGGAAACAAAAGTGAGTTGGGGGGGGAAGCAAACTGAGGGTAAATGACTTCATTACCCAAAGCTCTACTTGGAAGACCAATCCCTAATATGCAAATGGACCAAACTTATTAAAGTATCAAAACCTGTCACCCTGTTGTCCATTTTTGGATGTAGCCCCTGGGGGGCTTTGTCTGCCTGAAATGTACCTGAAGGCCCTTCCATAAACACAACTGCTTTTTATTCCCTTCATTTTGTCTGGCCTCTGGTTTTAGGTAGTCCCAAAAGGCATCAGCCTACTTGCACGGGCTGCTTTGGCCCCTGCCCAGTCTGGGCCACCAAGTTTCACCAAGTTCTATCACAAGGCAGTGACACACACCAACAGCTAAGATGGAATTTGGGAGACCCGGACCCACCGAACACTCTCCTGCTGGGGAGAGTCTGAGGCACAGGCAGGAGGAGCCAGCACCAGCACAGCACTGGAGCAATTCACCCCATCTGCATTTGTGTTAATTGAGGAATTACGCTTTCCTTCTCACTTCCAACTAGGCAATCATTGCCCTTTTCCCCTGCAAACCCCACACCAGCCTCAGGTCAGGATCCAAGGACCTGCATGGGCAATGACCACTTTAGCTGTGACCCTCTTGCCTGGAAAGGCTGACCTGGAACAGAGACTAGACAGAGCAAAAGGAATAAAATAGGAATTGATTGAAAGGATCCACCTTGGGCAGTGCAAGAGCCCGGCCGGGGCTCCACCCAAATCAAATCCAAGGTGGATCCTGGTCACGAGTTTTACACTTTTATAACTTTCCGTTCATCTTGGCGTCAATTATCCAACCACAGCCCCAGGCTACCAAATCTCAGAGGCCTGGCTTGCTCCGTTTCCCTCGCCGTTGTTTCTGATTTTTGGCTACCAATTGTTCTTGATTCTCCAGCTAGAAAGGAATTGTTTTGTCCAACTCCCTTGTGAAGAGAAGTTACTAGCACCTAATATAAAGTTTCAGAGTTACACACTGAGCAGCAGAGATTCTGATAAACAGAAAGCTAAAAACCAAGGTGGTGCAGCTCTCCGGAGCCTGGGCCAGCTCACTGCAGACACACCGGCACTGCACCAGTGCGGGAACTGCCCCAGAGCAGGATTTCCTGGAGGCAGAACCTTTGGAGCTAATTGCTCCACAGTGTGCGCGGCCGCAGGGGTCAGGTAAAGGAGGAGAGGAGGCTCTCAGCTTCTGAGCTTCCAACGCGTTTATTGAGGCTGGAGGGTTCAGGGGCAAAGAGCCCCGAGCACTGCTGTGCCCAGAATTAAATTGGGGCGCAGATCAGTTTGTTGTACAAACATTTGAGCAGTGAGGGACCCTCAGGGGCGGAGCGGAGGGCAGGGTCTGACAGAGCTGAAACCAAGGAGGGCAGCAGGGGCAGGAGAAAGCGACACAGGGGCCAATGGGGCATCGAGGAACAGGGGATTTCCAAAGGGGCAGAGCGACAGGGGATGGGCCCAGGGTGGGACTGACCGGGAAGGGACTGGAACAAGGGGCGGGGTTACAATGATGGACAGGGAAGGGAATGGAAAAGGGGCGGGGTTACAATGATGGACAGGGAAGGGACTGGAACAATGGGCGGGGTTACAATGATGGACAGGGAAGGGACTGGAACAATGGGCGGGGTTACAATGATGGACAGGGAAGGGAATGGAACAAGGGGCGGGGTTACAATGATGGACAGGGAAGGGAATGGAACAAGGGGCGGGGTTACAATGATGGACAGGGAAGGGAATGGAACAAGGGGCGGGGTTACAATGATGGACAGGGAAGGTGGGACTGGAACATGGGGGCACAGTTACAATAATGGCCAGGGAAGGCGTTGGATCAAGGGGCAGGGAAAGCCAAGCAGGGCACTTTCAGGGGTGCATACAACAAAAGGGCTTCCCTGCTCAAGGGAGGGATCTTCACACACTCTAGTGAAGTATGCTGGAATTTCTTGTCATGCAAAAGTGGGACTGGCCTTCTGTAGCATAACGTGATTGGCTGCCTCTGGTACATTTTTAGATTTTGTTTTGTTATGTGTATTCAGCATAGTACGCTTTGCTGCTGAAAAAGGTGTTAACAAGTCTTTGGTTTCTTCCATGTTACATTTGTGACTCTCACGTCCATGTGTAGGCCTGCAGATCCTTGCTGCTGCTGCTGCCCCCACATCAGAGAGTATTTGTCTACGTGTCTTCGTGGTGTTGGAAATTATATAACTTTACTGATGCCTTTTCTAATTAATTGTATTAATTAAGCAGAAGCAGGGTAATTTTCCATTCTGTCATATGCCAGTGGAGCCAAAACTTAGCAAGGCTTGACATGAGCTACTACAGTGGGAACACAGCTTGGGGAAACCCCTGAAGTTTTAAGATTTGCTAAAATATCTGTAATTAAGCTTATGCTACAATGGTATCAGACCCAAACCTGGACACAAGGAATGCACAATTTAGTTACAACAAGGCCATTGTGCAGAACCCTGAGATAAAGAGGGAACAAACAAAGATAATTCAGCAATCGTACTGTAAGCCCATTGTCCTGAATCCAGCTAGGGTAGAGATAATATCTGAATTTCACTAGCTGTTACTATGCTGTGTTCTGGATTCTGAAAGAAAATGATTTTGATATTAATGTCTCCATATCTTTTCAGTGACAGTGGAAGTGTAATAGATTGGCCAAGCTGGTCTCAGCATTCTTGGACACTAAAAACAGGAGGCCTTCCTTGCTCGAGCCATTCCTGTAAGGTGCAGACAGGCCCCAGCTGGAGCTGCTGCATCCCTGCTCAGGCAGAGCATCCTGCCCCAGCTGGCACAGCTCCCTGAGCACTGGGGGCCTGACAGTCCATCACTTCACACTGCAAAAGCCCCACTCTTCAACAGGACACACTTCTAACCTCCCCTTCTCAGAGCTCCAGTGGCTGGAGGTTCCTCCCTTGAGTGGGGCCACCCACCAGGGTTCCACCTTGAGACCGAGCAAAAGGGCCACGGGCAAGGGAGACTAATATCAATCTCTACTTAATATTTGATTTTCTAGCTTTATTAGAAAAATTGCTTCAATAACGTTTCCAACTCCTGACCTATATTACTAGCAACAACTATCTACACAGTGGAATAAAGCAATCTAATTAAAGCCTATTAGTCTACAGCATGCATATATACAAGTTGTTCCCTCATCCTTGAGGAGGCGTGGAGAACACAAGGACACCTTAGCTAAAAAGCGCAGAGCTGATCTTCCATTCTGCTCCAGCCAGGGCCGTGACCCGACTGCAGCACTCCCAGAGCGCCCGAGTGCCGGTCAGACACGCAGCTCTGGGGCCTGGGAACCCTCCTCTCCCTCGCTGAAGGCCGCTGGGCTGTGTGCTGCACAGAGCGGCCCTGGAGGCCCCAGCCCCGCCGTGGGGATCTCCTCTGCTCCCTGCACCTCGCTTGGCTTTGCTCCCGAGCAGCCCTGAGCACGGGAGCCTGCTTCAAGCAGGAGCTGGAGGGCCCTGGCACTGCACTAGGGGCAGGGGTTTGCGCAGCTTGGGGAATCTGCCAGCCTCCTCCTCTTCCTGGCGGAGGGCTCGGGGTCAGAGTGCTGCACAAAGCGGCTCTGGAGGTTGTCGCCGCCCTGCGGGGACGCGCTCGTGTCCCTCTGCCTCAGCAGGGCCTGCTCCTGAGCAGCCCCGGGGCCAGCAGCACACTGCAAGCTCCTCTTGGGAGGTCTTGGAGCTGCACCATCCCTGGGAGCGGGGCCGCAGCTTGGAGGGCTCCTTCTCCTCCCTGCAGTGTGCTCACTGCCCGGGGTGTCCCCAAAGCGGCTGCGGCCTTCCCTGCCCCGCAGCCGGGATCTGCTCCGGGCCCGCTCCCTGCCAGGGCCTTCCACGTCCAGCGCCATGTCCTGGAAAGAGAGCTATGCACAGTTCCTGCCCTTCTCTCCTGAAAGGGCCACAGCCACTGGGGAACCCCCAGAGATCCGCGAGGGGACATTTCAGGGCCTCCCAAAGGCTCCTCTGGAGGCTGCCAAGGCCAAAGGGCCAAAGGGGCACAAATGGGATGCACCCAGTGTAAGGGTCGGTCTGAAGTGTCCCTGATCTGCCTCACGATCATTCAGGATCAGGGACTGAGACCCTGGCACCCCAGCACTCGCTCTGGACAGGAGATCTGGCCTGCCTGAGGGGGATGCTTGCCAAGGGACTGTTCTGCAGGTGAGGGCTGTACTGTCATGGCGCCTTCGAGCAGGTCCATGGATAACAGCACCCTGTTTCTGCACCTGCTTCTCAGAGCAATGATCTCTGCATACAACAGTCCATAAATCTGCCCCCCTTTTGGCCAGAGGCCACTTGCTTTGGAAAAGGACTGCAAAAAGTGACTTTCCTGGGGAGACTTTGAGATCTCCCCTCAGAACACAATTCTATTGGCAGGACCACGAGGACGTTTGTGTCTACTGGTTGATCATGAGGACACATCCCATCTGTTTGTAGCTATTCCCCATTCCCCTTTTTCTCTGTCTCCATATCCTTTGTTTCCTTTATATCTCTCCCCTCTATCACAGAAACTGAGTTGTTGGCACTCAATAAAGTGCGTTTCTGTTGCTGTTGAATAAAACTTTAGTCCCTTGCTGTTTGTCTTTTGCACCCTGAGGTCAATGAACCATCACGACCCCCGCTTGTGCTGAGGGGATCGTGACAGCCCAGCTGGGATGCTGGGAGAGGAAGCAGCACTGTGGCTGTGAAGAGTGCTGCAGGGTGGGAGGGGAAAAGGAGAAATGCTGACATCCTAGAAAGAGATCCACTGCTCCTCTGGTGCCCTGACCCTCCTCCCCAGAGTTACCTTTGTGCTGCCACGCAAACCCTGTGGGCCAACAGAAGCCACCTGCTTGCTGCTGGCTGCCCGCTGAGGAAGGAGGGAAGGGGCACGTGGTGGTGCCAGCGAGGAAGAAGCCCTTTCTCCAGCCTTCAGATCAGAGCATCTGCAGAAAAAAAAGACTGATCTCAGTTTAGGGCTGTTTTTGCAGCCTTCTCTGGGGTTCAGTCATTTTCTTGGAGAGGTTTCTATGACAGAGAGAAAACTTAACTAAGGCCACTAATGGAAATTACAGCTACAGTCCTCCCACCCAGTCTACTCCTTTCCCAGCACAACCTCATCTCTATGCCTTCTACAGCCTCCATTTCACAAATTCATAGAATTGTTTGGACTACAAGGGATCTTAAAAGCTCATTTTGTGCCACCCTCCTGTCGTGGGCAGGAATACCTTACAATAGACCACGAGTCTCCAAGCCCTGTCCAACCTGGCCTTAAACACTTCCAGGGATGGGGCACCCACAGCTTCTTTGGGCAGCCTGTTCCATTGTCTCACCACCCTTACACTGAAGCATTTCTTCCTAACATCCTATGTAAACCTGCCCTGGGTCAGGTGAAAACTGACACCCTTCATCCTGTCCCACCCTCCCTGATAAAGTGTCCCTCCCCATCTTTCCCCTTAAGTTCTCTCGCTCTTCTCTACAAAAGTCCAGCATCAGAGAGCAGACAAGGAGCTGCTACATCAGGGCAGCAGCCTGAAGGACAGACATGGGGGGACACAGGTTCCACAGCACTGAGTGAAGCAGGTAGTAACTGCATTTGGTGGGAAAAACACTCTGGAAAAGCAAAACAATTAACAGGGGAAAGGAAACATCTTCTGAGCACACCTGAATGCTGGTTATTACCTGGCATAGAACAGCAGGTAGGCTTGCTGCTTGAGAGCTGTGTCAAGGCAACGGAGCTCCACAGACTCATCATCCATCCGGTACCACAGCCCGTTGCTGGCCTGTGGAAAAGAGGCAAGGATCTCTGCTTCTCTCCAAAAAAACTACCTAACAAAGAGCATGTCAAAACAAATCCAGTCCAGCCCCTAAGATCACCTTCTGCCCCAAAACCCTGGCTGTCAGTAACACTGACAGGAAACTTTCTCTTCCCCACACACATTTTCCCCATTGGGAAGGAGGGAAGTTGCTGACTACCTTTGTGTAGCAGAAGTAGTGTCCTCCTTGGCAGGTGACCCCACTGTGCACCAGGACAGCATACAAGGAGTAAAGGAGGGGCTCTCCCTCTGCCTGGGACATGTACGGGCGAAGATCCAGGTACTCGGGGTACTCCACAGCCTGCAGAGACACCAGCAGGGCTCACAAGTGACCCTGACCTGTGGCACAGAACAGCCTGCCACCTCCAGGGGCCAGAGGGCTCTAAATACATCTCTGGGGCTCAGGAACAGCTGGTTTTCCATAGAGCAGCATTTAATGCTTTGGGTGGCAGGAAACTGTTCTTGGCCAAAGCAGCTCTGTTGGAGAAGAGCGCTTGCCTCTCTTCCCAAGGGAATTCTTCTCTCCCCACAAGGGAACACGGCTAACCCAGCACAAGTGGCTTGTGACAAGCTTTAGGAAATCTGCTGCAGGAAGAGAAAGCTGCACACCAGCTGTGCACAAACCTTGCGGATCTTCCCGCCGGTGAAACAGTCAAACCTTTTCAGGCACACCGTGAGAACCTTGGGTGCACAATGCACTGTGAATCTCTTGGAGGCAGCAACGTTCTTCTTACACCTTGAAACCAAGCACAGAACCACTGCTGAGGTGCACCCACTCCTGCCCCAAGGTGGCCAGGCAAGCTCTCCTCTCTCACACAGCTTTTGCTACTCTAAGGCTATTCACTGCCATATTTGACAAGAGTTGCATCTCCTCTGCATGCAGTGAATCTCCACGAGAAGATGACTTCTGCTCAATGACATGCAGCCCCTCACACAGGATCTCCTCTTCACACCTTCATAGGAATCATCTTACGTGTTGCATTTATAGCAGTTTTCACCATCCAGGTGCTCGGGTCTCACAAAGTCCTCCAGAGCTGCCGTGAGGGACGAGGCTGCCTGGAGGAGTGAGAAATGAGCACACTGAGCTGCAGGAAATCCCCTCAGCCAAACAACTCGCAGGAGCTGCAAGAAAACCCCGGTAGCTGGTGCTGAACAGACCCACCATGAACCTGTCCAGAAGGAGGCAGGAACAGAGTGTGATGCTGAACATTCCCCTGTGTGCCAGAGGCTCCTGGAGCCATCAAGAGCTCCCTCCCTGTAGCACCACTCAGTTCAACTCATGACAGTGTGCAGGGCCATCAGTGGTGCAAACAACCCAACCCATCAGCCTGGGAGCCAGACAGGCATTGGGGGAGGACAAAGGGAACAAGGATGAGGAAAGATCAAGGGTGCAGAGAGGAAAATGCTGCTTGTCCAGCTCAAAAACAGCACCTACAGAGAGACCACAGAGTGTCACAGCCTCTGCAGGAGGACACCATCCATTCCCCTTCCCACCCACCACCAAGGTCTCCTGCGCTCACAGTACACATTTTTAAGACAATTGTCTTGTCTCTGGAAAGCTGCAAAGGGGCCTTGGGATGTCTTGAAGCACAGCTGCAAAGCTTCTTACTTTGATATCCAAAGGGATATCCAGGAAGGCCTCGTAGGAGTCCGAAATGGCTTTGCAGCTGAAGCAGGTGACTGGAAGGAAAAATCCACATGCTGAGCAATGGGAAGCTGACTGACATTGCCCATTTACACACTGTACCTGTCCCACCAGTGCCGGCCCGAAATGTCAGAAGGGCACAGGAAATGTCAAAGAGAGCAACAGTTGTGGAAACGTACCTCTGGATCTCAGAAAGCCTCCAAATATTTGAGAGACAATGGTAGTGGATTGAGATGAGAGGTCCAAGCTGGAAAACAAGTGGTAAGACAGAGCATTATCTCCTCCAAGAGTTTTGCTTGGCCTGAAAGGCCAGGCTTTAGCTTTCCCTTGATGGGAGCACGCCAAGCACCCCAAGGGCTCAGAACTTGGGAGGGTGATTTGCTTGTGCTTACTCGCTGCTTGCACTCAGACAAGCTCTCTGCATGGCATTGACAGTACAGGACAGGAAGTCGTGGGCATCTTCCTCCCTGCCAAGCTGGAAGTGTTCTCCTATGCCTAAGAAAGAAGTTTGTAGTTCTCTCATACAGGAAGGGAAGAAGAGCTGTCCAAGCACCTGGCATGACTTACGTCTGAAAACCTTGAGGACAGCCAAAGGCAGGATGGCACTGACAGGGGAACGCAGGACCTTGTTCACGTGTGCTTCCATGACACACATCATGCAGAAACCCTGCTGGTGACCTGAAGAGGGACACACGAAGGTCCTTAGCTTAGCAACACATCCACAGCAGTGGGAAACTCCTCCTCTTCCACTCCAGGGCAATACTGCACTCGTCCCAACTTCCCAGTGATCCCAGGGCATTTTAGTGTGCAGAAAATGTTCTTAGAGGGATGCTAAACCCACAGTTTTCTGTGCAATTAGCCAAGAGGGTTTCACTTGGAATAAAGGAATAAAGGAATAAAGGAATAAAGGAATAAAGGAATAAAGGAATAAAGTCTTGGAGCTAGAAAAGAGGTGCTTTCATGAAGGGAAAGACAGCTGGGTAGGACAAGTGGCTTCTAGGCTTGAGTGTTTCAAGAACATGAACTCATGGGGCTGACAATGGGCTGCTGTTCTCCTAAATCAAATTGCAGGATCTGGGAATCTCTGCGACTCGATGAAGAGATTTTCAGATGTTCCTCAAAGCACTCACAGGCCTGGCTGTGCTCTCGGGACAGCAGGTAGTTGGCCAGTGGGGGGGTGTAGGTCAGGCACTGCAGGACAGCGTTGAGGAAGCAGGTGTTGCCCACATTGAAGAGCCCTGCTCCAGCACTCTGTCTCTGCTGCCAGACCATGCAGATCTTCTCCGGTGGGAAGAGGATCCTTTTTGGAGGAGCCATTCCCTCGGCAATGACTGCAGAGAAATTCCATTTGGAAAGAGATCAGACAAGGAACTAAAGCATATTTAAACTTGCAGGTTTCTACACAAGCACTCAGGACAACCAGCTTGAACCTTCAGCTCAGTATCAGGGGAAGCCTAGCAGTGCCACTGAAATTTCCTGGTTTGGAAAAGTCTCTTCCCCTTTGGCTTACTTTGCCAACAGTTCAACAAAGCCCAGCTCTGAGTTTTGGGCCTCAAGGAACCTTCCTTTCTCACCAGAGCTCTAGACTGGATTATCAGGTCAAGCTTTCCCTGATTGTAACTGACTGAAAACTATTGAAAACAGGCAAGTACTGAACACAAAAGGTAACTCAGGGATTCAGACCTCTCTATGAGCATTGATGTTTCAAAGTCGTGTACATAGTGACAAAGGAGAGACAAAAGGTGTTTTCCTGTGACCAGTCATAAACACTTGGGTCAGGCTGGCTGCTCTCAGCAATCCCAGAGCTCACTCTAGGTTGTGAGCACATCATTCTGGGATCTGACCACCAGTCATGTCAGTTGTGTGTGGGGAGTCACAAAGTCCAAACCTGCCAGTGAAGCTGTTACTCACAGGAATCGTTCTCTGTTGTGGCCATGGCCTCTCTCAGGAACAGAGGGCAAAGCCCTGGATGACGCTCCAGAAAGAGATCAGTGTCAATCCCCTCACCTGATTGCAAAGAAATTACTGTAGATCACCAAAAGAATAAAAACTCCAAATAAATACAGCCTAGAGAAAGAACAGGCTTTGCCATCGAGAGTTTCAGTGGTGCTTGTACCAGGTGCTGAACTGCAGATTCACACCTTTGTGATGGGTGACAGAGCCCCAGGAGCTTCAAAGGTCCTTCTGCAGTGCTCCAGTGCACGTCACCTTCCCTGAACAGTCTCTGCTGCTGCTGTCACAGCATCAACAGCAGAGCTCTCTGCCTTCCCCTCCTCTGCAGGAGTGACCAGCATTCAGCCACTAACTTAACTACTGCCTTTGCTGCTCTCCTTTTTCTGTCTCACTCCCTCCTGCAGCAGCCAAGGTGGGCTTTTGCCACTCTGGCCTGAGCTCGGCCCCTCAGGCTGCACTCACCCCCTACCTACCTACCCGAGGCTACAGTAAAGAAAAGAGAATCAGCAACTAAGGACTCTGGCCTAGCCTGTATCAGAGCAGCCTGCAGAGGTGCAGCAGCTGAGCCTTCAGCTAGGAAGGTATAAACCAGCCTAGACTTTTATCTCCTTCCCCTGTGCTCTATCCCAAGAGTCAAACCATAATTACCTGGGAGGGGATGAAAGTTGAAGGGGACAGTAAACAATGAATCTGTTTGAAAGGCAGACAGGCGAGTAGCCAAGGAGGAAGCTGAGCTATCCTGAAGACCAGCTGGTTCGTTGGCCTGTTCTCAGGACACTGAGCACTGGGCAGGTGAGCTCACAGTCACTCGAGAGGTGCCACACCTCTGCCCCTTTGTGACATGGGGACACACAGCCACGTGTCTCCTGGAGAGCACAGAACCACAGACCCCCCTGGGCACAGGAACCCACCTGGCTCCTCTCCCAGGTGCCAGGCACTGGGACACCCCTGAGCTCTGATGAACAGGGGTTCATTGGCCGGCAGAGCCTCCCTTGGCTGAAGGATCAGTGAACTCCTTCCCCCAAGCACAGAGCCCAGTGAGCACAGGCCTGCCCAGAGCTGTCACAAGCCAGGTCACAGTTCTGTCTGGCACACGTGAAGCACAGAAAAACACTCTGTAACTCACAAAATAAGTTCTAAGAGAAAGTGTCTGTTTATTCAGCACTGTGGGGCATGGGGGACAGCTCCTCCAACAACATGCACACCTTTGGCAACCTGCACCTCTCCTTTTCTTCTCTACAAACCAGGGATACACAATTCGCCTCATACCTATCCATTGCCTCCCCACTTCACATGGAAATTAGTTTCACTCCTCTTTGCACTGCCCATTGCTCCTTTCAGGTTGCTCTGGTGCTCCTCTCAGGGTCTTTGGGATGAAGTAAATGGTCTTCCTCTCAGAACTTTTCACTTTGCCTCCTTGCACATGCTCTCTTTTTCATCCTTTGGCCATTTCCCAGACTTTGCTATCAGTTTTCCAGGTCTCAGGGGTCTGAGGACCCCCTCATCCTGTGGTGTCTTTCTCCCTGCATCCTGTTTGCTCATTCTAGCCCTTGACCTCACCTTGTAGCCTTGCTCTCCTCCTGTCCTTGTAAGCACCGTAAATTATAGCAAACAATACAATTTTGTCATCCCCCTTTTAGCCAAAGCATCTCTTGATGCTTGATTCTTAAGTCTCAGTTTCTCTCTTTCACACAGGCTGCTGGGCATCTCTGTCCCACTCCTCCCAGGTGCAGTCCTGTGCCTGTGGGACTCATGTGGCAAAGCACCCAAGCTCTCCCACGGTCATTTCCACTTAATTTTATCTGCCCCAAGGTACACCCACAGGCTGACCCTGGGCTGGCACCTCCAAAGGGACCCCCCAGAGGCTGTGCTGGGTGAACCTTGGCAGCCAGGCCCCCACCCAGCTGCTGCCTCTCCTGGGCAGCTTTTTAGCAGCTTCACGTTCACTCCTTCCTCCAGCCTGGGTCAGGCTAGGTTTGATCACACAGCGTTTTAGCCAGATCCCCACTCACGAGGGCTGCAGGCACTTTTGTTCCTGCTGCATCTGACCAACAACCTTTTGGGCCAAGCAGCAGGCAGTTGGTGTTCCTCGTGCTCCAGAGACACAGCTGGCTGCTAGTTATCCCTAAAGCCTTAGAAATTTAGCTTTTATATTTGTCATGTATTTGCAATCCTGCAATTCTTTTGTGTATAAACCCCATGTACAGTGTGAGCTGCTCCTTTCCCATTCCGGTCAGACACAACAATTCCTCTCTAGGCCTGCGAATCAAGGACACCTCACTGTCTCAGGCCCCAAGAGATGGAAACAAATGTGAGTTGGGGGGGGAAGCAAACTGAGGGTAAATGACTTCATTACCCAAAGCTCTACTTGGAAGACCAATCCCTAATATGCAAATGGACCAGACTTATAAAAGTATCAAAAACTGTCACCCTGTTGCCCATTTTTGGATGTAGCCCCTGGGGGGCTTTGTCTGCCTGAAATGTACCTGAAGGCCCTTCCATAAACACAACTGCTTTTTATTCCCTTCATTTTGTCTGGCCTCTGGTTTTAGGTAGTCCCAAAAGGCATCACCCTACTTGCACTGGCTGCTTTGGCCCCTGCCCAGTCTGGGCCACCAAGTTTCACCAAGTTCTGTCACAAAGCAGTGACACACACCAACAGCTAAGATGGAATTTTGGAGACCCGGACCCACCGAACACTGCTGGGGAGAGTCTGAGGCACAGGCAGGAGGAGCCAGCACCAGCATAGCACTGGAGCAATTCACCCCATCTGCATTTGTGTTAATTGAGGAATTACGCTTTCCTTCTCACTTCCAACTAGGCAATCATTGCCCTTTTCCCCTGCAAACCCCACACCAGCCTCAGGTCAGGATCCAAGGACCTGCATGGGCAATGACCACTTTAGCTGTGACCCTCTTGCCTGGAAAGGCTGACCTAGAACAGAGACTAGACAGAGTAAAAGGAATAAAATAGGAATTTATTGAAAGGATCCACCTTGGACAGAGCAAGAGCCTGGCCGGGGCTCCACCCAAATCAAATCCAAGGTGGATCCTGGTCACGAGTTTTACACTTTTATAACTTTCCTTTCATCTTGGCGTCAATTATCCAACCACAGCCCCAGGCTACCAAGTCTCAGAGCCCTGGCTTGCTCCCGTTTCCTCGCCGTTGTTTCTGATTTTTGGCTACCAGTTGTTCTTGATTCTGCAGCTAGAAACGAATTGTTTTGTCCAACTCCCTTGTGAAGAGAAGTTACTAACACCTAATATAAAGTTTCAGAGTTACACACTGACCAGCAGAGATTCTGATAAACAGAAAGCTAAAAGCCAAGGTGGTGCAGCTCTCCGGAGCCTGGGCCAGCTCACTGCAGACACACCTGTGATAGATAAGGAACCTTTTGTTCGCCTGACAGACCTTTAGAAGAAAAAGAATATCGCCTGGGCCTGTGGAAGTCATAGAATTGTTTTATTGCTTTGCTTTGCTTGTCAGGATGCTGCAAATTGTTTTGTTTTGCTAGCCAGACCCTGAGAATAAGACCAACCGCTTTGCTTTGCTTGCATAAATCGCATATCGCTTTGACTGCTAGTAAGTTTCCGGGAAACCGCCGGATCACCCTATAGGGAGGAGGGGGTTAAGACTCGCTCCTTATCTTCATCCTACGACCACCAGAAGGAAGAGGGGGACCCCTACCAACTGGAAGAGCACGCGCGGGTGACTAGAGGAAAGGCACGTAATTCGAAAAACCGACGAACTTAAAGGGGACAAGCTGAACGGGGACGGCGCGGCAGTTGGTGGAGCGAGCTCGGCTTGACTCTCTTGCCGCCCAGCGCAGCGCTGATCTTTACTTTTGCCTTCTGTAATTAATAAATTTCTCAATTTTGATTCGATCTCGCATGGTCCATTGCACTCATTTATAACACACCGGCACTGCACCAGTGCGGGAACTGCCCCAGAGCAGGATTTCCTGCAGGCAGAACCTTTGGAGCTAATTGCTCCACAGTGTGCACGGCCGCTGGGGTCAGGTAAAGGAGGAGAGGAGGCTCTCAGCTTCTGAGCTTCCAACACGTTTATTGAGGCTGGAGGGTCACTGGGCAAAGAGCCCCGAGCACTGCTGTGCCCAGAATTAAATTGGGGCGCAGATCAGTTTGTTGCACAAACAATTGAGCAGTGAGGGACCTTCAGGGGCGGAGCGGAGGGCAGGGTCTGACAGAGCTGAAACCAAGGAGGGCAGCAGGGGCAGGAGAAAGCGGCACAGGGGCCAATGGGGCATCGAGGAACAGGGGATTTCCAAAGGGGCAGAGCGACAGGGGATGGGCCCAGGGTGGGACTGACAGGGAAGGGACTGGAACAAGGGGCGGGGTTACAATGATGGACAGGGAAGGGAATGGAAGAAGGGGCAGGGTTACAGTGACGGACAGGGAAGGTGCTGGAACATGGGGGCACAGTTACAATAATGGACAGGGAAGGCGTTGGATCAAGGGGCAGGGAAAGCCAAGCAGGGCACTTTCAGGGGTGCATACAACAAAAGGGCTTCCCTGCTCAAGGGAGGGATCTTCACACACTCTAGTGAAGTATGCTGGAAGTTCTTGTCATGCACAGGTGGGACTGGCCTTCTGTAGCATAACGTGATTGGCTGCCTCTGCTACATTTTTAGATTACGTTTTGTCAGGTTCATTCAACAAAGTACGCTTTGATGCTAAAAAATATGTTAAGAGGTCTTGGTTTCTTGCATGTGACATTTGTGACTCTTCCATGTGTAGGCCTGGAGATCCTTGATGCTGCTCCTGCTCCCACATCAGAGAGTATTTGTCTACATGTCCTCGTGGTGTTGGAAATTATATAACTATAATGATGCCTTTTCCAATTAATTGTATTAATTAAGCAGAAGTAGGGTAATTTTCCATTCTGTCATATGCCAGTGGAGCCAAAACTTAGCAAGGCTTGACATGAGCTGCTACAGTGGAAACACAGCTTGGGAAAAGCCCTGAAGTTTTAAGATTTGCTGAAATATCTGTAATTAACCTTATGCTTCAATGGTCTCAGACCCGAACCTGGACACAAGGAATGCACAACTTAGGAACCACAAGGCCATTGTGCAGAACCCTGAGATAAAGAGGGAACAAACAAAGAGAATTCAGCAATCGTACTGTAATCCCGTTATCCTGAATCCAGCTAGGGTAGAGATAATATCTGAATTTTACTAGCTGTTACTATGCTGTGTTCTGGATTCTGAATGAAAATTGTGTTGATATTACACTGAATTTTGGGCTTTTGCTAAGCTATGTTTATCTTGAGTCAAAGACTATTTGTTTCCTCATCTTCTGCTCTGCCAGTGAAGAGGCTCCCAGAAGAAACTGGCAGAGAGCACAGCTGGGACAGGTGACCTGAACTGCCCAGAGGGACAGCCACACCACAGAGCATCATGCCTGGTATATAAATTGGGAGGAGCTAACCAGAAGAGCACTGTAATAAAGTAATCTGATACTAAATGTAATAAATTAATCTGATACTAAAGGAAACATTCAAGAGTTTAATGTCTCCGGATGTTTTCAGTGACAGTGGGAGTGTAATAGTTTGGTCAAGATGGTCTCAGCATTCTTGGACACTAAAAACAGGAGGCCTTCCTTGCTCGAGCCATTCCTGTAAGGTGCAGACAGGCCCCAGCTGGAGCTGCTGCATCCCTGCTCAGGCAGAGCATCCTGCCCCAGCTGGCACAGCTCCCTGAGCACTGGGAGGCTGACAGTCCATCACTTCACACTGCAAAAGCCCCACTCTTCAACAGGACACACTTCTAACCTCCCCTTCTCAGAGCTCCAGTGGCTGGAGGTTCCTCCCTTGAGTGGGGCCACCCAGCAAGGTTCCACCTTGAGACCGAGCAAAAGGGCCACGGGCAAGGGAGACTAATATCAATCTCTACTTAATATTTGCTTTTCTAGCTTTATTAGAAAAATTGCTTCAATATTGCTTCCTACTGCTATCCTACATTACTAGCAACAACTATCTAAATTGTGGAATGAAGCAATCTAATTAAAGCCTACTAGTCTACACCATCCATATGTACAAGCTGTTCCCTCATCCTTGAGGAGGCGTGGAGAACACAAGGACACCTTTGCTAAAAAGCGCAGAGCTGATCTTCCATTCTGCTTCAGCCAGGGCTGTGACCCGACTGCAGCACTCCCAGAGCGCCCGAGTGCCGGTCAGACACGCAGCTCTGGGGCCTGGGAACCCTCCTCTCCCTCGCTGAAGGCCGCTGGGCTGTGTGCTGCACAGAGCGGCCCTGGAGGCCCCAGCCCCGCCGTGGGGATCTCCTCTGCTCCCTGCACCTCGCTTGGCTTTGCTCCCGAGCAGCCCTGAGCACGGGAGCCTGCTTCAAGCAGGAGCTGGAGGGCCCTGGCACTGCACTAGGGGCAGGGGTTTGCGCAGCTTGGGGAATTTGCCAGCCTCCTCCTCTTCCTGGCGGAGGGCTCGTGCTCAGAGTGCTGCACAAAGCGGCTCTGGAGGTTGTCGCCGCCCTGCGGGGACGCACTCGTGTCCCTCTGCCTCAGCAGGGCCTGCTCCTGAGCAGCCCCGGGGCCAGCAGCACACTGCAAGCTCCTCTTGGGAGGTCTTGGAGCTGCACCATCCCTGGGAGCGGGGCCGCAGCTTGGAGGGCTCCTTCTCCTCCCTGCAGTGTGCTCACTGCCCGGGGTGTCCCCAAAGCGGCTGCGGCCTTCCCTGCCCCGCAGCCGGGATCTGCTCCGGGCCCGCTCCCTGCCAGGGCCTTCCACGTCCAGCGCCATGTCCTGGAAAGAGAGCGATGCACAGTTCCTGCCCTTCTCTCCTGAAAGGGCCACAGCCACTGGGGAACCCCCAGAGATCCCATGAGGGGACATTTCAGGGCCTCCCAAAGGCTCCTCTGGAGGCTGCCAAGGCCAAAGGGCCAAAGGGGCACAAATGGGATGCACCCAGTGTAAGGGTCGGTCTGAAGTGTCCCTGATCTGCCTCACGATCATTCAGGATCAGGGACTGAGACCCTGGCACCCCAGCACTCGCTCTGGACAGGAGATCTGGCCTGCCTGAGGGGGATGCTTGCCAAGGGACTGTTCTGCAGGTGAGGGCTGTACTGTCATGGTGCCTTCGAGCAGGTCCATGGATAACAGCACCCTGTTTCTGCACCTGCTTCTCAGAGCAATGATGTCTGCATACAGTCCATAAATCTGCCCCCCTTTTGGCCAGAGGCCACGTGCTTTGGAAAAGGACTGCAAAAAGTGACTTTCCTGGGGAGACTTTGAGATCTCCCCTCAGAACACAATTCTATTGGCAGGACCATGAGGACGTTTGTGTCTACTGGTTGATCATGAGGACACATCCCATCTGTTTGTAGCTATTCCCCATTCCCCTTTTTCTCTGTCTCCATATGCTTCGTTTCCTTTATATCTCTCCCCTCTATCACAGAAACTGAGTTCTTGGCACTCAACAAAGTGCGTTTCTGTTGCTGTTGAATAAAACTTTAGTCCCTTGCTGTTTGTCTTTTGCACCCTGAGGTCAACTGAACCATCACGACCCCCGCTTGTGCTGAGGGGATCGTGACAGCCCAGCTGGGATGCTGGGAGAGGAAGCAGCACTGTGGCTGTGAAGAGTGCTGCAGGTGGGAGGGGAAAAGGAGAAATGCTGAGATCCTAGAAAGAGATCCACTGCTCCTCTGGTGCCCTGACCCTCCTCCCCAGAGTTACCTTTGTGCTGCCACGCAAACCCTGTGGGCCAACAGAAGCCACCTGCTTGCTGCTGGCTGCCCGCTGAGGAAGGAGGGAAGGGGCACGTGGTGGTGCCAGCGAGGAAGAAGCCCTTTCTCCAGCCTTCAGATCAGAGCATCTGCAGGAAAAAAAGACTGATCTCAGTTTAGGGCTGTTTTTGCAGCCTTCCCTGGGGTTCAGTCATTTTCTTGGAGAGGTTTCTATGACAGAGAGAAGACTTAACCAAGGCCACTAATGGAAATTACAGCTACAGCCCTCCCACCCAGTCTACTCCTGTCTCAGAAAAATTCACTCTTTACACCTTCTACAGCCTCCATTTCACAAATTCATAGAATTGTTTCGATTACAAGGGATCTTAAAAGCTCATTTTGTGCCACCCCCCTGTCATGGGCAGGAATACCTTACAATAGACCACGTGTCTCCAAGCCCTGTCCAACCAGGCCTTAAACACTTCCAGGGATGGGGCACCCACAGCTTCTTTGGGCAGCCTCTTCCATTGTCTCACCACCCTTACACTGAAGCTTTTCTTCCTAACATCCTATGTAAACCTGCCCTGGGTCAGGTGAAAACTGACACCCTTCATCCTGTCCCACCCTCCCTGATAAAGTGTCCCTCCCCATCTTTCCCCTTAAGTTCTCTCGCTCTTCTCTACAAAAGTCCAGCATCAGAGAGCAGACAAGGAGCTGCTACATCAGGGCAGCAGCCTGAAGGACAGACATGGGGACACACAGGTTCCACAGCACTGAGTGAAGCAGGTAGTAACTGCATTTAGTGGGAAAAACACTCTGGAAAAGCAAAACAATTAACAGGGGAAAGGAAACATCTTCTGAGCACACCTGAATGCTGGTTATTACCTGGCATAGAACAGCAGGTAGGCTTGCTGCTTGAGAGCTGTGTCAAGGCAACGGAGCTCCACAGACTCATCATCCATCCGGTACCACAGCCCGTTGCTGGCCTGTGGAAAAGAGGCAAGGATCTCTGCTTCTCTCCCAAAAAAACTACCTAACAAAGAGCATGTCAAAACAAATCCAGTCCAGCCCCTAAGATCACCTTCTGCCCCAAAACCCTGGCTGTCAGTAACACTGACAGGAAACTTTCTCTTCCCCACACACATTCTCCCCATTGGGAAGGAGGGAAGTTGCTGACTACCTTTGTGTAGCAGAAGTAGTGTCCTCCTTGGCAGGTGACCCCACTGTGCACCAGGACAGCATACAAGGAGTAAAGGAGGGGCTCTCCCTCTGCCTGGGACATGTACGGGCGAAGATCCAGGTACTCGGGGTACTCCACAGCCTGCAGAGACACCAGCAGGGCTCACAAGTGACCCTGACCTGTGGCACAGAACAGCCTGCCACCTCCAGGGGCCAGAGGGCTCTAAATACATCTCTGGGGCTCAGGAACAGCTGGTTTCTCATAGAGCAGCATTTAATGCTTTGGGTGGCAGGAAACTGTTCTTGGCCAAAGCAGCTCTGTTGGAGAAGAGCGCTTGCCTCTCTTCCCAAGGGAATTCTTCTCTCCCCACAAGGGAACACGGCTAACCCAGCACAAGTGGCTTGTGACAAGCTTTAGGAAATCTGCTGCAGGAAGAGAAAGCTGCACACCAGCTGTGCACAAACCTTGCGGATCTTCCCGCCGGTGAAACAGTCAAACCTTTTCAGGCACACCGTGAGAACCTTGGGTGCACAATGGACTGTGAATCTCTTGGAGGCAGCAACGTTCTTCTTACACCTTGAAACCAAGCACAGAACCACTGCTGAAGTGCACCCAATCCTGCCCCAAGGTGGCCAGGCAAGCTCTCCTCTCTCACACAGCCTTTGCTACTCTAAGGCTATTCACTGCCATATTTGACAAGAGTTGCATCTCCTCTGCATGCAGTGAATCTCCCCGAGAAGATGACTTCTGCTCAATGACATGCAGCCCCTCACACAGGATCTCCTCTTCACACCTTCTTAGGAATCATCTTACGTGTTGCATTTATAGCAGTTTTCACCATCCAGGTGCTCGGGTCTCACAAAGTCCTCCAGAGCTGCCGTGAGGGACGAGGCTGCCTGGAGGAGTGAGAAATGAGCACACTGAGCTGCAGGAAATCCCCTCAGCCAAACAACTCGCAGGAGCTGCAAGAAAACCCCGGTAGCTGGTGCTGAACAGACCCACCATGAACCTGTCCAGAAGGAGGCAGGAACAGAGTGTGATGCTGAACATTCCCCTGTGTGCCAGAGGCTCCTGGAGCCATCAAGAGCTCCCTCCCTGTAGCACCACTCAGTTCAACTCATGACAATGGGCACGGCCATCAGTGGTGCAAACAACCCAACCCATCAGCCTGGGAGCCAGACAGGCATTGGGGGAGGACAAAGGGAACAAGGATGAGGATTGATCAAGGGTGCAGAGAGGAAAAGGCTGCTTGTCCAGCTCAAAAACAGCACCTACAGAGAGACCACAGAGTGTCACAGCCTCTGCAGGAGGACACCATCCATTCCCCTTCCCACCCACCACCAAGGTCTCCTGCGCTCACAGTACACATTTTTAAGACAAATGTCTTGTCTCTGGAAAGCTGCAGGGGCCTTGGGATGTCTTGAAGCACAACTGCAAAGCTTCTTACTTTGATATCCAAAGGGATATCCAGGAAGGCCTCGTAGGAGTCCGAAATGGCTTTGCAGCTGAAGCAGGTGACTGGAAGGAAAAATCCACATGCTGAGCAATGGGAAGCTGACTGACACTGCCCATTTACACACTGTACCTGTCCCACCAGTCCCGGCCCCAACTGTCAGAAGGGCACAGGAAATGTCAAAGAGAGCAACAGTTGTGGAAACGTACCTCTGGATCTCAGAAAGCCTCCAAATATTTGAGAGACAATGGTAGTGGATTGAGATGAGAGGTCCAAGCTGGAAAACAAGTGGTAAGGGAGAGCATTATCTCCTCCAAGAGTTTTGCTTGGCCTGAAAGGCCAGGCTTTAGCTTTCCCTTGATGGGAGCACGCCAAGCAGCCCAAGGGCTCAGAACTTGGGAGGGTGATTTGCTTGTGCTTACTCGCTGCTTGCACTCAGACAAGCTCTCTGCATGGCATTGACAGTACAGGACAGGAAGTCGTGGGCATCTTCCTCCCTGCCAAGCTGGAAGTGTTCTCCTATGCCTAAGAAAGAAGTTTGTAGTTCTCTCATACAGGAAGGGAAGAAGAGCTGTCCAAGCACCTGGCATGACTTACGTCTGAAAACCTTGAGGACAGCCAAAGGCAGGATGGCACTGACAGGGGAACGCAGGACCTTGTTCACGTGGGCTTCCATGACACACATCATGCAGAAACCCTGCTGGTGACCTGAAGAGGGACACACGAAGGTCCTTAGCTTAGCAACACATCCACAGCAGTGGGAAACTCCTCCTCTTCCACTCCAGGGCAATACCCCACTCGTCCCAACGTCCCAGTGATCCCAGGGCATTTTAGTGTGCAGAAAATGTTCTTAGAGGGATGCTAAAGCCACAGTTTTCTGTGCAATTAGCCAAGAGGGTTTCACTTGGAATAAAGGAACAAAGGAATAAAGGAATAAAGTCTTGGAGCTAGAAAAGAGGTGCTTTCATGAAGGGAAAGACAGCTGGGTAGGACAAGTGGCTTCTAGGCTTGAGTGTTTCAAGAACATGAACTCATGGGGCTGACAATGGGCTGCTGTTCTCCTAAATCAAATTGCAGGATCTGGGAATCTCTGCGACTCGATGAAGAGATTTTCAGATGTTCCTAAAAGCACTCACAGGCCTGGCTGTGCTCTCGGGACAGCAGGTAGTTGGCCAGTGGGGGGGTGTAGGTCAGGCACTGCAGGACAGCGTTGAGGAAGCAGGTGTTGCCCACATTGAAGAGCCCTGCTCCAGCACTCTGTCTCTGCTGCCAGACCATGCAGATCTTCTCCGGTGGGAAGAGGATCCTTTTTGGAGGAGCCATTCCCTCGGCAATGACTGCAGAGAAATTCCATTTGGAAAGAGATCAGACAAGGAACTAAAGCATATTCAAACTTGCAGGTTTCTACACAAGCAGTCAGGACAAGCAGCTTGAACCTTCAGCTCAGTATCAGGGGAAGCCTAGCACTGCCATTGAAATTTCCTGGTTTGGAAAAGTCTCTTCCCCTTTGGCTGACTTTGCCAACAGTTCAACAAAGCCCAGCTCTGGTTTCTGGGCCTCAGGGAACCTTCCTTTCTCACCAGAGCTCTAGACTGGATTATCAGGTCAAGCTTTCCCTGATTGTAACTGACTGTAACTTATTGAAAACAGGCAAGTACTGAACACAAAATGTAACTCAGGGATGTCAGAGCTCTCTGTGAGCATTGATGTTTCAAAGTCTTGTACATAGTGACAAAGGAGAGACAAAAGGTGTTTTCCTGTGACCAGTCATAAACACTTGGGTCAGGCTGGCTGCTCTCAGCAATCCCAGAGCTCACTCTAGGTTGTGAGCACATCATTCTGGGAACTGACCACCAGTCATGTCAGTTGTGTGTGGGGAGTCACAAAGTCCAAACCTGCCAGTGAAGCTGTTACTCACAGGAATCGTTCTCTGTTGTGGCCATTGCCTCTCTCAGGAACAGAGGGCAAAGCCCTGGATGATGCTCCAGAAAGAGATCAGTGTCAATCCCCTCACCTGATTGCAAAGAAATTACTGTAGATCACCAAAAGCATAAAAACTCCAAATAAATACAGCCTAGAGAAAGAACAGGCTTTGCCATCAAGAGTTTCAGTGGTGCTTGTACCAGGTGCTGAACTGCAGATTCACACCTTTGTGATGGCTGACAGAGCCCCAGGAGCTTCGAAGGTCCTTCTGCAGTGCTCCAGTGCACGTCACCTTCCCTGAACAGTCTCTGCTGCTGCTGTCACAGCATCAACAGCAGAGCTCTCTGCCTTCCCCCTCCTCTGCAGGAGTGACCAGCATTCAGCCACTAACTTAACTACTGCCTTTGCTGCTCTCCTTTTTCTGTCTCACTCCCTCCTGCAGCAGCCAAGGTGGGCTTTTGCCACTCTGGCCTGAGCTCGGCCCCTCAGGCTGCACTCACCCCCTACCTACCTACCCTAGGCAATAGTAAAGAAAAGAGAATCAGCAACTAAGGACTCTGGCCTAGCCTGTATCAGAGCAGCCTGCAGAGGTGCAGCAGCTGAGCCTTCAGCTAGGAAGGTATAAACCAGCCTAGACTTTTATCTCCTTCCCCTGTGCTCTATCCCAAGAGTCAAACCATAATTACCTGGGAGGGGATGAAAGTTGAAGGGGACAGTAAACAATGAATCTGTTTGAAAGTCAGAGAGGTGAGCAACCAATGAGGAAGCTGAGCTATCCTGAAGACCAGCTGGTTCGTTGGCCTGTTCTCAGGACACTGAGCACTGGGCAGGTGAGCTCACAGTCACTCGAGAGGTGCCACACCTCTGCCCCTTTGTGACATGGGGACACACAGCCACGTGTCTCCTGGAGAGCACAGAACCACAGACCCCCCTGGGCACAGGAACCCACCTGGCTCCTCTCCCAGGTGCCAGGCACTGGGACACCCCTGAGCTCTGATGAACAGGGGTTCATTGGCCGGCAGAGCCTCCCTTGGCTGAAGGATCAGTGAACTCCTTCCCCCAAGCACAGAGCCCAGTGAGCACAGGCCTGCCCAGAGCTGTCACAAGCCAGGTCACAGTTCTGTCTGGCACACGTGAAGCACAGAAAAACACTCTGTAACTCACAAAATAAATTCTAAGAGTAGGTGTCTGTTTATTTAGCACTGGGGGCCATGGGGGACAGCTCCTCCAACAACATGCACACCTTTGGCAACCTGCACCTCTCCTTTTCTTCTCTACAAACCAGGGATACACAATTCGCCTCATACATATCCATTGCCTCCCCACTTCACATGGAAATTAGTTTCACTCCTCTTTGCACTGCCCATTGCTCCTTTCAGGTTGCTCTGGTGCTCCTCTCAGGGTCTTTGGGATGAAGTAAATGGTCTTCCTCTCAGAACTTTTCACTTTGCCTCCTTGCACATGCTCTCTTTTTCATCCTTTGGCCATTTCCCAGACTTTGCTATCAGTTTTCCAGGTCTCACGGGCCTGAGGACCCCCTCATCATGTGGTGTCTTTCTCCCTGCATCCTGTTTGCTCATTCTAGCTTTTGACCTCACCTTGTAGCCTTGCTCTCCTCCTGTTCTTGTAAGCACCATAAATTACAGCAAACTATACAATTTTGTCATCCCCCTTTTACCCAAAGCATCTCTTGATGCTTGATTCTTAAGTCTCAGTTTCTCTCTTTCACACAGGCTGCTGGGCATCTCTGTCCCACTCCTCCCACGTGCAGTCCTGTGCCTGTGGGACTCATGAGGCAAAGCACCCAAGCTCTCCCACGGTCATTTCCAGTGAATTTTATCTGCCCCAAGGTACACCCACAGGCCGGCCCTGGGCTGGCACCACCAAAGGGACCCCCCAGAGGCTGTGCTGGGTGAACCTTGGCAGCCAGGCCCCCACCCAGCTGCTGCCTCTCCTGGGCAGCTTTTTAGCAGCTTCACGTTCACTCCTTCCTCCAGCCTGGGTCAGGCTAGGTTTGATCACACAGCGTTTTAGCCAGATCCCCACTCACGAGGGCTGCAGGCACTTTTGTTCCTGCTGCATCTGACCAACAAGCTTTTGGGCCATGCAGCAGGCAGTTGGTGTTCCTCGTGCTCCAGAGACACAGCTGGCTGCTAGTTATCCCTGAAGCCTTAGAAATTTACCTTTTACATTTGTCATGTATTTGCAATCCTGCAATTCTTTTGTGTATAAACCCCATGTACAGTGTGAGCTGCTCCTTTCCCATTCTGGTCAGACACAACAATTCCTCTCTAGGCCTGCGAATCAAGGACACCTCACCGTCTCAGGCCCCAAAAGATGGAAACAAAAGTGAGTTGGGGGGGAAGCAAACTGAGGGTAAATGACTTCATTACTTGAAGCTCTACTTGGAAGACACACCCCTAATATGCAAATGGACCAAACTTATTAAAGTATCAAAACCTGTCACCCTGTTGTCCATTTTTGGGTGTAGCCCCTGGGGGGCTTTGTCTGCCTGAAATGTACCTGAAGGCCCTTCCATAAACACAACTGCTTTTTATTCCCTTCATTTTGTCTGGCCTCTGGTTTTAGGTAGTCCCAAAAGGCATCACCCTACTTGCACTGGCTGCTTTGGCCCCTGCCCAGTCTGGGCCACCAAGTTTCACCAAGTTCTGTCACAAGGCAGTGACACACACCGACAGCAAAGATGGAATTTTGGAGACCCGGACCCACCGAACACTCTCCTGCTGGGGAGAGTCTGAGGCACAGGCAGGAGGAGCCAGCACCAGCACAGCACTGGAGCAATTCACCCCATCTGCATTTGTGTTAATTGAGGAATTACGCTTTCCTTCTCACTTCCAACTAGGCAATCATTGCCCTTTTCCCCTGCAAACCCCACACCAGCCTCAGGTCAGGATCCAAGGACCTGCATGGGCAGTGACCACTTTAGCTGTGACCCTCTTGCCTGGAAAGGCTGACCTGGAACAGAGACTAGACAGAGCAAAAGGAATAAAATAGGAATTTATTGAAAGCATCCACCTTGGGCAGTGCAAGAGCCCGGCCGGGGCTCCACCCAAATCAAATCCAAGGTGGATCCTGGTCACGAGTTTTACACTTTTATAACTTTTCATTCATCTTGGCGTCAATTATCCAACCACAGCCCCAGGCTATCAAGTCTCAGAGCCCTGGCTTGCCCCCTTTCCCTCGCCGTTGTTTCTGATTTTTGGCTACCAGTTGTTCTTGATTCTCCAGCTAGAAAGGAATTGTTTTGTCCAACTCCCTCGTGAAGAGAAGTTACTAGCACCTAATATAAAGTTCCAGAGTTACACACTGAGCAGCAGAGATTCTGATAAACAGAAAGCTAAAAGCCAAGGTGGTGCAGCTCTCCGGAGCCTGGGCCAGCTCACTGCAGACACACCGGCACTGCACCAGTGCGGGAACTGCCCCAGAGCAGGATTTCCTGCAGGCAGAACCTTTGGAGCTAATTGCTCCACAGTGTGCGCGGCCGCTGGGGTCAGGTAAAGGAGGAGAGGAGGCTCTCAGCTTCTGAGCTTCCAACACGTTTATTGAGGCTGGAGGGTTCAGGGGCAAAGAGCCCCGAGCACTGCTGTGCCCAGAATTAAATTGGGGCGCAGATCAGTTTGTTGCACAAACAATTGAGCAGTGAGGGACCCTCAGGGGCGGAGCGGAGGGCAGGGTCTGACAGAGCTGAAACCAAGGAGGGCAGCAGGGGCAGGAGAAAGCGGCACAGGGGCCAATGGGGCATCGAGGAACAGGGGATTTCCAAAGGGGCAGAGCGACAGGGGATGGGCCCAGGGTGGGACTGACCGGGAAGGGACTGGAACAAGGGGCGGGGTTACAATGATGGACAGGGAAGGGACTGGAACAAGGGGCGGGGTTACAATGATGGACAGGGAAGGGACTGGAACAAGGGGCGGGGTTACAATGATGGACAGGGAAGGGAATGGAACAAGGGGCGGGGTTACAATGATGGACAGGGAAGGGGACTGGAACAAGGGGCGGGGTTACAATGATGGACAGGGAAGGGAATGGAACAAGGGGCGGGGTTACAATGATGGACAGGGAAGGTGCTGGAACATGGGGGCACAGTTACAATAATGGACAGGGAAGGCGTTTGGATCAAGGGGCAGGGAAAGCCAAGCAGGGCACTTTCAGGGGTGCATACAACAAAAGGGCTTCCCTGCTCAAGGGAGGGATCTTCACACCCTCTAGTGAAGTATGCTGGAAGTTCTTGTCATGCAAAAGTGGGACTGGCCTTCTGTAGCATAACGTGATTGGCTGCCTCTGGTACATTTTTAGATTTTGTTTTGATTATTCAGCATAGTACGCTTTGCTGCTGAAAAAGGTTTTAACAAGTCTTTGGTTTCTTGCATGTGACATTTGTGACTCTCACTTCCATGTGTAGGCCTGGAGATCCTTGCTGCTGCTGCTGCCCCCACATCAGAGACTATTTGTCTACATGTCCTCGTGGTGTTGGAAATTATATAACTTTACTGATGCCTTTTCTAATTAATTGTATTAATTAAGCAGAAGCAGGGTAATTTTCCATTCTGTCTTATGACAGTGGAGCAAAAGCTTAGCAAGGCATGACATGAGCTGCTACAGTGGCAACACAGCTTGGGAAAAACCCCTGAAGTTTTAAGATTTGCTAAAATATCTGTAATTAACCTTATGCTTCAATGGTCTCAGACCCAAACCTGGACACAAGGAATGCACAACCTTAGGAACCAAAAGGCCATTGTGCAGAACCCTGAGATAAAGAGGGAACAAACAAAGATAATTTAGCAATCGTACTGTAATCCCGTTATCCTGAATCCAGCTAGGGTAGAGATAATATCTGAATTTTACTAGCTGTTACTATGCTGTGTTCTGGATTCTGAATGAAAATTGTGTTGATATTACACTGAATTTTGGGCTTTTGCTAAGCTATGTTTATCTTGAGTCAAAGACTATTTGTTTCCTCATCTTCTGCTCTGCCAGTGAAGAGGCTCCCAGAAGAAACTGGCAGAGAGCACAGCTGGGACAGGTGACCTGAACTGCCCAGAGGGACAGCCACACCACAGAGCATCATGCCTGGTATATAAATTGGGAGGAGCTAACCAGAAGAGCACTGTAATAAAGTAATCTGATACTAAATGTAATAAATTAATCTGATACTAAAGGAAACATTAAAGAGTTTAATGTCTCCGGATGTTTCCAGTGACAGTGGGGGTGTAATAGTTTGGTCAAGCTGGTCTCAGCATTCTTGAACACTAAAAACAGGAGGCCTTCCTTGCTCGAGCCATTCCTGTAAGGTGCAGACAGGCCCCAGCTGGAGCTGCTGCATCCCTGCTCAGGCAGAGCATCCTGCCCCAGCTGGCACAGCTCCCTGAGCACTGGGAGGCTGACAGTCCATCACTTCACACTGCAAAAGCCCCACTCTTCAACAGGACACACTTCTAACCTCCCCTTCTCAGAGCTCCAGTGGCTGGAGGTTCCTCCCTTGAGTGGGGCCACCCACCAAGGTTCCACCTTGAGACCGAGCAAAAGGGCCACGGGCAAGGGAGACTAATATCAATCTCTACTTAATATTTGCTTTTCTAGCTTTATTAGAAAAATTGCTTCAATATTGCTTCCTACTGCTAACCTACATTACTAGCAACAACTATCTAAATTGTGGAATAAAGAAATCTAATTAAAGCCTATTAGTCTACAAGATCCATATATACAAGCTGTTCCCTCATCCTTGAGGAGGCGTGGAGAACACAAGGACACTTTAGCTAAAAAGCGCAGAGCTGATCTTCCATTCTGCTCCAGCCAGGGCCGTGACCCGACTGCAGCACTCCCAGAGCGCCCGAGTGCCGGTCAGACACGCAGCTCTGGGGCCTGGGAACCCTCCTCTCCCTCGCTGAAGGCCGCTGGGCTGTGTGCTGCACAGAGCGGCCCTGGAGGCCCCAGCCCCGCCGTGGGGATCTCCTCTGCTCCCTGCACCTCGCTTGGCTTTGCTCCCGAGCAGCCCTGAGCACGGGAGCCTGCTTCAAGCAGGAGCTGGAGGGCCCTGGCACTGCACTAGGGGCAGGGGTTTGCGCAGCTTGGGGAATCTGCCAGCCTCCTCCTCTTCCTGGCGGAGGGCTCGTGCTCAGAGTGCTGCACAAAGCGGCTCTGGAGGTTGTCGCCGCCCTGCGGGGACGCGCTCGTGTCCCTCTGCCTCAGCAGGGCCTGCTCCTGAGCAGCCCCGGGGCCAGCAGCACACTGCAAGCTCCTCTTGGGAGGTCTTGGAGCTGCACCATCCCTGGGAGCGGGGCCGCAGCTTGGAGGGCTCCTTCTCCTCCCTGCAGTGTGCTCACTGCCCGGGGTGTCCCCAAAGCGGCTGCGGCCTTCCCTGCCCCGCAGCCGGGATCTGCTCCGGGCCCGCTCCCTGCCAGGGCCTTCCACGTCCAGCGCCATGTCCTGGAAAGAGAGCTCTGCACAGTTCCTGCCCTTCTCTCCTGAAAGGGCCACAGCCACTGGGGAACCCCCAGAGATCCGCGAGGGGACATTTCAGGGCCTCCCAAAGGCTCCTCTGGAGGCTGCCAAGGCCAAAGGGCCAAAGGGGCACAAATGGGATGCACCCAGTGTAAGGGTCGGTCTGAAGTGTCCCTGATCTGCCTCACGATCATTCAGGATCAGGGACTGAGACCCTGGCACCCCAGCACTCGCTCTGGACAGGAGATCTGGCCTGCCTGAGGGGGATGCTTGCCAAGGGGCTGTTCTGCAGGTGAGGGCTGTACTGTCATGGCGCCTTCGAGCAGGTCCATGGATAACAGCACCCTGTTTCTGCACCTGCTTCTCAGAGCAATGATCTCTGCATACAGTCCATAAATCTGCCCCCCTTTTGGCCAGAGGCCACGTGCTTTGGAAAAGGACTGCAAAAAGTGACTTTCCTGGGGAGACTTTGAGATCTCCCCTCAGAACACAATTCTATTGGCAGGACCATGAGGACGTTTGTGTCTACTGGTTGATCATGAGGACACATCCCATCTGTTTGTAGCTATTCCCCATTCCCCTTTTTCTCTGTCTCCATATCCTTCGTTTCCTTTATATCTCTCCCCTCTATCACAGAAACTGAGTTCTTGGCACTCAATAAAGTGCGTTTCTGTTGCTGTTGAATAAAACTTTAGTCCCTTGCTGTTTGTCTTTTGCACCCTGAGGTCAACTGAACCATCACGACCCCCGCTTGTGCTGAGGGGATCGTGACAGCCCAGCTGGGATGCTGGGAGAGGAAGCAGCACTGTGGCTGTGAAGAGTGCTGCAGGGTGGGAGGGGAAAAGGAGAAATGCTGAGATCCTAGAAAGAGATCCACTGCTCCTCTGGTGCCCTGACCCTCCTCCCCAGAGTTACCTTTGTGCTGCCACGCAAACCCTGTGGGCCAACAGAAGCCACCTGCTTGCTGCTGGCTGCCCGCTGAGGAAGGAGGGAAGGGGCACGTGGTGGTGCCAGCGAGGAAGAAGCCCTTTCTCCAGTCTTCAGATCTGAGCATCTGCAGAAAAAAAAGACTGATCTCAGTTTAGGGCTGTTTTTGCAGCCTTCTCTGGGGTTCAGTCATTCTCTTGGAGAGGTTTCTATGACAGAGAGAAGACTTAACCAAGGCCACTAATGGAAATTACAGCTACAGTCCTCCCACCCAGTCTACTCCTGTCTCAGAAAAATTCAATCCTTACACCTTCTACAGCCTCCATTTCACAAATTCATAGAATTGTTTGGACTACAAGGGATCTTAAAAGCTCATTTTGTGCCACCCCCCTGTCGTGGGCAGGAATACCTTACAATAGACCACGTGTCTCCAAGCCCTGTCCAACCTGGCCTTAAACACTTCCAGGGATGGGGCACCCACAGCTTCTTTGGGCAGCCTCTTCCATTGTCTCACCACCCTTACACTGAAGCATTTCTTCCTAACATCCTATGTAAACCTGCCCTGGGTCAGGTGAAAACTGACACCCTTCATCCTGTCCCACCCTCCCTGATAAAGTGTCCCTCCCCATCTTTCCCCTTAAGTTCTCTCGCTCTTCTCTACAAAAGTCCAGCATCAGAGAGCAGACAAGGAGCTGCTACATCAGGGCAGCAGCCTGAAGGACAGACACGGGGACACACAGGTTCCACAGCACTGAGTGAAGCAGGTAGTAACTGCATTTCGTGGGGAAAACACTCTGGAAAAGCAAAACAATTAACAGGGGAAAGGAAACATCTTCTGAGCACACCTGAATGCTGGTTATTACCTGGCATAGAACAGCAGGTAGGCTTGCTGCTTGAGAGCTGTGTCAAGGCAACGGAGCTCCACAGACTCATCATCCATCCGGTACCACAGCCCGTTGCTGGCCTGTGGAAAAGAGGCAAGGATCTCTGCTTCTCTCCAAAAAAACTACCTAACAAAGAGCATGTCAAAACAAATCCAGTCCAGCCCCTAAGATCACCTTCTGCCCCAAAACCCTGGCTGTCAGTAACACTGACAGGAAACTTTCTCTTCCCCACACACATTTTCCCCATTGGGAAGGAGGGAAGTTGCTGACTACCTTTGTGTAGCAGAAGTAGTGTCCTCCTTGGCAGGTGACCCCACTGTGCACCAGGACAGCATACAAGGAGTAAAGGAGGGGCTCTCCCTCTGCCTGGGACATGTACGGGCGAAGATCCAGGTACTCGGGGTACTCCACAGCCTGCAGAGACACCAGCAGGGCTCACAAGTGACCCTGACCTGTGGCACAGAACAGCCTGCCACCTCCAGGGGCCAGAGGGCTCTAAATACATCTCTGGGGCTCAGGAACAGCTGGTTTCTCATAGAGCAGCATTTAATGCTTTGGGTGGCAGGAAACTGTTCTTGGCCAAAGCAGCTCTGTTGGAGAAGAGCGCTTGCCTCTCTTCCCAAGGGAATTCTTCTCTCCCCACAAGGGAACACGGCTAACCTAGCACAAGTGGCTTGTGACAAGCTTTAGGAAATCTGCTGCAGGAAGAGAAAGCTGCACACCAGCTGTGCACAAACCTTGCGGATCTTCCCGCCGGTGAAACAGTCAAACCTTTTCAGGCACACCGTGAGAACCTTGGGTGCACAATGGACTGTGAATCTCTTGGAGGCAGCAACGTTCTTCTTACACCTTGAAACCAAGCACAGAACCACTGCTGAAGTGCACCCAATCCTCCCCCAAGGTGGCCAGGCAAGCTCTCCTCTCTCACACAGCCTTTGCTACTCTAAGGCTATTCACTGCCATATTTGACAAGAGTTGCATCTCCTCTGCATGCAGTGAATCTCCACGAGAAGATGACTTCTGCTCAATGACATGCAGCCCCTCACACAGGATCTCCTCTTCACACCTTCTCAGGAATCATCTTACGTGTTGCATTTATAGCAGTTTTCACCATCCAGGTGCTCGGGTCTCACAAAGTCCTCCAGAGCTGCCGTGAGGGACGAGGCTGCCTGGAGGAGTGAGAAATGAGCACACTGAGCTGCAGGAAATCCCCTCAGCCAAACAACTCGCAGGAGCTGCAAGAAAACCCCGGTAGCTGGTGCTGAACAGACCCACCATGAACCTGTCCAGAAGGAGGCAGGAACAGAGTGTGATGCTGAACATTCCCCTGTGTGCCAGAGGCTCCTGGAGCCATCAAGAGCTCCCTCCCTGTAGCACCACTCAGTTCAACTCATGACAGAGTGCAGGGCCATCAGTGGTGCAAACAACCCAACCCATCAGCCTGGGAGCCAGACAGGCGTTGGGGGAGGACAAAGGGAACAAGGATGAGGAAAGATCAAGGGTGCAGAGAGGAAAAGGCTGCTTGTCCAGCTCAAAAACAGCACCTACAGAGAGACCACAGAGTGTCACAGCCTCTGCAGGAGGACACCATCCATTCCCCTTCCCACCCACCACCAAGGTCTCCTGCGCTCACAGTACACATTTTTAAGACAAATGTCTTGTCTCTGGAAAGCTGCAGGGGCCTTGGGATGTCTTGAAGCACAGCTGCAAAGCTTCTTACTTTGATATCCAAAGGGATATCCAGGAAGGCCTCGTAGGAGTCCGAAATGGCTTTGCAGCTGAAGCAGGTGACTGGAAGGAAAAATCCACATGCTGAGCAATGGCAAGCTGACTGACATTGCCCATTTACACACTGTACCTGTCCCACCAGTCCCGGCCCCAACTGTCAGAAGGGCACAGGAAATGTCAAAGAGAGCAACAGTTGTGGAAACGTACCTCTGGATCTCAGAAATCCTCCAAATATTTGAGAGACAATGGTAGTGGATTGAGATGAGAGGTCCAAGCTGGAAACAAGTGGTAAGACAGAGCATTATCTCCTCCAAGAGTTTTGCTTGGCCTGAAAGGCCAGAGCTTAGCTTTCCCTTGATGGGAGCACGCCAAGCAGCCCAAGGGCTCAGAACTTGGGAGGGTGATTTGCTTGTGCTTACTCGCTGCTTGCACTCAGACAAGCTCTCTGCATGGCATTGACAGTACAGGACAGGAAGTCGTGGGCATCTTCCTCCCTGCCAAGCTGGAAGTGTTCTCCTATGCCTAAGAAAGAAGTTTGTAGTTCTCTCATACAGGAAGGGAAGAAAAGCTGTCCAAGCACCTGGCATGACTTACGTCTGAAAACCTTGAGGACAGCCAAAGGCAGGATGGCACTGACAGGGGAACGCAGGACCTTGTTCACGTGTGCTTCCATGACACACATCATGCAGAAACCCTGCTGGTGACCTGAAGAGGGACACACGAAGGTCCTTAGCTTAGCAACACATCCACAGCAGTGGGAAACTCCTCCTCTTCCACTCCAGGGCAATACTGCACTCGTCCCAACGTCCCAGTGATCCCAGGGCATTTTAGTGTGCAGAAAATGTTCTTAGAGGGATGCTAAAGCCACAGTTTTCTGTGCAATTAGCCAAGAGGGTTTCACTTGGAATAAAGGAACAAAGGAATAAAGGAATAAAGGAATAAAGGAATAAAGGAATAAAGTCTTGGAGCTAGAAAAGAGGTGCTTTCATGAAGGGAAAGACAGCTGGGTAGGACAAGTGGCTTCTAGGCTTGAGTGTTTCAAGAACATGAACTCATGGGGCTGACAATGGGCTGCTGTTCTCCTAAATCAAATTGCAGGATCTGGGAATCTCTGCGACTCGATGAAGTGATTTTCAGATGTTCCTAAAAGCACTCACAGGCCTGGCTGTGCTCTCGGGACAGCAGGTAGTTGGCCAGTGGGGGGGTGTAGGTCAGGCACTGCAGGACAGCGTTGAGGAAGCAGGTGTTGCCCACATTGAAGAGCCCTGCTCCAGCACTCTGTCTCTGCTGCCAGACCATGCAGATCTTCTCCGGTGGGAAGAGGATCCTTTTTGGAGGAGCCATTCCCTCGGCAATGACTGCAGAGAAATTCCATTTGGAAAGAGATCAGACAAGGAACTAAAGCATATTTAAACTTGCAGGTTTCTACACAAGCACTCAGGACAACCAGCTTGAACCTTCAGCTCAGTATCAGGGGAAGCCTAGCACTGCCATTGAAATTTCCTGGTTTGGAAAAGTCTCTTCCCCTTTGGCTGACTTTGCCAACAGTTCAACAAAGCCCAGCTCTGAGTTTTTGGGCCTCAGGGAACCTTCCTTTCTCACCAGAGCTCTAGACTGGATTATCAGGTCAAGCTTTCCCTGATTGTAACTGACTGTAACTTATTGAAAACAGGCAAGTACTGAACACAAAAGGTAACTCAGGGATGTCAGAGCTCTCTGTGAGCATTGATGTTTCAAAGTCTTGTACATAGTGACAAAGGAGAGACAAAAGGTGTTATCCTGTGACCAGTCATAAACACTTGGGTCAGGCTGGCTGCTCTCAGCAATCCCAGAGCTCACTCTAGGTTGTGAGCACATCATTCTGGGATCTGACCACCAGTCATGTCAGTTGTGTGTGGGGAGTCACAAAGCCCAAACCTGCCAGTGAAGCTGTTACTCACAGGAATCGTTCTCTGTTGTGGCCATGGCCTCTCTCAGGAACAGAGGGCAAAGCCCTGGATGATGCTCCAGAAAGAGATCAGTGTCAATCCCCTCACCTGATTGCAAAGAAATTACTGTAGATCACCAAAAGCATAAAAACTCCAAATAAATACAGCCTAGAGAAAGAACAGGCTTTGCCATCAAGAGTTTCAGTGGTGCTGGTACCAGGTGCTGAACTGCAGATTCACACCTTTGTGATGGCTGACAGAGCCCCAGGAGCTTCAAAGGTCCTTCTGCAGTGCTCCAGTGCACGTCACCTTCCCTGAACAGTCTCTGCTGCTGCTGTCACAGCATCAACAGCAGAGCTCTCTGCCTTCCCCTCCTCTGCAGGAGTGACCAGCATTCAGCCACTAACTTAACTACTGCCTTTGCTGCTCTCCTTTTTCTGTCTCACTCCCTCCTGCAGCAGCCAAGGTGGGCTTTTGCCACTCTGGCCTGAGCTCGGCCCCTCAGGCTGCACTCACCCCCTACCTACCTACCCTAGGCAATAGTAAAGAAAAGAGAATCAGCAACTAAGGACTCTGGCCTAGCCTGTATCAGAGCAGCCTGCAGAGGTGCAGCAGCTGAGCCTTCAGCTAGGAAGGTATAAACCAGCCTAGACTTTTATCTCCTTCCCCTGTGCTCTATCCCAAGAGTCAAACCATATTTACCTGGGAGGGGATGAAAGTTAAAGGGACAGTAAACAATGAATCTGTTTGAAAGGCAGAGAGGCGAGTAGCCAAGGAGGAAGCTGAGCTATCCTGAAGACCAGCTGGTTCGTTGGCCTGTTCTCAGGACACTGAGCACTGGGCAGGTGAGCTCACAGTCACTCGAGAGGTGCCACACCTCTGCCCCTTTGTGACATGGGGACACACAGCCACGTGTCTCCTGGAGAGCACAGAACCACAGACCCCCCTGGGCACAGGAACCCACCTGGCTCCTCTCCCAGGTGCCAGGCACTGGGACACCCCTGTGCTCTGATGAACAGGGGTTCATTGGCCGGCAGAGCCTCCCTTGGCTGAAGGATCAGTGAACTCCTTCCCCCAAGCACAGAGCCCAGTGAGCACAGGCCTGCCCAGAGCTGTCACAAGCCAGGTCACAGTTCTGTCTGGCACACGTGAAGCACAGAAAAACACTCTGTAACTCACAAAATAAATTCTAAGAGTAGGTGTCTGTTTATTTAGCACTGGGGGCCATGGGGGACAGCTCCTCCAACAACATGCACACCTTTGGCAACCTGCACCTCTCCTTTTCTTCTCTACAAACCAGGGATACACAATTCGCCTCATACATATCCATTGCCTCCCCACTTCACATGGAAATTAGTTTCACTCCTCTTTGCACTGCCCATTGCTCCTTTCAGGTTGCTCTGGTGCTCCTCTCAGGGTCTTTGGGATGAAGTAAATGGTCTTCCTCTCAGAACTTTTCACTTTGCCTCCTTGCACATGCTCTCTTTTTCATCCTTTTGGCCATTTCCCAGACTTTGCTATCAGTTTTCCAGGTCTCAGGGGTCTGAGGACCCCCTTATCCTGTGGTGTCTTTCTCCCTGCATCCTGTTTGCTCATTCTAGCCCTTGACCTCACCTTGTAGCCTTGCTCTCCTCCTGTCCTTGTAAGCACCGTAAATTATAGCAAACAATACAGTTTTGTCATCCCCCTTTTACCCAAAGCATCTCTTGATGCTTGATTCTTAAGTCTCAGTTTCTCTCTTTCACACAGGCTGCTGGGCATCTCTGTCCCACTCCTCCCACGTGCAGTCCTGTGCCTGTGGGACTCATGAGGCAAAGCACCCAAGCTCTCCCACGGTCATTTCCAGTGAATTTTATCTGCCCCAAGGTACACCCACAGGCTGACCCTGGGCTGGCACCACCAAAGGGACCCCCCAGAGGCTGTGCTGGGTGAACCTTGGCAGCCAGGCCCCCACCCAGCTGCTGCCTCTCCTGGGCAGCTTCTTAGCAGCTTCACGTTCACTCCTTCCTCCAGCCTGGGTCAGGCTAGGTTTGATCACACAGCGTTTTAGCCAGATCCCCACTCACGAGGGCTGCAGGCACTTTTGTTCCTGCTGCATCTGACCAACAAGCTTTTGGGCCATGCAGCAGGCAGTTGGTGTTCCTCGTGCTCCAGAGACACAGCTGGCTGCTAGTTATCCCTGAAGCCTTAGAAATTTACCTTTTACATTTGTCATGTATTTGCAATCCTGCAATTCTTTTGTGTATAAACCCCATGTACAGTGTGAGCTGCTGCTTTCCCATTCCGGTCAGACACAACAATTCCTCTCTAGGCCTGCGAATCAAGGACACCTCACAGTCTCAGGCCCCAAGAGATGGAAACAAAAGTGGATTTGGGGGAGGCAGCTTGGGGTAAATGACTTCATTACCCAAAGCTGTAATTGGAAGATTAACCCCACAAGATGCAAATGGACCAAACCTATTAAAGTATCAAAACCTGTCACCCTGTTGTCCATTTTTGGGTGTAGCCCCTGGAGGCTTTGTCTGCCTGAAATGCACCTGAAGGCCCTTCCATAAACACAACTGCTTTTTATTCCCTTCATTTTGTCTGGCCTCTGGTTTTAGATAGTCCCAAAAGGCATCACCCTACTTGCACTGGCTGCTTTGCCCCGCCCAGTCTGGGCCACCAAGTTTCACCGAGTTCTGTCACAAGGCAGTGACACACACCGACAGCTAAGATGGAATTTTGGAGACCCGGACCCACAGAACACTCTCCTGCTGGGGAGAGTCTGAGGCACAGGCAGGAGGAGCCAGCACCAGCACAGCACTGGAGCAATTCACCCCATCTGCATTTGTGTTAATTGAGGAATTACGCTTTCCTTCTCACTTCCAACTAGGCAATCATTGCCCTTTTCCCCTGCAAACCCCACACCAGCCTCAGGTCAGGATTCAAGGACCTGCATGGGCAGTGACCACTTTAGCTGTGACCCTCTTGCCTGGAAAGGCTGACCTGGAACAGAGACTAGACAGAGCAAAAGGAATAAAATAGGAATTTATTGAAAGCATCCACCTTGGGCAGTGCAAGAGCCCGGCCGGGGCTCCACCCAAATGAAATCCAAGGTGGATCCTGGTCACGAGTTTTACACTTTTATAACTTTTCATTCATCTTGGCGTCAATTATCCAACCCCAGCCCCAGGCTACCAAGTCTCAGAGCCCTGGCTTGCCCCCTTTCCCTCGCCGTTGTTTCTGATTTTTGGCTACCAGTTGTTCTTGATTCTCCAGCTAGAAAGGAATTGTTTTGTCCAACTCCCTCGTGAAGCGAAGTTACTAGCACCTAATATAAAGTTCCAGAGTCACACACTGAGCAGCAGAGATTCTGATAAACAGAAAGCTAAAAGCCAAGGTGGTGCAGCTCTCCGGAGCCTGGGCCAGCTCACTGCAGACACACCGGCACTGCACCAGTGCGGGAACTGCCCCAGAGCAGGATTTCCTGCAGGCAGAACCTTTGGAGCTAATTGCTCCACAGTGTGCGCGGCCGCTGGGGTCAGGTAAAGCAGGAGAGGAGGCTCTCAGCTTCTGAGCTTCCAACACGTTTATTGAGGCTGGAGGGTTCAGGGGCAAAGAGCCCCGAGCACTGCTGTGCCCAGAATTAAATTGGGGCGCAGATCAGTTTGTTGCACAAACAATTGAGCAGTGAGGGACCCTCAGGGGCGGAGCGGAGGGCAGGGTCTGACAGAGCTGAAACCAAGGAGGGCAGCAGGGGCAGGAGAAAGCGGCACAGGGGCCAATGGGGCATCGAGGAACAGGGGATTTCCAAAGGGGCAGAGCGACAGGGGATGGGCCCAGGGTGGGACTGACAGGGAAGGGACTGGAACAATGGGCGGGGTTACAATGATGGACAGGGAAGGGACTGGAACAAGGGGCGGGGTTACAATGATGGACAGGGAAGGGACTGGAACAAGGGGCGGGGTTACAATGATGGACAGGGAAGGGAATGGAACAAGGGGCGGGGTTACAATGATGGACAGGGAAGGGAATGGAACAAGGGGCGGGGTTACAATGATGGACAGGGAAGGGAATGGAACAAGGGGCGGGGTTACAATGATGGACAGGGAAGGTGCTGGAACATGGGGGCACAGTTACAATAATGGCCAGGGAAGGCGTTGGATCAAGGGGCAGGGAAAGCCAAGCAGGGCACTTTCAGGGGTGCATACAACAAAAGGGCTTCCCTGCTCAAGGGAGGGTTGTTCACACACTCTAGTGAAGTATGCTGGAAGTTCTTGTCATGCAAAAGTAGGACTGGCCTTCTGTAGCATAACGTGATTGGCTGCCTCTGGTACATTTTTAGATTTTGTTTTGTTAAGTTTATTCAGCATACTACGCTTTGCTGCTGAAAAAGGGAAAACAAATCTTTGGTTTCTTCCATGTGACATTTGTGACTCTCACTTCCATATGTAGGCCTGGAGATCCTTGCTGCTGCTGCTGCCCCCACATCAGAGAGTGTTTGTCTACATGTCCTCGTGGTATTGGAAATTATATCACTTTAATGATGCCTTTTCTAATTAATTGTATTAATTAAGCAGAAGCAGGGTAATTTTCCATTCTGTCATATGCCAGTGGAGCCAAAACTTAGCAAGGCTTGACATGAGCTGCTACAGTGGGAACACAGCTTGGGAAAAACCCCTGAAGTTTTAAGATTTGCTAAAATATCTGTAATTAACCTTATGCTTCAATGGTCTCAGACCCGAACCTGGACACAAGGAATGCACAATTTAGGAACTACAAGGCCATTGTGCAGAACCCTGAGATAAAGAGGGAACAAACAAAGATAATTCAGCAATCGTACTGTAATCCCATTGTCCTGAATCCAGCTAGGGTAGAGATAATATCTGAATTTCACTAGCTGTTACTATGCTGTGTTCTGGATTCTGAATGAAAATGATGTTCATATTACACTGAATTTTGGCGTTTTCCTAAGCCATGTTTATCTTGAGTCAAAGACTTTTTGTTTCCTCATCTTCCACTCTGCCGGTGAAGAGGTTCACACAAGAAAGTAGCAGAGAGCACAGCTGGGACAGGTGACCTGAACTGCCCAGAGGGACATCCACACCACAGAGCATCATGCCTGGTATATAAATTGGGAGGAGCTAACCAGACGAGCACTGTAATAAAGTAATCTGATACTAAATGTAATAAATTAATCTGATACTAAAGGAAACATTCAAGAGTTTAATGTCTCCGGATGTTTTCAGTGACAGTGGGAGTGTAATAGTTTGGTCAAGCTGGTCTCAGCATTCTTGAACACTAAAAACAGGAGGCCTTCCTTGCTCGAGCCATTCCTGTAAGGTGCAGACAGGACCCAGCTGGAGCTGCTGCATCCCTGCTCAGGCAGAGCATCCTGCCCCAGCTGGCACAGCTCCCTGAGCACTGGGAGGCTGACAGTCCATCACTTCACACTGCAAAAGCCCCACTCTTCAACAGAACACACTTCTAACCTCCCCTGCTCAGAGCTCCAGTGGCTGGAGGTTCCTCCCCTGAGTGGGGCCACCCACCAGGGTTCCTCTTTGAGACTGAGCAAAAGGGCCATTGGCAAGGGTGACTAATAAAAATCTCTACTTAATATTTGCTTTTCTAGCTTTATTAGAACAATTGCTTGCATATTCTTCCAACTACTGACCTACATTACGAGCAACAACTATCTAAATTGTGGAATAAAGAAATCTAATTAAAGCCTATTAGTCTACAAGATCCATATATACAAGTTGTTCCCTCATCCTTGAGGAGGCGTGGAGAACACAAGGACACTTTAGCTAAAAAGTGCAGAGCTGATCTTCCATTCTGCTCCAGCCAGGGCCGTGACCCGACTGCAGCACCCCCAGAGCGCCCGAGTGCCGGTCAGACACGCAGCTCTGGGGCCTGGGAACCCTCCTCTCCCTCGCTGAAGGCCGCCGGGCTGTGTGCTGCACAGAGCGGCCCTGGAGGCCCCAGCCCCGCCGTGGGGATCTCCTCTGCTCCCTGCACCTCGCTTGGCTTTGCTCCCGAGCAGCCCTGAGCATGGGAGCCTGCTTCAAGCAGGAGCTGGAGGGCCCTGGCACTGCACTAGGGGCAGGGGTTTGCGCAGCTTGGGGAATCTGCCAGCCTCCTCCTCTTCCTGGCGGAGGGCTCGTGCTCAGAGTGCTGCACAAAGCGGCTCTGGAGGTTGTCGCCGCCCTGCGGGGACGCGCTCGTGTCCCTCTGCCTCAGCAGGGCCTGCTCCTGAGCAGCCCCGGGGCCAGCAGCACACTGCAAGCTCCTCTTGGAAGGTCTGGGAGCTGCACCATCCCTGGGAGCGGGGCCGCAGCTTGGAGGGCTCCTTCTCCTCCCTGCAGTGTGCTCACTGCCCGGGGTGTCCCCAAAGCGGCTGCGGCCTTCCCTGCCCCGCAGCCGGGATCTGCTCCGGGCCCGCTCCCTGCCAGGGCCTTCCACGTCCAGCGCCATGTCCTGGAAAGAGAGCGATGCACAGTTCCTGCCCTTCTCTCCTGAAAGGGCCACAGCCACTGGGGAACCCCCAGAGATCCGCGAGGGGACATTTCAGGGCCTCCCAAAGGCTCCTCTGGAGGCTGCCAAGGCCAAAGGGCCAAAGGGGCACAAATGGGATGCACCCAGTGTAAGGGTCGGTCTGAAGTGTCCCTGATCTGCCTCACGATCATTCAGGATCAGGGACTGAGACCCTGGCACCCCAGCACTCGCTCTGGACAGGAGATCTGGCCTGCCTGAGGGGGATGCTTGCCAAGGGACTGTTCTGCAGGTGAGGGCTGTACTGTCATGGCGCCTTCGAGCAGGTCCATGGATAACAGCACCCTGTTTCTGCACCTGCTTCTCAGAGCAATGATCTCTGCATACAACACTCCATAAATCTCCCCCGCTTTTGGCCAGAGGCCACTTGCTTTGGAAAAGGACTGCAAAAAGTGACTTTCCTGGGGAGACTTTGAGATCTCCCCTCAGAACACAATTCTATTGGCAGGACCATGAGGACGTTTGTGTCTACTGGTTGATCATGAGGACACATCCCATCTGTTTGTAGCTATTCCCCATTCCCCTTTTTCTCTCTCTCCATATCCTTCATTTCCTTTATATCTCTCCCCTCTATCACAGAAACTGAGTTGTTGGCACTCAATAAAGTGCGTTTCTGTTGCTGTTGAATAAAACTTTAGTCCCTTGCTGTTTGTCTTTTGCACCCTGAGGTCAATGAACCATCACGACCCCCGCTTGTGCTGAGGGGATCGTGACAGCCCAGCTGGGATGCTGGGAGAGGAAGCAGCACTGTGGCTGTGAAGAGTGCTGCAGGGTGGGAGGGGAAAAGGAGAAATGCTGACATCCTAGAAAGAGATCCACTGCTCCTCTGGTGCCCTGACCCTCCTCCCCAGAGTTACCTTTGTGCTGCCACGCAAACCCTGTGGGCCAACAGAAGCCACCTGCTTGCTGCTGGCTGCCCGCTGAGGAAGGAGGGAAGGGGCACGTGGTGGTGCCAGCGAGGAAGAAGCCCTTTCTCCAGTCTTCAGATCAGAGCATCTGCAGAAAAAAAAGACTGATCTCAGTTTAGGGCTGTTTTTGCAGCCTTCTCTGGGGTTCAGTCATTCTCTTGGAGAGGTTTCTATGACAGAGAGAAGACTTAACCAAGGCCACTAATGGAAATTACAGCTACAGTCCTCCCACCCAGTCTACTCCTTTCCCAGCACAACCTCATCTCTATGCCTTCTACAGCCTCCATTTCACAAATTCATAGAATTATTTGGACTACAAGGGATCTTAAAGCTCATTTTGTGCCACCCCCCTGTCGTGGGCAGGAATACCTTACAATAGACCACGTGTCTCCAAGCCCTGTCCAACCTGGCCTTAAACACTTCCAGGGATGGGGCACCCACAGCTTCTTTGGGCAGCCTCTTCCATTGTCTCACCACCCTTACACTGAAGCTTTTCTTCCTAACATCCTATGTAAACCTGCCCTGGGTCAGGTGAAAACTGACACCCTTCATCCTGTCCCACCCTCCCTGATAAAGTGTCCCTCCCCATCTTTCCCCTTAAGTTCTCTCGCTCTTCTCTACAAAAGTCCAGCATCAGAGAGCAGACAAGGAGCTGCTACATCAGGGCAGCAGCCTGAAGGACAGACATGGGGACACACAGGTTCCACAGCACTGAGTGAAGCAGGTAGTAACTGCATTTAGTGGGGAAAACACTCTGGAAAAGCAAAACAATTAACAGGGGAAAGGAAACATCTTCTGAGCACACCTGAATGCTGGTTATTACCTGGCATAGAACAGCAGGTAGGCTTGCTGCTTGAGAGCTGTGTCAAGGCAACGGAGCTCCACAGACTCATCATCCATCCGGTACCACAGCCCGTTGCTGGCCTGTGGAAAAGAGGCAAGGATCTCTGCTTCTCTCCAAAAAAACTACCTAACAAAGAGCATGTCAAAACAAATCCAGTCCAGCCCCTAAGATCACCTTCTGCCCCAAAACCCTGGCTGTCAGTAACACTTACAGAAAACTTTCCCTTCCCCACACACATTTTCCCCATTGGGAAGGAGGGAAGTTGCTGCCTACCTTTGTGTAGCAGAAGTAGTGTCCTCCTTGGCAGGTGACCCCACTGTGCACCAGGACAGCATACAAGGAGTAAAGGAGGGGCTCTCCCTCTGCCTGGGACATGTACGGGCGAAGATCCAGGTACTCGGGGTACTCCACAGCCTGCAGAGACACCAGCAGGGCTCACAAGTGACCCTGACCTGTGGCACAGAACAGCCTGCCACCTCCAGGGGCCAGAGGGCTCTAAATACATCTCTGGGGCTCAGGAACAGCTGGTTTTCCATAGAGCAGCATTTAATGCTTTGGGTGGCAGGAAACTGTTCTAGGCCAAAGCAGCTCTGTTGGAGAAGAGCGCTTGCCTCTCTTCCCAAGGGAATTCTTCTCTCCCCACATGGGAACACGGCTAACCCAGCACAAGTGGCTTGTGACAAGCTTTAGGAAATCTGCTGCAGGAAGAGAAAGCTGCACACCAGCTGTGCACAAACCTTGCGGATCTTCCCGCCGGTGAAACAGTCAAACCTTTTCAGGCACACCGTGAGAACCTTGGGTGCACAATGGACTGTGAATCTCTTGGAGGCAGCAACGTTCTTCTTACACCTTGAAACCAAGCACAGAACCACTGCTGAAGTGCACCCAATCCTCCCCCAAGGTGGCCAGGCAAGCTCTCCTCTCTCACACAGCTTTTGCTACTCTAAGGCTATTCACTGCCATATTTGACAAGAGTTGCATCTCCTCTGCATGCAGTGAATCTCCCCGAGAAGATGACTTCTGCTCAATGACATGCAGCCCCTCACACAGGATCTCCTCTTCACACCTTCTTAGGAATCATCTTACGTGTTGCATTTATAGCAGTTTTCACCATCCAGGTGCTCGGGTCTCACAAAGTCCTCCAGAGCTGCCGTGAGGGACGAGGCTGCCTGGAGGAGTGAGAAATGAGCACACTGAGCTGCAGGAAATCCCCTCAGCCAAACAACTCGCAGGAGCTGCAAGAAAACCCCGGTAGCTGGTGCTGAACAGACCCACCATGAACCTGTCCAGAAGGAGGCAGGAACAGAGTGTGATGCTGAACATTCCCCTGTGTGCCAGAGGCTCCTGGAGCCATCAAGAGCTCCCTCCCTGTAGCACCACTCAGTTCAACTCATGACAGTGTGCAGGCCCAGCAGTGGTGCAAACAACCCAACCCATCAGCCTGGGAGCCAGACAGGCATTGGGGGAGGACAAAGGGAACAAGGATGAGGATTGATCAAGGGTGCAGAGAGGAAAAGGCTGCTTGTCCAGCTCAAAAACAGCACCTACAGAGAGACCACAGAGTGTCACAGCCTCTGCAGGAGGACACCATCCATTCCCCTTCCCACCCACCACCAAGGTCTCCTGCGCTCACAGTACACATTTTTAAGACAAATGTCTTGTCTCTGGAAAGCTGCAGGGGCCTTGGGATGTCTTGAAGCACAGCTGCAAAGCTTCTTACTTTGATATCCACAGGGATATCCAGGAAGGCCTCGTAGGAGTCCGAAATGGCTTTGCAGCTGAAGCAGGTGACTGGAAGGAAAAATCCACATGCTGAGCAATGGGAAGCTGACTGACATTGCCCATTTACACACTGTACCTGTCCCACCAGTGCCGGCCCCAACTGTCAGAAGGGCACAGGAAATGTCAAAGAGAGCAACAGTTGTGGAAACGTACCTCTGGATCTCAGAAAGCCTCCAAATATTTGAGAGACAATGGTAGTGGATTGAGATGAGAGGTCCAAGCTGGAAACAAGTGGTAAGACAGAGCATTAACTCCTCCAAGAGTTTTGCTTGGCCTGAAAGGCCAGGGCTTTAGCTTTCCCTTGATGGGAGCACGCCAAGCAGCCCAAGGGCTCAGAACTTGGGAGGGTGATTTGCTTGTGCTTACTCGCTGCTTGCACTCAGACAAGCTCTCTGCATGGCATTGACAGTACAGGACAGGAAGTCGTGGGCATCTTCCTCCCCTGCCAAGCTGGAAGTGTTCTCCTATGCCTAAGAAAGAAGTTTGTAGTTCTCTCATACAGGAAGGGAAGAAAAGCTGTCCAAGCACCTGGCATGACTTACGTCTGAAAACCTTGAGGACAGCCAAAGGCAGGATGGCACTGACAGGGGAACGCAGGACCTTGTTCACGTGTGCTTCCATGACACACATCATGCAGAAACCCTGCTGGTGACCTGAAGAGGGACACACGAAGGTCCTTAGCTTAGCAACACATCCACAGCAGTGGGAAACTCCTCCTCTTCCACTCCAGGGCAATACTGCACTCGTCCCAACTTCCCAGTGATCCCAGGGCATTTTAGTGTGCAGAAAATGTTCTTAGAGGGATGCTAAAGCCACAGTTTTCTGTGCAATTAGCCAAGAGGGTTTCACTTGGAATAAAGGAACAAAGGAATAAAGGAACAAAGGAATAAAGTCTTGGAGCTAGAAAAGAGGTGCTTTCATGAAGGGAAAGACAGCTGGGTAGGACAAGTGGCTTCTAGGCTTGAGTGTTTCAAGAACATGAACTCATGGGGCTGACAATGGGCTGCTGTTCTCCTAAATCAAATTGCAGGATCTGGGAATCTCTGCGACTCGATGAAGAGATTTTCAGATGTTCCTAAAAGCACTCACAGGCCTGGCTGTGCTCTCGGGACAGCAGGTAGTTGGCCAGTGGGGGGGTGTAGGTCAGGCACTGCAGGACAGCGTTGAGGAAGCAGGTGTTGCCCACATTGAAGAGCCCTGCTCCAGCACTCTGTCTCTGCTGCCAGACCATGCAGATCTTCTCCGGTGGGAAGAGGATCCTTTTTGGAGGAGCCATTCCCTCGGCAATGACTGCAGAGAAATTCCATTTGGAAAGAGATCAGACAAGGAACTAAAGCATATTCAAACTTGCAGTTTTCTACACAAGCACTCAGGACAAGCAGCTTGAACCTTCAGCTCAGTATCAGGGGAAGCCTAGCACTGCCATTGAAATTTCCTGGTTTGGAAAAGTTTCTTGCCCTTTGGCTGACTTTGCCAACAGTTCAACAAAGCCCAGCTCTGATTTTTGGGCCTCAGGGAACGTTCCTTTCTCACCAGAGCTCTAGACTGGATTATCAGGTCAAGCTTTCCCTGATTGTAACTGACTGTAAACTACTGAAAACAGGCAAGTACTGAACACAAAAGGTAACTCAGGGATGTCAGAGCTCTCTGTGAGCATTGATGTTTCAAAGTCTTGTACATAGTGACAAAGGAGAGACAAAAGGTGTTTTCCTGTGACCAGTCATAAACACTTGGGTCAGGCTGGCTGCTCTCAGCAATCCCAGAGCTCACTCTAGGTTGTGAGCACATCATTCTGGGATCTGACCACCAGTCATGTCACTTTTGTGTGGGGAGTCACAAAGTCCAAACCTGCCAGTGAAGCTGTTACTCACAGGAATCGTTCTCTGTTGTGGCCATGGCCTCTCTCAGGAACAGAGGGCAAAGCCCTGGATGATGCTCCAGAAAGAGATCAGTGTCAATCCCCTCACCTGATTGCAAAGAAATTACTGTAGATCACCAAAAGCATAAAAACTCCAAATAAATACAGCCTAGAGAAAGAACAGGCTTTGCCATCAAGAGTTTCAGTGGTGCTTGTACCAGGTGCTGAACTGCAGATTCACACCTTTGTGATGGGTGACAGAGCCCCAGGAGCTTCAAAGGTCCTTCTGCAGTGCTCCAGTGCACGTCACCTTCCCTGAACAGTCTCTGCTGCTGCTGTCACAGCATCAACAGCAGAGCTCTCTGCCTTCCCCCTCCTCTGCAGGAGTGACCAGCATTCAGCCACTAACTTAACTACTGCCTTTGCTGCTCTCCTTTTTCTGTCTCACTCCCTCCTGCAGCAGCCAAGGTGGGCTTTTGCCACTCTGGCCTGAGCTCGGCCCCTCAGGCCGCACTCACCCCCTACCTACCTACCCTAGGCTATAGTAAAGAAAAGAGAATCAGCAACTAAGGACTCTGGCCTAGCCTGTATCAGAGCAGCCTGCAGAGGTGCAGCAGCTGAGCCTTCAGCTAGGAAGGTATAAACCAGCCTAGACTTTTATCTCCTTCCCCTGTGCTCTATCCCAAGAGTCAAACCATATTTACCTGGGAGGGGATGAAAGTTAAAGGGAAACAATGAATCTGTTTGAAAGTCAGAGAGGCGAGTAGCCAAGGAGGAAGCTGAGCTATCCTGAAGACCAGCTGGTTCGTTGGCCTGTTCTCAGGACACTGAGCACTGGGCAGGTGAGCTCACAGTCACTCGAGAGGTGCCACACCTCTGCCCCTTTGTGACATGGGGACACACAGCCACGTGTCTCCTGGAGAGCACAGAACCACAGAACCCCCCTGGGCACAGGAACCCACCTGGCTCCTCTCCCAGGTGCCAGGCACTGGGACACCCCTGAGCTCTGATGAACAGGGGTTCATTGGCCGGCAGAGCCTCCCTTGGCTGAAGGATCAGTGAACTCCTTCCCCCAAGCACAGAGCCCAGTGAGCACAGGCCTGCCCAGAGCTGTCACAAGCCAGGTCACAGTTCTGTCTGGCACACGTGAAGCACAGAAAAACACTCTGTAACTCACAAAATAAGTTCTAAGAGTAGGTGTCTGTTTATTTAGCACTGGGGGCCATGGGGGACAGCTCCTCCAACAACATGCACACCTTCGGCAACCTGCACCTCTCCTTTTCTTCTCTACAAACCAGGGATACACAATTCGCCTCATACCATATCCATTGCCTCCCCACTTCACATGGAAATTAGTTTCACTCCTCTTTGCACTGCCCATTGCTCCTTTCAGGTTGCTCTGGTGCTCCTCTCAGGGTCTTTGGGATGAAGTAAATGGTCTTCCTCTCAGAACTTTTCACTTTGCCTCCTTGCACATGCTCTCTTTTTCATCCTTTGGCCATTTCCCAGACTTTGCTATCAGTTTTCCAGGTCTCAGGGGTCTGTGGTGTCTTTCTCCCTGCATCCTGTTTGCTCATTCTAGCCCTTGACCTCCCCTTGTAGCCTTGCTCTCCTCCTGTTCTTGTAAGCACCTGAAGGTGCTGGAACAAGGGGCAGGGTTACAGTGATGGACAGGGAAGGGACTGGATCAAGGGGCAGGGAAAGCCAAGCAGGGTAATTTCAGGGGTGGATACAACCTGGGGACAAACCAAACTTGGAAAAACACCGGGGTACATAGGAACAAATCATTATAACAATTAAGTAAATAAAATAAACCCCCACTGCAACACCAAGCCATCAGCACATCTGTGCCCCTGGCCCTGGAATTGGGGCTCCTTTGGGAACTGCTCCAGCCCTCCTGCCTGGACCACAGCTGCCCTCTTGCCACAGGGAACAAGGCTGAGATTTACACAACTCTACTCAAGAGCATCTTCCAGCAGCCACGGCTCAGTCTGTGTAAACAGAGAGGGGCACTGAGGAACTGCGAGGGAGGCAGTTAATGATGGCACTTGTGGCCACTGCCTGTTGCCTGCCCATAGAGAAGCATGACAGCTTTTGAAATTATATCATTTCCAAACTAATTTTCATTAACTTTTAAATAATTGTTTTAATTAATTACAAAGAGTATATTAATCATAAGCAGCATGCTAGTTTTAAATCACTTTTAGGCAGAAATTTAGCCAAGTTTGTCATAAACTGCTGTTGTGGGAATAAAATTTGGAAAAATGACTGGAAAAATTACTGACACTTCAAAGTTTTGCTAAACTAACCCTGAATGCCTCAGTGAACAAAGTCTGGAGAGAGACAGATGTATTGCTGAAATTAAATAAAAGGAATGCAGAATTCGTTGGTCACAAGGAGATTTTGCAGAAACCAGGAGAGTAATAAAGACTATTAAGTATGTAACAGAAACCTCTCTACAATATTGTGAATGTTGTGTCTGTATAGCCAGCCAAGGATTGAGATCCTCCCCTGCCTGCAGAGGGTCTAGATCACTGAGCACCATAACAAAACAGCAAAGGTTCATTCTGATCCCCCTGAGCTGGGGGAAGCTGCAGCTTTACAGGAGGGAGGTTGTTGCAGTGTGTTTCTTGTTAATGTTATGTTCTGTTGTTGCCCAAGCTAATGGTTTTGTCCAAAATTATACCCTCCCACCCACCTTGTCAATCTATCCTAAACTACCTGCTAATCCTGCTTTGTGCCAGCCCCATGCTTGGAATTCCTCTTTGGAAATCCTCTAAAACTTGAGATCTCACTAGTCCGTGTGACCCAGTTTTCCCCCCTACCTCCCTCTTTGGATAATGCCTTTGTAAACCTTACCCTTTATCCCTCCTCAGAATTTCTCCAATTTGCTAAGAATTTGTACCTTCCCCTTGAACCTCCCCCCCTATTTAAGTTGTTGCACCTTTGCCATTTTTGTCTATTGCCCTGAAAACTCCCCAGAGTAATAAATCCTTTTTATCCTATGTCAGAGACCTCCCTTTCCTCCTTGGCTCCTTGGAACACAATCTGACAGGCAAAAGGCCGTGGAGCCATAGCTCAAGCCCCATCTAAGGCCTCCTGTTCCCAGAGTGGAACTCACTGAACAAGCAGGAGACAGACATTTACATTGTGTCTTGCTAGTAAAATCAGGCTTGGGGGAGGATGTGAACTGTCTGCCATGCATGTGCCCTAAATGCATACATATGCTATTGAAAGTACAAAGTCTGAGCAAAGCTTTTTTTATGAAAATGCAACTTTATTGTTTAATTCTTAATGTAAGTCAACAAAATGAACATTCATAACTTAAAGACAAAACATAACAAAGAACTTCATAATTTCTTCAAAAACCAGTTTCAGTGCTAAACACAGGGAGTACCCATCCTTTTAGAAACCTCCCTACCAGAGCTTCAGAAAGACAACATTTTTATCTTAACCTTTCCAGTGATTAGGGACTTGAAGCCTTCTTTTCATAACTCTGTAGGATGCTGGTCAAGTCTGACAACAGATCTTCAGACATGAATTCTTCATATTCTTTGTCAATTTTCTCATTCTGTTCACTAAGGTATTTCTAGAAAAGAGATACAGAAAGGTGTATTAGCTCTGTCATGGTCTGTATTGTACTGATTCTGCTAAAGCAGTTTAAGCAGTCATTGTACAGGTTAACAGATTTCAGTTAAAACACTTTCCTGAAAGACATCTACTTGAAGCAGGTTTAACCTGACAGGATGTTACTGCTTAAACTTAACAACCAATTCTGATTATTTATGCCAAAGGTTTTGTCAGAAGATTTATCTATGGAATTATTCTATGTGGAATCCACAGACTCGGTGCAGCAGCTAAATAACTGATATTTCCTTAGAAAGAGTAAGTTCTTATTTCCAAGTGTTTACATGCAAATATCTCTAGAGAGATTTAATTCTGAATATCAAATTTTAGCTTGCCTTTACAGATGCTACATGAGTAGAAACTGTTTCCATAACACGAGTCAAGTTAGCAGCCATTTTTCTCTTCCCTTCTGTTGTTGTTTGTAAAACCTCTTGATATCTAAAAGGTAAAGATACTCAGAAGGTCATGTCTGTAATTAAAGAATTCCTGAAATTTCAATCAGTCACTTCAAGTCTGATTTATCATCATGTTTAGCTATACATTTTTTTCTATTGGTATTGATTTGAACCAAGTTAGAATATATTAATACTCAACTTAAAAGACTGGATTGTGCTAACTGAAAACCTTGTACCTTAGAGTCCCAATACTCTTTCCAGGCTTTGAGGTATAAAAGGCAGTTCTCATGTAAGTTGGAAACAAACTAATTTCTTTGCTATACCACACATATTAAAAAAACTACATGGAAAACAGGAGTTCTGATTCAGCAGACAAATACTCTAACAAAATACTGTTGAAGAGAAACATCTTTCAGTTGTTAACTTGTGAAATTAATACACTGAAATGGATACATACTGAAACAACTTTATGTTACATTCAAGAGAATATCTTTATCCTTAGAAACCAAAATAAACAAGGGAAATATGAGAGTTATGAGTCTTACTGTCTTTGGACATCATGCAATTCATTTGTGACTTCACTCAGACCTTCATAGACTCCACTTTCAAGGGATTGTTTCAGTTTCTTCAATGATTCCCGTTGATTTTCACATCTTTGCTCTTCCTCTTCTATCTCCTATAGTCATAAGGAAAGAAGAAAAAAATTGTATTGCTCGGGAATAATTTGGATTTTTTTTTCTTCTATTACCTGACTACATTCTAATGCTTGAATTCAAAATTCACACAAGTAACTTCAAGTTCAGAACTGAAAAAAATCTCTAACACCATCCCTCCCAATCCTAAAGTTTCAGCTGTTTTCTGTATCATCCCCATCACAGAACAAGCCTGACTATCTCTTTATTCCTCTAACCATATTTAAAAGGTCTGTGTTGCAGCTATTTTCCCTTCAGAATTAAACACAAAAATTGTTGTTTAGTCTAAATAGATTAGAAATGGCACATCATGAACAACTGTTTCTAGGTTAAAAAAAATATAACCACATTTGAGTAGGAAAATAGCTTTTCCTTTTTGTCTAAAAGAGTGTACAATTCCAAGTAATCATTTCTTCAAAGAGAAGGACACTTGTTTTGTGAATTGCATAGCACCCAAACAAAATTCTACCTTCAACTCAACATGCAATTATGATCAACTACTGAAACATCATCCTTCAAAAATATTTTTAATACTTAACCCTTACAAACAACATTTTAAAAATTACAAGAGGAATTATGTGACTACGTCTTATTGTAAACATCCAGTGGCAGCTGTGTATTTTATGAGCTTAACTTTAAAAGTTTATGCAAGAGCACAGATCAAAATATCTAAATTTCATGTGATTTTTGAAAGATATAAACTAAATTAGTTGCCTTTAGACAACCCAGCAGCTATTAGCATGAAATAACCCTATTTCATGGCAGGAATTTGGATTTACAAGAGCACATAAACACTGGCTTAGTTCTAAAGAACCTTTTTCTGTGGAGCACCACAGCCCCAACCAAAGCTGTGTTGTCAGAGAAGTTGGGAAGTACCAAAATAGCCACTCAGTTGTTAACAGAGAGATCTGTGCTTTGTTGCTGAACTGTGAGTGGGGAAAAGGGTAGGGAATGCTGCTGTGCTGGGAAAGGAAGCTAAAGCAAGCAACAGTCTGAGATCATGAAAGCAATTTAACATGCTTTTGGTCAATCAATGTTTTCCTTAGTTTTATTATATACAAATTGATTAGATGAGGCAGATTTTGTTAATCCTAAAATCTCCTTCAAGCACGTGCATGGAGACATCCTGAGGTCAGATGACTGTTGCTGCTTTTATTACTGAAAGCAGTCATTTATGATTTACAGGACCTGCTACAGTATCATGCCAGATTCTCTTACAAGAAAGTGAAAACTGATTCAGTTAAGGTAGCAGTCAAATCACTTTTCTGAAAAGACTGAAAAAATCCTGTAAGAGGAAGTGAAGAAGGCAAAGGCAGAAGCCCAAACAAAAATGCAACCCAAAAACTTATCTATACATACAGAGATTAAGGATAACAGTATCATTAAGGTTATTTGGCATCAAGCTTTAAGAAGTTCTACCTTCAGCTTCTGCTGGTAGACATCATCCAGCTCCTCAGCTTCCTCTGTCAGCATTTTCACACTGCGTTTCTTGTCCTTCAGCATCATGTTCACCTAGGATGAAAACACCACCAAGCAAATACAGTTTAAATAAAATTCCAACATATAAATCTGTGCCATCACAAACTACACCTGGTAGATCTGAAAACAGCAATGAAACTAGGCTAGGCTGGGATGGCACTGCCTCTCCTCAGAGCAGTCTGTGTTATGCTTTGTTTTGGATAAGGGCTAATACAGTGCTGGGAACACACCAATGTTTTGGCTGCTGCTGAATAGTGCTAGCACAGCATTCCAAGGCTTTCTAGCCCCTCACTGAGTAGGATGGGGATGGGCAAGGGACTGGGAAGGTGCAGAGCCAGGCTAGCTGACCAAGAGGACATTCCATACCACATAACTTCATGCTTAGCAGTAAATGCTGAGGTAAAGGTAGAAGAATGAGGAAATAAAATTCTCCTTCTTTCAATCCATCTCAAATCCAATATTGCCAAAAATCTTTTTGATGACGATTTGTCAGTGATGGTAAGCCACACAATCTACTGGAATGGGCAACTTATTAAAAACAAGTATTTCCAATGTTTATGGTCAAATATATGTAAGCTACATCAACTTTAATTTAGAGAATACACAATATTTCAACCAACAAAGACCCCAATTCTTAGAAAAACTTTTAGGTTCCATCACAATTAAAGCAGTATTCTCACAGCTTCTCCTGCTCTGCTTGTCCTCAGAAAAACCCCAACCAATCCAAAAAACCAATCCAGCACATCACACTTCACCTGAGCAAAAGGTTAAATGAAAGCAGCAGATAAGGTTTGAGGGTTGGTATCTTAGTCCTTATCTTCATTAACCAACATACCTGTTCCAAAGTATCTTCCAAAGACATTTTCCGTTCAGTAGCTTTAATAATTTCTTCCTCAGTCTCACTGATGATCTCCATGAGGGGAACCTGTAATATGCATACAAGAAGAGCTGACACTATCTGAACCACGATGTACCCCAGGACATCTTTTCTTTGTTTTTTCAGGCTACTGTATTCTCCAATACCAAATCTCTTTCATACACTACAATGTCCTCACAGTGACTCATCACACAAGCTTTTCAGTGATATTTCATTGTGAGATTGAGGGACCTTTCCAGCATTTCCAAAGAAACACATCTTTTCTGTGAGTGGTAAACTAAAGCCTTCAGTGTTGACTCTACTTACCTTGATCTGAGTCCTGTACTTGACTAGGCAATTTGCTCCTTCCTCAGGATTAAAACAAATCTCAAAGTCGTGGCCTTTGGAGTTCTCAGCAGTCACTGGAATTAATTTCAGTTTTCGAGCCAGTTTATGATATTCTGCCAGTTGCTTTTCAATCTGCTCAGAAGAGAAAAGGGCAGAAATCATAGAAGAGATAAAAGTGAAAAGCTTTGTAAGAAGTATTCATGTAGCACTTCAAGCAAGCTCCTGAGTTGCTCTCTAGAGCCAAGATTCCTTGCTACACCACAGTATTCCAGAGCTGTATGTAATGCCAGTCCAGCAGTTTGCTGCATTAGATCCTGTTTTATGATTCTTTCAGTTTGCTCAGCCAGGTTTCTCAGTGTGTATGGCTGACACTGAACAGTTTCACCTGTGGTTTTTCCATATTCATCAGCCATAATTTTTTCCTGCCCCAACTTTTTGGGACTTATCTGATTGGTAACCAAAACCATGCTGGGAAATAATACTAAACCAATGATCAGTCATCATGTCAATATGGCTTCTCTCATTAGTTTTGACAGGAAATGCCACACAGCCACATTCTCACTACAAATTAACTTGAGCAGGCCTCTAAACAAAGTTTATTAAATGCTCTTATTTCTAATTAATGAGTACTATTTACATGCAAACATTAAAGATCCCCAGGTTTTTTTCCAGTTTTATGTGCTTCATACTTGCATGTGACAATTTAAGTTAATACAAGTGCTTGATAAAGGGTAACCTTATCACATATTTGAAACTTTTTTCTTTAGTTCTCCAATTGGCAAAACAGGAAGCTTTTAAATCCCATAGGACTATATCTTTTCATTCTGTTTGGAGGGATTGAACTTGGCCCTTGAAAGATATTACAACTTCTACATGAAGAACTAATCAGGCCCTAAATGCATGCAAAGCTATTGATGCCAACTCATTAGTTTTGCCTTACTTCCTTGCTCTGAAATACTACCATTAGCCTGAAATTTCTTGTGTTATCAAAGCAATGGCATGCTAATGTTATCAAAGCTCTTAATGCTAGAGCAGTGAGAGCTGACAGTGATTCACATTTTAGCTACATCTCTTATGATGCAGAAAAAGAATACATTTCCATTAATCACAAAAAAGAAAAACGGGGGAAAAGAAACATTTTCCAGAACTATTGTAAATTCTTGTCACTTTTGCCTGCTTAGATATATGGTGTTGTTAGATTGTTTAGGGAAGAAATGATCAAGACTCCAATTTTAAGCTTGGATGATGAAAGCTGACAGCCATCCCTGAGTACAGTGGCGTTTCCACATACCGCCTCTTTATGCCTAGCATATTTTAACTCTTCATTCCACAGCTGTTGTTCTTCTGCTTCCAGGTCCTTAGTCAGCTTGTTAATGGTTTGCTGCAGCTCATTCCTCTCATGTTTTATTCTCTCAATATCCACAGCTGAGTACTTTTGGTTATCCATGATGTGCTGGAGCCGGGCATTCTCCTGCTGCATTGCTTCCACTTCTGCTTCTAAGTTCACAAAACATTTGTGAAATGGACATCAAATACCAGCCTACATACAGAAACCTCACCTCTGTATTTCATGAATAACAATTATTATATATCATTACTCTAGTGTATAAAGAGCTATTAGACAAAAAAATCATCTTTATTAGCAATCCATTCTGGAAAGTTTATTTGCAGCATCATCCTGCTGCAGGTATCTTGCTCTCTTCTCAAGCTAAGAACTACAATTATCTGAAGACTATTTCTAGCTTCATTGTCCTGACTGTGATCAAGGCCTCCTTACCTGCTATCTCAACTTCTTCATTAAGACTCCCCTGTTTTTGATCAAGGATGGCTATATGAGACTCCATACTGTGCAAATAAGACAGGTATTTCTGGACATCTGCTTCAAGAGACAATTTCACCTTCTGTAGCCTTACTCTACAATCCTAGGAAATGGATGAAAAGAACAACCACTCTTAGATAAAGATAAAACAATGACTTCACTTTCCAGACAAGACAGTTGAGTCATTAGTCAGTAGCAATAGCACAAATATAACAGAACTTGAATAAATTTTTTATCTCTGTGACAGCTGAGCCAAGTCAAACACCTTTAAATTAACAACAAGGAAGTCTGAAAAGATACTTATATTTCAGCATTAAGTCTCTCATTTGCATCTGACACTGCATTTAGACAATTCTTACTACAGGTAGTTCACAACTCAAATCTAACAATATACAGATGGCAGATAAAACTAGGGCATGGAAAGGCAGGAATAAACCCAGCACAGTTGGCAGGAGTCTCAATGTGCCACCTGCACAGTCACTAACCCATTTTTAAACTCATGATGCATTAAAAGCAGAATCTGGCTTTTCAAACAAAATATTTTCTGTCAAATATATTCTAACCCCTGAATCCCATGTCACATACTAACACATTTAGAAAACAATATTGAAATTTATATTTAAAAAGTGGTTCAAGCATTTTATTACTATTTCAGTCAATGCAAGACCTTATTACCTGGAAATATATGCATGTTATTAAACAAATACTGACTGAAGACTCCACAGGAAAAGCCTTGCTCCATAATAGTATAGAGTCTGTAAAAACCCAGCCTAACTAAAATCTCAAAGCACTGAAAATTTCCATTTGTTATGTATCATAACTACGTTCATTCACAAATGGTCAATAATACAAAATTCAACTCCACTATTGTTGGGGGTTGAGTGTTTTTTCTATTACTGTGTCAATTTAAAGAATTTTTCCCATTATCATGCCAATGGAGCTGGCTGGGTCACACCCAGGACCTTTGACGACTCTGGACAAAAGGGGTAGGTGGGAGCTGGGCTGGCCGGAGGGACTCGTGTTTCCTGGAGCTCGGAGGAGGACGCCCCGTCTGCAGCCCCGCGGCCGAAGGCAGGAGAGCCAGACCCTCTGCGATCACCTGCCCTGATCCGCCCCGCTGCAGCTCCTGCCCCTGCAGGCACAGCTGATCGCCCGGACACAGCGGTGAGCGAGGAGCTGCCGCTCCAGCCGCTCCCACCCGAGACCGCCGTGGCCGCTGTCACGCCTCCCGCCCAGCCTCTCGCCTCTCTGGGCGTCAGCCGGGCTTTGTTCTGGCTGCAGCACCGGGACCGAGGGCACAGAGAGTGTGCCCACAGCTAAAGAAAGCACTGGGACCGAGTTACCTGTTCTGTGCTGTCGGTAGTTTTAACAACTGCTGTGGTTTCTGTTTGTACGGTTAGATATATTAGTAAAGGAGCTGCTATTCCTACCCCCTTATCTCTGCCTCAGAGTCTTGAATTCAAACACTTATAATACTTGGGGGGGGGGAGAGTGGAGTCGGGGTCTCTACTTCAAAGGAAAATTTCTGCCTTTATTGGCAGACACCTGTCCTTCAAACCAGGACAGATTTTGGCACCCAACGTGGGACAGAGGGCATTGAGAGGAGAGTTAAGACAGGAGTAACAGCTCTCTTAATGGCAACATACTGTCTGGTTTAATCTGGTTTGGGCTCCATGTGGCCACAGATATCTCTCTCCCATTTGCAAGCCCTTATTTGAATATGGGCCCTCTCACCACAGGTACTGTAGCTATTATCCGATTCGTTTGGTGGATTGATTATGTCAGGAATTCATGGGTTTTTAATTTTTTCTGGGAAGTGGCCACGTGGATCCAGAGCTATCGTACTCTAGCTGCGTGCTTCTGGGGTTATTTCAATAATGGTACTTACTGTGAGGTAATTTTCTCCCAACACATCATACAGTTTTTTGAGGCTACCCCACCAGTTTTCAAGGATTTCAGATCTGCTTTAATTGCTAGTGTTATTATACAGTGGCTGGTGTTGCTGATAGGTCTGTTCTACTTAGCATTCAGAAACAAGGAATATTGGCTTGGATAACAACCCTGATACCTGCCCCAGGAAATAGAGGTGCTGCCCCAGAGCCTACCCCTGCCCCAGGGACTAGGGATGTTGCCCCAGAACCTGCCCCAGGGACTAGGGATGCTGGCCCAGAGCCTGATGCTGCCCCACAGCCCACCACAGAAATGAACCACCCAGAGTGGGTGGGGGCTCTAGTGAAGGATATAGGCCAAATGTTGAAGGAGCAAAGCCAGATGTTGAAGGACCACTTTTCTCCAGCTGGTGAGAAACCCTCCCCCTGCCCTAAAGAGGGAGAGTCAGATGGTGCTGCAATGGAACCCGTAGATGATCTATCTGTCCAGGTTCCAGCTGGGTCACAGGGGCAGCCACAGCCAGCAGCAGTTGCCCCTGTGGAAACTAGAAAATCTAACTTAAAAACAAGGCACCTAGATAATGGGGATCAGCCAGGAGGGTCCTCACAACCAGCAAGGGAGCCAGAGGTTGAGATCATCACCGAGTCCCTCTCATACGATAGTCTCTGTAACCTGCGTAAAGACATTGCACGACGGGGCCGTGAGCCTTTGACAACTTGGCTACTCCGGGTCTGGGACCTTACAGGAACAGGTGTGCAACTGGATGGAACTGAGGCCAGGAATCTGGGATCCTTGGCCCAGGACTCAGGTGTGGACCAGATATTCGTAAGGGAGCAAGGCCTCCTTTCCCTCTGGGACTGGCTTTTAATGAGTGTGAGAGAGAGGTTTGTCCACTAAGAGAGAATGCAGGAGCACCACTGTAGAATGCGCTGGAAGACCCCTGAGGAAGGGATCCAGCAGCTGAGAGAAGTGGCAGTATTAGAGGTACTCTTTGGGAGAGATGGACAGCATGACAATGACCCTGACAAGGTCAGGTGCACAGAGCAGATACTGTGGAATTTGGCAACCCTGGGGCCATCTCAATATACCACCTTCATTGCAATGACCAATGCTGATAGCCACCAAGAGACAGTGGGTTCTGTTGCCAACAAGCTCAGAAATTTTGAGAGCATGATGAATGGCCCAATGCAGGCCAATGTCTCTGCTGTGGCCAGGGACCTCCAAGAGGTCCAAGATAGGATGGAGGAGATGAGGGAGGAGATAAGGGAGGAGATAAGGAAGATCAGTGCAGCACCAGTGCGAGTCACAGGCCCCAAATCTAGAACCCAACCCCCCCAGCTAGGGAGAGAGGGTACACCCCACGAGCTGACCTGTGGTTCTTCCTGTGAGACCATGGGGAAGACATGGGCAAATGGGATGGGAAACCCACTTCTGTCCTGGCAGCACGGGTGTGTCAGCTCAGGGAGGGAAATGCTAACCAAGGGACCCACGCTAAAATGAAAGTAGCCTCAACCTCCCATGGTAGAGGTGCAGGGTATTACAGAAGGGAGGATGATTTGTCAGATCCCCTGGAAGGAACCTCCACTATGTATGCCCAGGAAAGGAACAATAACCAGGGCTAGAGGGGCCCTGCCTCTAGCCAGGGAGAGGCATGGGATGACAGGATCTATTGGATAGTGTGGGTGCGATGGCCTGGCACATCAAAGCCACAGAAACATAGAGTGCTAGTTGATACTGATTCACAATGCACCCTGATACCATCAGAACATGTGGGGAAGGAACCTGTTTCCATTGTTGGGGTGACGGGGGGATCACAGGAATACACTTTGCTGGAAGCTGAGATTAGCCTGACAGGGATGGGGTGGCAGAAACATCCTATTGTAACTGGCCCAGGGGCACCACGCATCCTAGGCATAGACTTCCTCAGGAACGGCTGCTACAAAGACCCAAAGGGGTTCAGGTGGGCTTTTGGAATAGCTGCTGTAGAGACAAAGAGCATTAAGCAGTTGAACACCTTGCCTGGACTATCAGAAAACCCATCTGCAGTGGGACTCCTGAAAGTGACACAGCAACAGGTGCCAATTGCCACCATGACAGTGCACCGCCGGCAGTACCGGACAAATCGAGATGCTGTGATCCCCATCCACAAGATGATCCAAGAGCTGGAGAGCCAAGGGGTGGTCAGCAAAGCCCACTCACCCTTCAACAGCCCCATCTGGCCTGTGCCCAAATCTGATGGAGAATGGAGATTGACTGTGGACTATTGTGCCTTGAATTAAGTGACTCCACCGCTGAGCGCTGCTGTGCCGGACATGCTGGAACTCCAGTACGAGCTGGAGTCCAAGGCAGCAAGGTGGTATGCCACCATTGACATTGCCAATGCATTTTTCTCCATTCCTCTGGCAGCAGAGTGCAGGCCTCAGTTTGCTTTCACCTGGAGGGGTGTGCAGTACACCTGGAACCGACTGCACCAGGGGTAGAAACACAGCCCCACCATCTGCCATGGCTGCACTGGAAAAGGGTGAGGCTCCAGAACATCTGCAGTACATCGATGGCATCATTGTGTGGGGGAACATGGCAATGGAGGTATTTGAGAAGGGAGAGAAGATCATCCAGATTTTGCTGGGAGCCGGTTTTGCCATTAAAAAGAGCAAAGTCAAAGGACCTGCCCGAGAGATCCAGTTCCTGGGAGTGAAGTGGCAAGACGGACGGCGCCAGATCCCCACTGAGGTCATCAATAAGATCACTGCAATGTCTCCACCAACAAGCAAGAAGGAAACACAAGCTTTCCTAGGTGCCATAGGCTTTTGGAGAATGCACATCCCTGAGTACAGCCAGATTGTGAGCCCTCTCTACCTGGTCACCCGCAAGAAGAAGATTTCCACTGGGGCCCTGAGCAACAGCAAGCCTTTGCCCAGATCAAACAGGAGATCGCTCATGCAGTAGCCCTTGGCCCAGTCAGGACAGGACCAGAGGTAAAGAACGTGCTTTACTCTGCAGCCAGGAACCATGGTCTGTCCTGGAGCCTTTGGCAGAAGGTGCCTGGTGAGACCCGAGGCCGACCCCTGGGATTCTGTAGCAGGAGTTACAAAGGGTCTGAAGCCAATTTCACTCCCACAGAGAAGGAAATCCTGGCTGCCTATGAAGGAGTTCAAGCTGCCTCAGAGGTGATTGACACAGAAGCACAGCTTCTCCTGGCACCCCGACTGCCAGTGCTGGGGTGGATGTTCAAAGGAAAGGTTCCCTCTACCCACCACGCCACCGATGCCACATGGAGCAAGTGGATTGCCCTCATCACGCAGCACGCCCATATTGGCAACCTGAATCACCCTGGGATTTTGGAGATAATTACAAACTGGCCAGAAGGTGAAGATTTTGGTCTTGCTAATGAAGAGGAGCAGAAGCAAGTGGCCCGGGCTGAAGAAGCCCCACTGTACAACCAACTGCCAGCAGTTGAAACATGCTATGCCCTTTTCACCGACGGTTCCTGCCGCATCGTGGGGATGAACCAGAAGTGGAAAGCAGCCGTATGGAGCCCCACATGACAGGTTGCACAAGCTACCGAAGGAGAAGGTGGATCAAGTCAACTTGCTGAGCTCAAAGCTGTTCAGCTGGCCTTGGACATTGCTGAAAGAGAGAAATGGCCAAAGCTCTGCCTTTACACTGATTCCTGGATGGTAGCCAATGCTCTGTGGGGGTGGCTGGAGAGGTGGAAAAAGGCAGACTGGCAACGTAGAGGAAAACCAATCTGAGCTGCTGATGAGTGGAAAGACATTGCCACTCGGGTAGAGAAACTACCTGTGAAAGTCCGTCATGTGGATGCCCATGTTCCCAAGAGCCGGGCTAATGAAGAACGCCGGCACAACGAGCAGGTAGATTAGGCTGCTCAGATAGAGGTCTCAAAGATAGACTTAGATTGGGAACACAAGGGGGAATTGTTCCTGGCTCAATGGGCCCACGATGCCTCAGGTCATCAGGGAAGAGATGCCACCTATAAGTGGGTATGAGACCGAGGGGTGTATCTAACCATGGACTGCATCTCTCAGGTTATTCATGACTGTGAGACGTGCACTGCCATCAAGCAGGCCAAGTGGGTGAAGCCCCTCTGGTATGGGGGGGGATGGTCCAAGTACAGGTATGGAGAGACCTGCCAGATTGACTACATCACACTGCCTCAGACCCGCCAAGACAAGCGCTACGTGCTGACCATGGTGGAAGCCGCCACCAGGTAGTTGGAGACCTACCCTGTGCCCCACGCCACTGCTCAGAACACCCCCCTGGGCCTTGAAAAGCAAGTCCTCTGGAGGCATGGCACCCCTGAGAGAATTGAGTCAGACAACGGGACTCATTTTAAAAATAGCCTTATAAGCACCTGGGCTAGAGAACACGGCATTGAGTGGGTGTACCATATTCCCTACCATGCACCAGAGGCTGGGAAAGTCGGATGGTGCAATGGCCTGCTTAAAACCACCTTAAAGGCACTTGGTGGGGGGACTTTCAAGAGCTGGGAGATGCATCTACCAAAGGCCACATGGTTAGTGAATACCCGAGGTTCCACTAACCAAGCAGGCCCTGCCCAATCTGAGCCCTTGGGAACACCAGATGGAGATAAGGTCCCAGTGGTGCACCTGAGAGGCATGTTAGGAAAAACTGTTTGGGTGAACTCTGCCTCCAGCAAAGACAATCCTGTTCGTGGGGTGGTTTTCGCTCAAGGACCAGGTTGCACTTGGTGGGTGATGCAAAAGGATGGAGAGACCTGATGCATACCCCAAGGAGACCTTTTTCTAGGGTGAACTATCTATGATATTACTGCATGTAAGTATATGATTTAAAAGTTTTAATTTGCTGTAGCATGTTGGCATGGGAAAAATTCGGGGTGGATAATGTTGGGGGTTGAGTGTTTTTCTATTACTGTGTCAATCTAAAGAATTTTTCCCATTATCATGCCAATGGAACTGGCCAGGTCACACTCAGGACCTTTGACGACTCTGGACAAAAGGGGTAGGTGGGAGCTGGGCTGCCGGAGGGGCTCTCGTGTTTCCGGGAGCTCGGAGGAGGACGCCCCGTCTGCAGCCCCGCGGCCGAAGGCAGGAGAGCCAGACCCTCTGCGATCACCTGCCCTGATCCGCCCCGCTGCAGCTCCTGCCCCTGCGGGCACAGCTGATCACCCGCACACAGCGGTGAGCGAGGAGCTGCCGCTCCAGCCGCTCCCACCCGAGACCGCCATGGCCGCTGCCGCCCCTCCCGCCCGCGCTCCCGCCTCTCTGCGGCCGCCGGGCTTTGTTCTGGCTGCAGCACCGGGACCGAGGGCACAGAGAGTGTGCCCACAGCTAAAGAAAGCACTGGGACCGAGTTACCTGTTCTGTGTTGTCGGTAGTTTTAACAACTGCTGTTGTTTCTGTTTGTATGGTTAGATATATTAGTAAAGGAGCTGTTATTCCTGCCCCCTTATCTCTGCCTCAGAGTCCTGGATTCAGACATTTATAATACTTGGGGAGGAGTGGAGTTGGGGTCTCTACTTCAAAGGAAAATTTCTGCTTTTGTTGGCAGGCACATGTCCTTCAACCCAGGACAACTATAAAAAGACCTAATTTACTAACCGGCTCACTTCCCTTTTCTCTTTCCACTCTTGCAATCTCTTCTTGAAGTCTTTTGTTTTCAGCTACTAAACTTTCCATCCGGCCTTCATCTACATTAAATAACTCCTCTGTGGGAGAGCAGAAGAGAGAGTGGGGTTACAAATTACTCACTTAATATCAACACCTATTTTGTGTATCTGAACTTTAGCTTCAGCACAGTTAATACCCATTATCTGGACAATTATTTCACACTAAAGAAATAACTAAAAACAACAAAAGCCTTTCATTAAAATGCAACCAGGTAAAAACCCCAAAACAAATAAGAAAAAAAAATGGGTTTCTCAGTCCTCAAAGTCTCTGCCAAGAGGTAAGGGTTCCCAAACTCTCATACAACCCACAGCACAGGAGAGTATATCAGTCAGGACCTCCATGTGAAGCTAGAACAGATCAAACCTATTGAACAACCTCTTTCTTATCCATATACTTCCTTGCTACTTGAGACATCTTTTCTCTAACTTCACCTGGCCTTTACCAAACAATGGGATGATTATTTTTTCCTAAGACCCAGTAACGGTGTGGTAGCTTATTTCCTCTCCAATGGATGGCTCCAGTTTGCAAAGGGCCCTTAGTCTAGCTTTTCATAGGAGAGCAGAGAAAGTAAGAAATGTTTTTCTTCCTTGTTCACACATTCTGCTTGTATTTCTGTAGGTGGTGAGATGAGGGAGTCAAAAATCCTAATAATTTTCCACCTCCCTGAAGGCAAACACAGGTGCATGCTGAATCACACACAGGAACCCTCATAACAGAGTCTGGAACTTGTGTTGGTTTCACGTGGTGGGAGGAGGGGTGGATTCACCTCAGGGACAGCTCCATGAGGCTGGGGAGTGGGAGGGACTCTTCCCATCTCTGGGAGTTTCCCCTGTGGGCTGCTGACACCAATCAGAGAGCTGATTTGGTGATGGACAGCTCAGGAAACCAATGGAAGGTTATTTCATTTCACAAATCACATTGGATTAGGTTAACTGCGGGGTCATTTCGGTTTCCGGCCTCGGGAGGTGCGGGGGTCTCTGGCCGGGGTTCCAGCCTGGCTCCAGCCCGGCTCCGGCTCGGCCTCGGGCTCGGCCTCGGGCCAGCCCGGCACCCTGGCCCTGGCTTGGTGGGGGGCCCGGCCCGGCTGCATGGTCCCGGTCCCCCAGCCCCTCCCGACCGCATGGCTCTGGGCAGCCCCGGCCGTGGCCTGGTGGCCCCGGCTCTGCAAGACACGGCACCTGCCACGTGGCCCCAGCACCGACTTCCACGTGGCAGAGAAGGACTCCAGCTGCCCATGTTGTTTCTTCACGATCTGGATACAATCTTAACGTCTTTATGCCTGGATAAGATCTTCGATTTCCTGAGCTTCCCTGAATGAGAAGAAATGAAGTGTGGAGACTACAGAGATCAGCGGAATGAAGATAAAGTTCCTAGTGGGAAGAGATTGAAAAGATGCAACGATAAGTAGCTGAAAACCCTTTTTGTGGGCTAAGGGGATCATGACTTCACTAAAATTCCTTTAAACTGTGGAAAATACATGGGGGGTTGAAATATTTGAGAAAAGGATCCTTTGCCCCGAGGGAATGGGGGTCTCTGTTCTGGAACTGGAATATGAACAGAGACATTTGATAGAGAAAACAATAAAGGGAATTTTGTTTTTTAGCAGCCTGCCTTTAGAGGTGGCACCCCATGTGTGCATCGTAACCCATAACACGGCTCTGGAAGGATTGTGTAAATGGGAGGAAAATTCATGGTTCTGTAAGTCTCAGGCAAATGCAGACTGTGAAAGTGAAGACACCCTCTAAGCACAAACCAAAAAAAGGAACTTTTCTGTCTTGAGTAAACTGAAATGATTATTTGGATGTATAACTGACTGAAGTGTTCTCTCTGTATGTTTTTGGTAAGAAATGTGGAATGAAGGGGAGGAGGGAACAATCTAGAAATCTTATCCTGAATTCTAATTCTTTTTTTGTCTTATTAATAAATTTCTTCTTGTACCTTTTTTAAGTTTTGAGCCTGCCTTGTCTCTACTCCTGGGTCTTGTCTCTAAAAGAAATTAAATATATTAAGGTTGGCAAACCCAAGTCACACCGTGACAGAACTCTTGCAGACTTCTCAGAGCTTTCAAAATCTGAACTTCCTTATTTATCATCAGGTGTGACTCCTCTGAAAAGATTTTTTTTTTAATTGTTAGTTTTGCCAGACAAAAACAAGAGTCACTGCATAGGTGGAGCTGGCATCTGAAGATTTGTATACTGGTTTCCTGTGAAAAAGCCATTAAAAAACCAGGAGACACAGCTACAGCTGATAGCAGATCATGACCTATTCATCTGTACTACTAAAATACAGATAAAAGAAGAGAGCATTAAGTTGAAGTAACTGAAAGGTACTAAAGAATTTCAGCTTCCCTTAGATCACTTTCGCTTGTAAACTGAACAAACTGATACTAGGAGAAAAGAAACCAGGAACACAATTGAAGACTTAATGAAAACTTAAACTTACTTAATTTTGACCGCACTTCAGCATCCACCTCCTCAAAGGTATCTCTCCCTTTCATGAAAAGATCATAGCACTTCAGACAGTAATCCAGGAAAAGCTAAAAACAATTTAAAAAGTTCCATTTTAACAATTCCAAGGCCTGTAAAATAACTGGATAGTCTAAAGCTACTCAATCAGCTGAGTTAAAGAGGCATCAAAAATATCTTTCAATGCTTTGATTGCACTTTTGTAAAATTCAACTGTTTTCCTCCCTTTGAATATAGAATGTCAACAGATTCTATTCAGGCAGAAGGAGGAACCTATAAAATTCTCATTATGAAAGGTCTGGAAATGCTGTATTTTTCTGGGATATTTAACAAGGATTGTAGGTACAATATTTAAGAGTTTTTCATCTTTATGTATATGATTCTCTCAGGGTAGTTTATAGAAACTGGAGATCTGTTTAACAGACCTCTTCAGTAAATATGACCATTAAAATTCACATCTGCAGATGTCAAAGAACTAATCTAGAATTAAAGAAAGGCTACCCAGAAAGAATTTGCTAGACACTAAGTTACAGATGTTTCAGAAGCAATTACACCAGTATTGGGAATTCTCTATCAATATATATACATAAGTATTGGTGTAGAAGAACATAGTTTAAAAGCATTTTTACTTGCCAACCATGAGGTTGTAACCTTAGTCCAAAATTGTGATTTTACTTGATTTTTGCAATTTTCTAATTAAATGTTTTAGCTATAATGCAACTCCTTCCAAACACCTGTTGTGAGTTAAACACTGAGTTAAATCTGAGTAGTACTTATCATCCATGACAAATTAAAAAGAAAGCAAGCTGTTGGATTTCTAAGAGCCTGAATTACATTGCCACCCTATTTGAAGGCTCAGAAATAAAGCATTACAACCAATTTTTACTGAGTAAACTGAGCAGATCTTGGCAGAAGCCACTATATTTAGAATTAAGTCACTGTCTTTACACTGCACTGCTGTTGACCTCAGAAGTCTTGAGTGCTAAAGCAAAATATACCAGAAACTCTACTAAAATAATAGAGCATAATGATTCCCTTTCTCCACAAAGGAGAACTGACACAGTAGACACTTGGAGAATAAGTTATTTCTGTTTAATACCCAGTCTTCATCAATAGACTGGCCATGATGCCTGCTCAGGAAATAGTTGATCAGGCTTTTTATATAATGCTACTCTACTTCCTAGAAAGTGCTGTGAATATAAAAGAGAACAGAATCTATAAATACATGACACAACAATCTAAACTGTATTTAAATTGTCTTGTTCCAGCACAGGAGTAATTCTGATTCGAACTGTACCTCATGATGGATAATTCCATCATCAGTCTCTTCTCCCGAGCTCTGCCTGGCATGGAAGGATGGTCCCATTTCCCTCATGGCATTGAACAGCTGAGAAGCAGAGGTGCACACACAGAGCAGATGTGAAGACATCCATTAGTCTTCATTTTGGTCTCATGATAAGCAGAGTAACACTAGATTAGGATTTCAGCAAGCAGGTTGGAAGGAACCTGTGTTGAGCTGACTAAACACACAGGTAAAGAGGTGTGAACACTGCCAAATTGTCTTGTGTCTTTTCTGCAAAAAGTGACAGGATTTTCATGGGTGCTCAGCTCAGCAGTGGTGAACTTCTGCCACAGATTCCAAGTTTTGCTCAGACCTGAGCTGGCAGCAGCAAGTTACCACCACTAAACAACCCAAACAAACAAAACAAAATCAAAATTAAATAAAAACACCCCACCCTCAACAGAAAACTTGTCACTCTGTATCAGAATCACAGGACAATTGAATAATTTCAATTGAAAATTCCATCCTTAGATTTCAAATTTAGTAGAGAATGGCAGATGTCACAACATTTGCACTGAAGATACACGTTCTATTCAGTGATTATACACATTAATTTCTCATATTTAATGTATTTATAAGCCAGCATTTCCCCACCTTTTTTTATACATTAATTTATCCAGTGCATGCATTTAAAGAAAAAAATTATCACATCATAACATGAAAAAAAATCACTTTAAAAGTTACTGAAACATAAGGCTAAGGGTCAGCTCCCAAATGACAGCTAAGAACATCCACCTTTTTCTTTACATATATGTTAGACAAGGAGATTTGTAGAAAATAGTCACTAGATCTGTATTGAAACTAACATTCTAGCCTGGAAAGTAGAAATATTTCTCTGAAGACAAATGTTACCTTGACACAATTAATTAACCAATCCAAAACTGCCACAATCTGAGGCCAGGTGTGTGGTGCACCCACATTGTGCATGGAGCTTTTTGTCAGAGGAAAGGGGTACCTGTAAGGCCAAAGAAGACATTTTTAATAGCTGTGCTGAAAACAACCAGCACATTTTCAAAATAAAGCAGCACATTTTTAGATGTAGATGAAGGCACAGAAGGAAGAGCAAACTCAATTGCACTTTATACTGTATTTCAAAGGAAATAAGTTTGAGCTCTTACACCACTGTTTTATTCAATTCTTATGGGTTTCTCATTTAAGTGATTCAGAGAATACCTTGGTTTGAAAGGGACCCCTAAGGATCAACAAATCCAACTCCCTGCTCCTCGTAGGACTGCCTCCAACTAAACATATGATCAAGAGTGTTGTCCAGATGCTCCAGAACTCCCAAGACTTCAAGTGAGTTGCTAGAATTAGTCATTTGATCCAGAATTACACTCTTGGTGTAGCAGCATGCCATCTTTTTCAACATTTCAAGCTTTGTCAGCAGTTTCAAATGTTACAGAGGAAGCCAAAATGTTATTAAAATGCTGAGAAGTGAACAAAAGATCTACACCTACGTTTAAGCAGCCCTGGCACTTTCATGCCATGATGGGTTCAAATCTACACGAGTAAAATATGCCCTTTTTTTAATAAGACTGAAAATCCCCAATTATCATCAGGCAGATGATTTTCTTTCTTGGAAAGCCTTGGGGTCAATGATTTAAAACACTGAATAAATTCAGAAAAAAAAAAAAAAAGAAATCATTCAGATACTTAGGGCTCTTTTCACCCCAACAGTCATTTTTGTTATTTCCACATTCCGCTTTAAAACAGAATGAGAAAAATAGCAGGAAAGCATTTTCAACTAATTTAACTTGATATAAAATTCTGGAAATTTTAATTCTTAGATTCTAACAGAATGAACAGAAAAGTCTGTAAAAGACAATTGTGTCTTGTCTTTCAAAGTTTTATACAAATAACCAATTCGTTTTTACATTACAAAGCAAGATTCCAAGAGCTTATAGTTGTGCAAGTTCAAATTTAAAATGTACAATAGATGCTGAAAAATCAGAGATTAAACCTAGAGCTAAATAAAAGTGAAACAAAACAATCACAACATTGTACTTTCCAAGTCTTACCCAAATAAAGAATTCTATCCATTCTCCAACTATCAAGGCAGAATTCTTTGCTTTTCCATTTCTAGCCACAGCATATCTATTCAGCCCAGGAGACTAAAAATAATCATCTTACCCAAGGTCTTTAAAAATTCTTGGAATTTCCTCTTCATATTTTGAGCCAGGCAATTCATAAGAAGGGCAAAAGAATTTATAGATAAAGGTGAAGATCTTTAAAAACTCCTTAACTGAGGGAGATTGTAGCAATTGCACAGAAACCTTGTGGGGATAACCATTCTCAGTGAGAAACTGTACAAAAGAAACATGGAATACAAGTCACTAAATACAACTGAGAGTTGAAACCAAGAGAAAGAACCATTTTGATTAGATTTTACACCTCCTAGCACACATGCAGAATAAGTTAATGTTACCTCACAAAGCTTCTTGATACATTGCTGGATGAATGTCTTGTCATGAAGGGGCCTGGTGTCCTTTATCTTTTCTGCCCCGAACATCCCGTACACGCTGCTGCGGGACCCTCCAGCCCCACTCATTCTAAGGACAGACAATAAATACAGATCTTGTCACAAGGAAATACAAAGAACTCTCTTCATGTTTAAGTCACAACAATTGCTACATTTATGTTTTCTTTGCATTTGTTATACAAAGTGATACTTCAAGTTTTCTCTTCATTTAAAGTGATTGGAAAAACATTATCAATCTGGAAGCCACAATGCCAGGTGTGTACAACAATGGGATTACTGCAGTCTAGATTAATACTTTCTTCATTTTATTGAAAGAAATAAACTTGCAGAGAGCAGAAAAATACCCCAAAGATGAAGAAAAAAATCATGTTGGTGACTGTAAACAAACACTAAAATATTTAGGGAATGTCTGAAAGGAAAAGATCCCTGCAACATTGGGGTCCTATGAAAGAAGATACCCACAACACAGAAAGTCACAAGCTAAGCACAAAGACTAGATTTTTGGAAGGTTTGTATCTTACAGAGAAGAAACTAATGCAGAGTATAGTTCAGATGTCATTCTTCCTTGAAAAAGAAAATGTTCTGAGATACTCTTAAGGTCTGCAGCACACATCATTCCCAAAAGTAAACCAAAAAAAACCAGTTCCCAAAGCAACTCCTGCTCTGCAGCACTACTGTTTAGTGATCAAGGACCAGAGGAAGGCAGACCTGAAAGTCTGTTTGCCTCAGATCCATTATTTCCTATAATAAAAATCTGTCAAGAAAGAAAAGTCCCAAAATCATGTAGGACCATTTTTGTTTTAATTTACAGTGCAGAGAACGAAAGCTATCCATACCTCTTCCCAACACAGCTGACTTTTCTTTCTGAAGCTCCAGGTGTAGGTTTGCTCACACTCAGCTTCCCAAAGGTGCTTCTGTCCTTCCTGAGGAATAGAGAGAAGGATGCAAGTGACTATTTCTACCAATTTATCTTTTTCTTGTACCAGAGCTACACATGCAGTCATATATTCCTAAGCACCTTCATCACAGCAACATCTTACAAGGACCAACTGATGTACTCAGCCACCTCCCAAGGAACATGAAACAAAGTGTTACTATTGAAATGTGACAAGTACACAAAAAAGTTAAAGCAAGTATTTTCACAAAACTTGTGCAAACATCCTTGGCTGTAAGGAGCTTTTTTCTCACTCTTTCAATTTTTTTTTCTATCAGTTGCTACTCAAACATACTCTGATAAATCTCTTCAGAATTAGTTTTATATGCTTATTTTTAGCAATGTGACCAGCAAGACTTACATCTGAGGTGTCTGACGACCTGTCTTGCTGGTGTCTGGCACTCTCTGTGGCACCATAGATTGTCGGCTGCTGCTTCCAGAACTGCTTGAGTTTCGCTTCATGGTGACTACTGGAAATCACAATCCCTCAGTATCCCAGCAGCAGAAGAAAATGCAGATCTAAGGGTATTAGGGTATTTTCTTTTCTAAATGCCACAACGATTTTGCAAAGGTTCAGAATAAACAAGTAGACCTGTACATTGGACAAAAAAACCAAAAAACCAGAGAAGTAAAAAAAGATTACGTTAGACTCCAGAAATATGTAAGAGCAGCCACAGTCTTTTAAATCAACTGTTTTATCATTGAAAGGGTCAGTGGTTATTCTAAACCTACTGTTTTGCCCTTCTTCATATTTGGTCACTTCAAACCCCCAGGTTCCAAAAGCAAAAGAGCTTGAGAAATTTCTCAGTTCAGTGCACTGGAAAAAAGGCCAGACTACCACAGGCACACAAGCACTGCTTACAGCACTTCAGCCACACATCAGCTCCTGAGCTGCTCATTCTGAGCCTACCCATTCATCTGCAACTGATCTCCCCATATCATAGCACAAGAACTGGAAAACCTATTCTGAGATAATATTATGGCTCTTTTCAGACCATGCATGCAGAATAAAAATCAAACTGGAATATTAATGCCATTGCCCCACAGGGGCATGAAGGGGGAATATGAAGTAAACAGAATTAACTCCACAATAAGATGCCACTTCTGCCCTCTACAGAGGTTTTATCTCATTTGTAGGATGGGCTTAAATGACTGAATCATGACTAATGAGAGTCCCCTCCACTACAAACATTACCAAAAGCACATTATTAATATAAACTGTTGCTTCATTTTGCTTCCAGTTCCACTGCTCACAAACCACAATAGAAGATTAGCTCAAGTCATAGGGCACCACAGTAATGATTTCACTGTGTCTGGGGAAGAAGCTGCATTATTCCATTACTTTAATTGGGATCAACCACAGAGAGATTGAATTTCCACAAACATAGCAAGCAATTAGCTTCTAGAATAACAGAATCAATTAGGCTGGAAAAGACCTGAGAGATCATCAAGTCCAATTTATGACCAAACACCACCCTGTAAGCGGGGCCATAGCACTAAGTGCTACATCCAGCCTTTCCTTAAACACCTCCAGGGACACTGACTCCACCACCATGCTGCTGTTCAAGCACGCTTAACACACTCATCCATGACAGCAGCCCATTCCAGTGTATAATCGCCTTTTCTGTGGAGAAATTCCTACATCTGTCCCACTAAAGCCTGGCGCAGCTCGAGGCCGTGTCCTGTCGCTCTTTGCCTGCGAGAAGAGGCCGATCCCCAGCTGGCCACAGCCTCTTTTCACGTGCTTCCAGAGCGATAAGGTCGCCCCTGAGCCTCCTTTCCTCCAGACTAAACAAGCCCAGCTTGTACTCCAGACCCTCTCCCAGCTCTGCTGCCCTTCTCCGGGCACGCTCCGGCCCCTCGGTGTCGTTCCTGAGCTCAGGGGCGCAGAGCTGGACACGGCGCTGGAGGCGCGGCCTCACCATGCCGAGCACGGGGGATGGCACTGCCCTGCTCCTGGCATACACCAGGACGCTGTAAGAGCGGAGCTTGAGCAGAGATCTAAGAGCAGTTTGCCAGAGCAAATATGGCAGCAGGTTAGAGAGGAAAAAAAAAAAAAAAAAATGAAAAGAAAAAAAAAGCGTGGGAGCGCGGCAGAGCTGGGCTCAGCTCCACCCGCTCGCCCTGAGAGCGCGTCTAACCCGTACCGAAGGGGGCTGAGCAGCGAGGCCAGCCCGGGACTCACCGCCGCCGCACGGACACTTGAGCCGCTAGCTGAGGGTGCTGCTGCCGCTGCCGTCCCGCTCCCCGCAGAGGCCCCGTCCCGCACGGGCTCCTCGTCGGCTCCCTCGCCCCGCACGGGCTCCCCCGTCCCGCTCTCCGCACTACTTGTCAGCGCCGCCGCCTCCTCGCGTTTTTAAATCCTCCCGGCCGGAAGTGCCCTCAGGCTGCGTCACGGCGGGGGCCGAGGGCCGGGCAGCGCGGGCAGGAGGGGATGAGGGGATGGAAGAAGGGATGGAAGAGAGGGGATGGAGGAGAGGTGGATCCCGAGGGGATCAGGGGATAGAGGGGAGGAGGATCCCGAGGGGAGGAGGATCCCACCCCCCGTAAGGCTCGGGGAAGGGCCGTGGCCGTACAGCGGCCGCCCGCAGACTGTGTGTGCCCGGCTGCCGGACAGCGGCGGGCCCCGGGCTTTTCCGCAGCCGCCAAGAGCTTTGCTGGGGAAAAGGCCGAGCTCAGGGTCCCTGTGTGGCAATCCCTGCCTGCTGCGGCCGCGGCTGCCCCTGCCCTTGTGCCTGTATTACTGCTCCCGGTGCCGTCGTGGTGGTCCGTGTCTTTATCTATGGTGTGTATATATATATGTGTGTGTGTGTGTGTGTATAGATACAGTGTATGCATATATATATAGTGATTTACCAAAATAAGAGTATTGGTCTAATACCGATACTCAACTGTGACGGACAAAAGACTCTCTAACAATTTAAAGTTAGAAAGTGTGTGTTTATTCAGCGCTGGGCAGCAGCGTGAGGTAATCCTCTAATACGCACTGCAAAATCGCAAGTGATCACAGAGTCTATTTATTGGCAAAGGATTCAAGCAAATACATATTCATAATTACAGTCCCTCCCATCCCTCGCTTCCTATAGTGATTAATTAGAATACCTATTAAGCATTGATTGACTTCTTAAATTAAGTCTGGGGTCATTTTCCTGGGGAGGGGTCTTAAAAGGAGGAAGTAAGGCGAGTCTTCCTCAGCCTGAACTCTTGACCTTTTCTATCAATGCCAATACAAATGATTTCTGGGGATAGTCCAGTTTTCCCAAAGCATGGGTTTCTGGTTGCATTGTCTGTGTTCCTTTGGATCTGCTCACTAGTTTTGTCTTTTCCCATTGTAAGCGAAGCTGAGCAAACATAAAACGACAATCAATTATTTAAGTTTCAGATAACTATTCCCTTCTAACTTCTAACTTTCAATTATTTTCAGCAAGGTAACTAAAATCCTAATTTTCTAAGACTAGTGTTTCAATAGTGTGTATATGTACATATGTGTGTGTGTAGATACAGTGTATGTATATATATAGTGTGTTTATGTGCATATATATGTGTGTTTATGTGTGAATATATATAGTGTATGTGTGTATATATAGTGTGTGCATATATATAGTAATATATGATTACTATATAATATATATGTTAGTCTATATAGCACAAATGTAACATGTAGTAAACGTATATAGTGTAGTAAATGCATATATATGTGGTTTATATACAGTGCTTAGATATACACATGTATCATATAGTTTTAGACATAATTGCTGTGTCATAGGGTTGCTTTCTGACTTCTTAAAAAGAGCTGGAGTTCCTGCATATGGTATAAAAGTATAAAAAGTCATATAAAATTTGCTTACTGCAAAAAAGTTGTAGTATATGGGTGAACATAAAGGGGAAACCAGCTCAAGTCAGAAGTTTCAGCAGTGTGCCCTGTGTGTGCATGGAAATGTCTGTTAGAAGGTAGATGCTCATTTATTAAACTGATAATTCTATCAAGTGAATTCTTATAAAAATTCCCCCAGGAAGAGGTTGCTCCAGGAAGTGTGGATGGTTTGAGAAGGCTGTGGTTTCAAGGAGCTGATTTTTCATCCTGAAAAGGGGGTGTGGGATGTCCATGGTGCAGTGTGGCTCTGAGATCTGTGGCTCCTCTGCATGCCCTGGTGTCACTCACAATACTTCTGTCACATCTCCTGAAGACTGTCACAATATTCCTACTTTTGCTGCTGCCCCCTCATCAAGCAGTGGCCCTCCTTATGGTCCTGGAGATGCCATTAGAAGCAGAAGGTAAAAGAGCAAAAATGAGATAGGTGTTTTAGGAGGAGTTCTTTGATATTTCTGAGCCCCATACAACTGCAGCTCCTGAGGAGCAGCTGTGTCAGGGATGCTCTGAGGTGAGTTTGACAGAAATAAAGACCAACAGCAATAGAGAGGAATACCCAGAAGGAGAAAAGAGTGACACTGGAAATTCTCTTGTCCCTGCTAGGAAGGTCTGATTGTTGACTAAAATGTTTTATTCAGTAGTTTCTCACTCTTTCTTTCTTCAGCCAACAACAGAAGTTAGCATGGTGTCCTGGCTTTGGCTGGAATGGAGTTAGTTTTCTGCCTGGCAGTGGGACAGCTAATGAAGAGCTGATGGAGTGGGAGTGCTCCAAATGAGAAATAAACCCAAGTTTTTTAAAAAGCCCCTGAGTCAACATACTGGAAGCTGTAGGTAGATATGTTGCCCAAATGTCTGCACCTAGATGCAGCTGCTTTGTCCCTTCCAGCCTGGTCAAGATAGATCAGAAAACATCAAAGATTCTAATTTTGGGTTTAGCATAAGGATAGTATTGACAGCAACAATTCCAACATCAGTGGGTTAAGCTGTGCTTACCCTAAGACAAGGAGTTTTCAACTTGCCGTGCTCTGCCAGCAAGCAGGTGCACACAGGAAGCTGGGAGGGAGCAGGGCCAGGAGAGGTGACCAGAAATGGCCAAAGGGACATTCTGTGCACTGGCTGTCATGCTCACTGTATAAAGGATGGGAGAGCTGGCAGGAGCCATGGATTTGTTGCTAAGGGATGGGCTGCACATAGTCAGTAAGTGCTGAGCAATCCTATTGTGTGTCAGTTGTTTCTCCTGGGTCATACTTCTCTCTCTCTCACTTTTTAATAATAAAAATAATGTTAATAATTTATTTTGTTTCAATTTTTAAACTGTTCTTATAGTAGCCCATGGAATTTGCTTTTTTCCTTGGATTCTTCTCCCACTGGGGAGTGGGAAGCATGTGGTGTGCACTCACACACTCACAATGGCTGTGTAGTACCTGGTTGCCAGCTGGGGTTAGACCAAGACACTCACCTTATTATCATGCCTTTGGAGCTTTTTGAGCCTATAATCTCAGTAATTGGCTCAATTTTCCAGCTGCAGATTGAAAATATTTTGATTTCAGTTGCATTCCCTGGTGAAGGAGACACTTGAAAGATCTTTTCTTTTTTCCTTTGGTTGTATTTTTGGGGTTTTTTGGGTTTTTTGTTTTGCTTTTTTTTTAATTGGTTTGGGTTTTTTGTTTTTTTTTCTTGGTGACCATACAGGTCAAAAAGCTCATTTGGGAAGGTACTTTGCATTTAATCCAAGATGGACTCATGTGGACACTGCTGAAGGCCTGGGCAAAAGCTGTCAGGCCTTTTTCTCAAGTTCTAAGTATTTTTCTCAGGCCATGAAACTTTCTCAGCCTCAGCTAGGATTTTTCCCAAGCTAGAGGTTCCTTCTTTATTGTAAACACAAGAGAAAGAATCATAACAGAGATAAACACCTGCAAGGTCCCTGAGAAAACCAGGGAGAAGAGGTGTCTCTTTCCCTGACCAATAATCTCTTTGTATTTTGTTTTGCACAAACTGCCTTATCTGAGGCATTTTTTAAATAAATTGCTCTTTCTTTCTCTTTCCTGCACCAAGCAAGAGAGTGTCTTGTTGCTGTTTTTTCACTGCTCCATAATCCTTTTCAAGGCAACAGGACTCAGAAGTGGTTTTCTTCACCATACAACTGCAAAACTCAGTTGCAGGAAGAATACTATTCTCACCACATAGTCTGTGGGTTGGCTGAATTCTGTGAAATGGCAAAGCAGTTTCCAGTTGTGGATAAAAGTGACCATCAGGCTGTATGTGTGCTAGAGACCATGGAACAGGTTCATCTCATATTAAAATCCTTTGTGGCCTGTGGGAAAACAGCAAATCTCCCTCTGCAGAGCCTAAGTCAGGAATATGCCAGCACCCATTATGCTAATATCTCCCTGTCTTGATGCCAGACAAACCTCCTGTTAAACCTGCCAGAGCTGCCAAGATGGCCAGAAAAGTGAGGGCCTGTCAGATACAGCCTCTTCCCCTTGGAGACCTCTCTGATCTTCCCCATCCTTGACTTGTCCACCCCACTCCCTGCCCCAGGAGCCATGGCTGGGCAGCAGTTACCAGCAGTGCCTTTGGGAGCTGGGAGCCTCGAGGCTGAAGCCTTCCAGCAGGAGCCCCAGCTTCCAGATGTACCCACCACATCTCTAAATCTCCCCCATAAGTGTTACTTGCTAAATAGAGCAGTCCCAGCACTGCTGTGTTTCATCCCAGCATTTCTTAACCTTATTTTTTGTGATGTATGATGTGGCTGCTTCAGTGAGACCCTGTGGTCCCCCCACCTTGCCCTGCCTGGCCTGGCTGTCCCCAGGGCACCTTGCTGAGCTCTCCTGTGACTCCTGGGCTTGTGTTATATGTCCTTTCTAGAGGATGATTTTTTTCAACAAACTCCCTGTGGAGCACAGCAAAGCTGCAGAGGTGAGCCCAGGTGTCAGCAGAGAGCCTGGCTGACCTGAGGCAGGATGTGGAGCTGATGCAGGCCAAAACTGCCCCAGGCTCACCCCATTCCAGTCAGCAGTGTGGTATCAGGGCTACCAAACTGTGAAGTGTGGTAGCCCCTGTGTGCATCCCTGTGGGGTGAGGAGGACAGGGCAGGGCAGTGTGAATGGGAAGGGAAAACTTCCAGGTGTTCTGGATGAGGTGTGGTAGAGCCAGGGCAGCACTGCTGCCACAGCCCAGCCTGCCTGCACCTCTGGTGCTGTAGGAGGGACCTTCACACTAAGCCTTGGGGTTTCTCACTGCTTTCCCAGGATGTCAGAGCAGGAATCAAAGCATGGAGGATTTCCAGTGAAGAAGACACTGGGAAGAGTTGGACATGTGTTCTCCATTCCATAAAATGAGGAAAACCAGGAGCCAGAGTGAGAGGTGAGGAGTTTGCAAAGTCTGCCAATCCCTGGTGACTGCCCTCCCTGGCATGCAGGGACCCAGTGCCTCTGGCACAGATCCCAAAGCTATGTGGCAGATCCTGGTGTGAATGTCCTGGTCCTGGCCAGGAGGGGGTAAATTTTTGCTGTAGCCAGGACAGGTCATGGCTGGGACCTGGAGGTTATTGTGAACCACCTCCCACCATTTTGCAGGGACAGGGGAAGAAGTCCCCTCAGGGTGACATGCATGGCAGTCTGGGCTCCATGGGGTGCATGGTTGGGTGTGAATTGTCCCACTCCCTTGTACACTCCATTATTTATACTGTTGCTGTTACTGTTTATTTTCTTATTTCATTGCTGTTTCCAGTATATTGTTCTTGTCTCAACGCGTGATCTTTTCCTTTTGTGCCTCCAGTTCTCCTCTCAAGCCTGCCAGAGAAGGGAGGGGAAAGGGAGAGGGGAGTAAGAAGCAGTGGTTTGCAGTGTTCCGTTGGGAATTCCATTCCCAAACCACAACAGTGGCTGCATGAACACTCTCCATCTCAGCCCCTCACGTTCTGCACCAGCCACCAAAGGAAGAGGCAGCACTGAGGCATTTGCAGTACTCACCTTGCTACAGACATGGAAAATTATGAACAGGCTCAGAAGGGCTTCCCTGTGGCATTGAAACTCCTGTCAGCTTCTCACAGCCGTGGGCAGCAATTCCTCTGCAACACTCAGGAGTTTCCCGGGCTTGTTCCATCCGTACCTTCAAGTTATTGGGACATGGCATTGTTCCTCTCCTCTGCCTAGCTTTGATGTGCCAGTTTTCTCCCATCCTGTGGTGGCTCTGACACCTCTCTGACCAAACATGGCCGTTGGAGTGACTTTCCCTCTGTGCCAGATTTGTCTGCCCATGGTGTCATTTTGCAGGTGCCAGGCACGGGACCCCTTTTGCCTTGCATGACCTTCAAGATCCCTTCCAACCCAAACCATTCTGTGGTTCTCTGAGGCTGTGGCCTTTCTCTGCCCTGTGAGGACACCATGCCCAGAACCTGGAACCACCCACTCTGTGACATCAGCCCCAGGGCTGCAGGTGCCACGGGCAATGCAGCTGCTGCAGGCACTCGGATCAGTGGTTGCACTGGAAGAGACAAGCTTTTGTTTCTGCCAGATGCCACTGGCAGTGATGAATCTGCTGTACCTGCTCGTGCTGCTGGCTGTGTACAGGCCTGCACACGGCACGTGGGACACCTGCAGGTATGGCCCCAGGCTCTGGGAGGGAGCTTGTCCCCCACTGCCACCCCCCAAACCCGTGTGGGAGCCTCCTTGCCAGCAGCCAGGTGCTGGGGCAGGAGCAGGCAGGGTGAGCAGCTGCAGGGCAGGGCAGTAATGACCTTCTGCTTGCAGAGGGACCTGCGGGCACCGGCCCATGGCTTCTGACTACGACTCCATAGCTTCTGACTTCAGCATTGTGGCTGGCACAGGTGCCCAGCCAGGAGCCTGGCCCTGGATTGTCAGCATCCAGGACCCCAGGAAAATAGGGACTGGCCACACATGTGGAGGGTCCCTCATCAGCCCTCAGTGGGTCCTCACAGCAGCCCACTGCTTCCTCCAGGCCAGGTAAGGAGGAGCAAGGAATGAGGGGATCCCCACCACACAAACAGCTGCCCAGCCTGCAGCACCACATGCTGCTCCCCTCCTGTTTCCACAGTGTACCCAGTGCCTTGGCACTGCAGAGCTCACTGCTCAGAAGGCTGGGCTTGTGCCACTTGTGCCACTGCTGCCCAGCAGCTCCAGCATGGCATTCCTGGAGCCTAAGGCATGCTAGGGAGCACTCCTCATTGCTCTGCTTTTCTCTCTGCCTTGGGCAGCAGAAGGCAGGGAAGTGCTCAGCTGCCACAGTGATGGCTCTTCAGGATTACCTAAAAGCAGAGGCCAGACAAAATCAAGGGAATAAAAAGCAGTTGTGTTTATGGAAGGGCCTTCAGGTGCATTTCAGGCAGACAAAGCCCCCCAGGGGCTACACCCAAAAATGGAAAACAGGGTCACAGGTTTTGATACTTTTATAAGTTTGGTCCATTTGCATATTGCGGGTTAATCTTCCAATTACAGCATCAGGTAATGAAGTCATTTACCCCAAGCTTGCTCCCCCCAACTCACTTTTGTTTACATCTCTCAGGGCCTGAGACAGTGAGGTGTCCTTGATTCCCAGGCCTGGAGAGCAATTGTTGTGTCTGACAAGAATGGGAAATCAGTAACAAACAGTCTAGATGGAGTTTAGAGTTACACATTAAAGAATCACAGGATTACAAATCCATGAAAAATACAGAAGCTAAAATCCTAAGTCACCACCAGCACACCTCTGCTCCCTGTCACCCTCTCTGTGCCTCGCAGGAACGTCACCATGTGGCGTGTGCTCATCGGGGCCACCCACCTGAGCCACCTGGGCCCCGAGGCGCAGGTGCGCCACATCAAGCAGCTGCTGGTGCACCAGGAGTACACGGCAGCCTCGCAGCAGAACGACATTGCCCTGCTGCAGCTGGACCAGCCCGTGCAGTGCAGTGACTACGTGCAGCTGGCCTGCGTGCCCAACGCCTCGCTCACCGTGTCAGAGCTGAAATCCTGCTACATTGCTGGCTGGGGTTCTGCCACTGCAAAAGGTCAGTTCACAAAAAGGGCCCGTGCTCTGAGAGGGTTGGGCTGGGCTGGGTTGGGCTTCCTGATGGCAGAGAGCAAAGTCACAGATGCACAGAATTCACAGAATCACTGGGTTGGAAGAGACCTTCAAGATCATCGAGTCCAACCCAGCCCCAACACCTCAACTAGACCATGGCACCAAGTGCCACATCCAGTCTGTTTTTAACACATCCAGGGATGGTGACTCCACCACCTCCCTGGGCAGATCATTCCAGTGCTTTATCACTCTTTTCACGAAAAACTTTTTCCCAATATCCAACCTGTATCTCCCCTGGTGCAGCTTGAGACTGTGTCCTCTCATTCTGTCAGTGCTCCCAGGAGAAAAAGACCAACCCCACCTGACCACAGCCACCTTTCAGGGAGCTGTAAAGAGTGATAAGCTCACCCCTGAGTCTCCTTTTCTCCAGGCTGAACAACCCCACAGTTCCTCACAGGGTTTGTGTTCCAAGCCCCTTCACCAGCCTCGTTGCCTCTTCTGGACACGCTCAAGTGTCTCAATGTCCTTCCCTAAACTGAGGGGCCAGAACTATACACAGCACTCGAGGTGTGGCCTCACCAGTGCTGAGTAGAGGGGAAGAATGACTTCCCTGCTCCTGATGGCCACACCATTCCTGATCCAGACCAGGATGCCACTGTCCTTCTTGGCCACCTGGGCACGCTGCTGGCCCAAGTCAGGCTGTAGGATGTATGGCTCTGGGGAGATGGGTCTGGCTGCTCCCCTAAGGCAGACAGGGAGGACACAGCCCTTCAGCAGCTGCTCCAAGCCCTAGGGAAGGACTTCACCCCCAGACAGGGCAGTGGGACTGACAAGGAGCTGCTGGGTGCTCATTGCTTCCTGTGCTCACAGCTCTGGGGGTGAGTGATGTCCTGCAGGAAGCCAAGGTGCGACTCCTGGACATCCGGCACGTTAACAGCAGCCGCCGGTACGCTGGGACCATCCACACCCACAACCTGTGTGCTGGCTACCCGCGGGGGGGCATGGACACCTGCCAGGTAGGAGTGCTGGGGGCCAGCCCCAGCAGGAAGGTACCCCATCATGGTGTGCTCTGCCTGGCAAATCACTGTTCCAGCCCTGGGTCCCCTCCACTGGTGGAGTTCCCTTGCCTAGTGCCCATCTTCCCCAGGCCTGCCCCTCTGCCCAGAAAGCCCATCCAGTGCTCTCAGCAGCCCAGAGGTCCAGATTCTGGATCATCCATGCTCTGCCCATCCAGGATCACTGTGCAGATACAAGAGGGGGCCTTCACAGACACCCACCCTGTTCCCAGCTAAGGTTCTGGAGACTCCAGCACCTGAGCAGAGCCTTTTTGTGCCAGGAACACAGCTGTGGCAGGGGCTGCAAGAGAGAAACAAGCTTCTAGTGCTGACAGCAGCCACCCAACAGCACCCTGATCCTCTTTCCTCTGCTGCAGGGTGACAGTGGAGGGCCTCTGGTGTGCAAAGATAACAGTGCCAGCTACTTCTGGCTTGTTGGAGTGACCAGCTGGGGAAAAGGCTGTGCCAGAGCAAAACGAACGGGAGTCTACACCTCCACTCAGCACTTCTACAACTGGATCCTGGTCCAGATGGGTCTGTGCTCAGCTGTAACAGAACCAGAATCAACCTGCCTCTCAACCCCTCTTGAGCAGCCAGAGCCAGCACCAACAGAGTCAGGCTGCTCTACTGCCAGTCCTTATCCAGAGACAACTGTAACAGCCACTACAACGCCAGAGCCAACCTTCAGCTCAACCCCCTCTGAGGAGCCAGAGCCAACCTTCAGCTCAACCCCCTCTGAGGAGCCAGAGCCAACAGAGCCAATAGAGCCAACAGAGCCAGTAGAGCCAGTAGGGCCAGTAGAGCCAATAGAGCCAGTAGAGCCAATAGGGCCAACAGAGCTAATAGAGCCAATAGAACCAACAGAGCCAACAGAGCCAGCACCAACAGAGTCAGGCTGCTCTACACCCACTCCTCATGAGCCAACTGTGACAAACACACCAGCACCAGAGACCTCAGCCCCCTCTGAGGAGCCAGTGCCAACAAAAACGAACATCCTGTTCACTCCACATCCCTACCAGATACTGGTGCAATTCTTAACTCGGGTGCACAAGATGCTGCTGAGCCTCATGGGAAAAAAGGCATCAGGAGGAGGATGAAGAGGATCCCATGCAGGCTGCAGTGGACCATGACCATTTTGTACTGCAGCAGTGCCTGCTGATGCAAAGGCAGCCTCAGGGTCAAAGGTGTCCTCTGTCCTGCCCATCTTCTTCCTCTGCATGCACACAAATGCTGAAATTGATTTAGTTGTGGAAATAAAGTTGCTTATTGCCACTGTTAGCATGTGTTTGCAGTCCAGTGCAGTCTCCTGTGCAAGGCAAGGAGTCCCAAGGCAGGCACCAGCAAAAGAAAGCTGTGATGGGAGAAGGGAACACAGGTCACAGGGGGATACAGCTCTCGAGGACAGCAGTTGGGAACACTGTTTTATGCTGCCCATCAGTGGATCCCTAGGTGTGGACTTGAAATTGGACTCTTGTGACTCAGGAGACACTGTTCTAGAAAGACTCAAGGCTGAAGATTGGCCAGACACAGGCTGAGGAGCTCCACAGCCAGTTCTGAGCAGTGGGGAGGCAGAGGAGCCTGGTGCCACCCCCACACTGTGACACTTGAACAGTCCACAGCTCCCCTGCAGACACTGCTGGCACTCACACTGGCTCCACATCTGTCACACACACAAGGAATATTTTGGCAAGGTGCCTCATGTTCCCCTGAGCATCTTTACTCTTTCTCTGAGAAAGCCACGTCTCTGTGCTAAAGCTGGAGACCAACACTGGGTTATCTTCCAGGTAAAGTGAAAATACATCAGAATCTCCTCAGTGTCCTTTAGTGTTTTCAGAGTCTTCTCATTCTGCTTCTGAGGCTGTACATGCAAGGCTGAGATCTCTGCCACCCTGAGAAGAGCCATTCCAAAAGCACTGCACACCATCATCTGCTCTAGAGCCAAGCAGCTGCCCAAAGCAGAGCAGAGAAACCCAGGCAAGAAAGGGGCAGGCAAGTCACAGTGGGGGTGGATATGCAAGGCAAGGCAAGAGAAGGGAGGGGTGGGCAAGGCAAGGGAGGTGAAGGCACAGATGGGCAAGGGAATTGTATGCAAGGCAGGCAAGGTATGGGTAGGGAAGGCAAGACAAAGAAATTTTTATCTGGAAACAGGAAAACCGTTGCTGGGTTTCACGTTCACATGGAAGGATAACAACACCATGCAAAAGAGCCGTGAGCTTTCCTTTCAATGTACTGTCACGTTCTTTCCATCATGTTCAGCCTCTGAACCAAAATTAAGTGTACCAAGTGTAAATACTGGTCACAAAATGTACCCTCTCAATAAGCTGTTGCTGTCTCCACCTTTAACTCACATCCTGTAAAAAGCAGGATACCCCATGGAGTTGTGCACCCTCCTGCTCAGATGCATGAACCATCACATCCTTTCACTCTTTGCAGAGCCCAGATTCAAATGTTAATACCTCAAGCAATTGCTCCCATAACAAAGGTCCTAGAACAAAAAGGAAGCACTGGACTTTGTTTTCCCCTTGCAGCTGACAAACTGCATCACACATCAGTCTCACAGAGTTCATTACAAAACTGGGAACATTCAGCACGTGGTCCCACAGAAAATGTTCTAGAAGAAAGGGTGTGCTGGAATCCCTTTTTACTTTGCAGCCTATAAACTGCACAGCCAATAAACACCTTTGTTCCCAGCTCCATGCAGGATCTCATGCTTTCAGTCTCCAAGAGCCAGGATCCAAACCTGAACCCCTTCATTAACTCCCACACGAATGGTGCCAGGAAAGAAAAGCTCTTGGCTTTGCCTTGGGCACTGTCAGCACCATCAAAACAACCACACGATGGGGATGTGGACCTGCAAAAGGAGGAAATGAACCCAGCCCAGCTCAAAACCACCCGAGGGCAGAGCCAAGTGGAAAACATCTCTGCTCTCAAAGCAGCTGTGTCAGGACACAAGGATTTAGCTCATCTCCTTCCAAGTGAAAACTCTGATTTGCACCCCACTGAAGCAGCAACACAAACCCCTCTGCACTAACAAACTTTTTCACTCTCACAGAATCCGGCCACAAACTTGAAAACATCCACCTAAAACACAGCCCACAAAAGTGGCAGCTGGGAAAGCTGCTGCTGGCTACAGCTTCAAGTGCACCCATCAAACTGCCCCACAGTTTAAGAGAAAAAAAAAGAGAAAAAAAGAGACATAACAGAGATGAACACAGGAACAAGAATGATTGATGTAACAAGGAATAGGAAGCAGAAATAAGGAGGAATAGAAGTAGACACTACAAAAGAGAAAATTGCCAAGATGCCTAGAAAAAAAACCCTACAAAGATGTCTGGAAAACTGTAGTGTCAGTAAACCCTGTATGACACACCTGAAAAATGAGATACCATCATGAGGGAGCCAGAAAAGTGCAAGCATGAGAATCACATTCAGTAGGCAAGGAAGATAGGAAATGAGAAATTACAACAGGAAACCAGAAAGCTGACACTGGGAAAGATGGGAAAGTAGAAGACAAAGCAAGCAGTAAGAAGATGAAGAGAAAATAAAATAGCAAATATATATTAGAACGGTGAGTATCAAGATATATTCACACACAGGTAACTTCCAGTTTATTCTCTATTGTCTTGGAGGTGTCAGCTGGTTTAGTCTGAAGGGTCTTGGAGGACTAGCTGGCTTTTTTATTTTTTTACAATGCAGTTTGCTTTTTAACCCCTTTTTATGCTGCTTTGGGTTGTAACCTCCCTTTTTTGGAGGGGCCCTGTATGACTTACCTGCTCCCCCACCACATCATCACTGTCCCAGTGACACTGGGGTGCTCCCATCACCCTCCCAGGCTTCCCCAGCCCCCCCTTTCTACCCACCCCCAAAAAGAGGCACAAAGTGAGTGAAACTGCCCTGGGCAGCACCTTGCTGATCTAATAATCCAATCTAATCTAATAATCTAATAATCCAATCCATTAATGCCATGTCCATCTGTACATGCCCCAGCCCCCCAAAGGGAGGGGAGCCCCCAAGCAGGTGAAGCCCCCCCAGGTGCTGCCCCACAGCAGAGGGGGAGTGTGCCCAAGGATGGGACCTGGAGCTGCTCTGCTGTCAACACACAATGTGCACATTCAAATAAAGAATGCTTGAGACCCAAGGTGGATGTAATTTTATTTTACTAATTTTGGCAGTTCTGGAGAGTAGGGAGAGTCATCATCATTTAAGACTTCATGCTGTCATCTAAATACTCCATACAAATACAGCTGATAAATGAAAATACAGATTTTAGCACATATATATTGTTGAAATTCATGTTGAGAACAGATAAACAACGACAAGCAGCACATCTTATCCCTGCAGAAAATAGCATTTTCCAGTTTCACACCACAGACAGATCAAAAGCAAGAAACAGTGAGTTCTGCAAACCAAGCTACTCCTAGCTTGGATAACCACTTTACCATCAAGGAATGCATTGCCAAACAGCATGGCCACTGCCAGCCCCTGCAAATTTAACTGAATTCTGTCCACATAACAAGAGCAGAATTTGATCCTTCTGTTGGAGAGTGCTTTGCTGGTGCTCTGCTGATGAACACCTGTATGCTGAGCTACTGAACACTGTTTACAAAACAGCACAGTGTGTTTATAATTACTACCAACCAGGAAAGAAAAAGTCTCTGTCACAGACAGAGGTGGATTGAGCTGAACAGCAATAAATACCAAATCTACCAAATTACAGAATCATATATAAATGGAGAAGGCAAATGTAACAAAATAAAAATTAGCAACATCAAATACTACCATTCATTAGTAAAACTCTGAGATGTGTAATGATGGAGCATTGTTTAGCACTTTGCTTTTATTTATTGACTTACAAGGTCTCCACACTGAAATTTCAATGAGTTGCAGTATAAAACATGCCATGAAGCTGAGCTCCAGTTTCCTTCACAGTGAGTGGTGACATGGTCATTAAAATTCAGCATGTGATCCACCAAATCAAATGCTGAGGTCTAATTTTGGGCAGGATAACTGCTCCTCACGTTTACAAGAGCTCATGTGGGTCAAATGACCCAAATGGTTATTGCACTCTGCTTCCTCCACCTGAATGATCCTGGCTGAGACTCTGGGAGCACAGAGGGAGCACAGTCACTGGGAAAGAAGGATGCAGCAGGAAGGCTTTTTCCAAAGGGTCACTGAGAGAGAGCTGGACTAGGACAGATTCCTCTTGTGTCCTGCTGTTCTGCACATCAGGATCTGAGCTGCACAAAACCAAGTTTCAGTGCTGTTCAACCCTTCTTGGTTCCATCTCTGTGACTCAGGATTTGATCCTTGCTTTGTGAGAAAGCATCTGCATACATGGAAGACAGGGTAGATTTGCAATGAGCATGCTGATAAATATCATCAGGGCAGGAATCTCTTTGGCATGGCAGGGTAACCTCACTGCCCCTCAAAATCCTGTTATGCTACCTAAATTGGATCTGTACAGAACAATTATACAAAAAGGATCATTCTTCCTGAAAGTAGCAAAGCCAAGCTGTGACTTTACTCTGAAACAACTCTTTCAGGGCAGCAGTCTCAAATGCAGTTTACCAGCAACAACTCCTGTTTCTTCAGCTCTTAAAAGAAGTGATCAGAGTTCATTTTTCAAAGTTTGGCCGGAAAATTATCTTCCAATTTCACCTGGAAAATCCTTCTGTAACTCGAGCTCACTGGTAGACTGAGTCAGAGCCTTGGCATTTATTTTTAAGGCTTTCAGCTGCATCCTGTTATCACTGTCTTCACCATCAGAGGTGGGATTTATTTCTTGAATTTTCAAGAGATCTCCGGTGCTGAGAGTCTTCCCTGCGTTACTGGAACTCATTCCCAGGGCTCTTGCTGGAAGCCCTTCCTTCCTCGAGCTGATCTTCTGAAGTTTGGCAGGGAGCTTGTTCTTCTCTCCTGTAGTATCACCACAGTCAGGTGGACAAAGCTGTTCCCTTCTGGTTTTCTTATCAAAAGGACTGTTCAAGAGAGATGACTGGGACAGGTTTTCTTCTTGCTCTTTAACACTGTAAGGAGGAGTGGGGACTTCAAATGTGGCGTGGAACTGAGAATAATCGACACGGAAAAATCCATCTTCCAGAGACATCACTGGGAGGAACCTGTGACCCCAGAGGACTTCATCTTCTGTGTAGGAGGTCCTGGCTTGGCATGTCATTCCTGTGAAAATGGACAAGAGCATGAGAGCAAGCTTGTGGCACATGGAACGAAAAATACACGACAAGGCTGACATAAAAATCAATTGCAGCCAGCAAGGCAACAATTTTCTAGGTTATAAAATGGCGCAATTGTTCCTAGACAATCTTCTGAAGGTCAATGGAGTGCCTCTAATTGATTGACTAGGTTTTTATGCAAATATTGCAGACTTGAAACCAAGCCAGAGCACAATGTAAAATGAAAACAGTAATATTAGCTTGTGTGTTGGTTTCAGCTGGGACTGAATTCATTTTCTTCACCATGTCTAGTACTGGAAACCTACAATTAGGTCATCCCAAAGCTTCCCCTTTCCAGGCTGAACAATCCCAATTCAGCCTTCAGAGAGTGATAAATACTGTTTCTTGGGAGAAAGAACTATTGCTTGGCAGAGGCTTACAGAATCCTTTGGCAAGAATCAGGTGTTGAGGGAGACAACAAATAAAAAATGTGATCTTGCATTTCTTCTGTAGGCTGTGCTACTTTTTCTCCAAACAGTATTTCAAGACAAAAGCTGTGCAGAGACTCTTTCATGCTCAGACACAGGTGGCATTGTAAACTCACTGAAGATTTTGTTGCACTTAGTGCAAAATACATCATTGGTGGTATTTACATGTGTGAACTCACAGCTAAAATGTGTTCTAGCCAACCTGGCAAATCTGTTACCATCTCCCCACAACAGCATTCACAATCATTTATACAAATATCCCAGGTGAGCAGAACTGTAAGGCTTGCTGTTGTGGTGGTCTCCAGAGGCAGAATTAGCAGTCACTAAACCCAAATTCTGATTTGCTCTCTGGTTACTGCCACATGGGTTCTCAAGTGTAAAATGTCTCCCTTTAGATATCCAGACAGGTAATTGCATTAAGGGAGGTTATGAATGCATGTTTATCTAAAATAAATGGTTCTGCTGCAGGGTAAGATGAGGCCTCTGCAGGGATCTAAAGATGCCATCCTCCAAGTGGAAGAGCATTCTGCCCCAGTGCTTTGGGCACTGGTTTAGGGCCAGTGAGTGGAGAGCAACCAGACAGAGATGACTGCACACAGCTGCACCTAAAGGGACCCCACTTTTCCAAGGCAGGAATGAGGCAGATGCTGGTCTTCTGGAAAGGACAAGAAAGCTCTGTGATTAATCAAAGTTTAACAAATCCTCACAAGAAGGAAGAAGATCAGAATGCTGATGACCATATGAATGATTTGGACTTTGACCATACTTATGGATCATTGATAAAGAGCTCCTTATATAACTGGAACCCATTTTCATGGGATTCACAAAAGAATTGAGTCCTCAAAACAAAAGGCCACAAAATCAGCTGTCATCTGGACAACACCTACCCAAATTTAAAGAAGAAACAAAATCTTTCTCATATTTGTAACCACAATCTCTTTGTGATTATGAGGTCTGTGTTTGTGCTGTAAAACTGATCTCTTATTCTGAATTCAATTCAATGCAAGCTAGGCTGAAAGAAATTTTGCAGCACTGGCAAAATTTAAATTTTAAAGTTCAGCTTTTTTTCAGAGTGGTGGTCCTTAAAATAGAAGCCTCCTAAGAGTGAGGAGCTGTTCCACAGAGGGCCAGGCTGTCTCTTGCTGGCCACTTTGGGAGTTGGCAGTGCAGAGTTCTGTGGGTAAGGGAGGTCTCTGTTGGCTGGGGGAGCCTCTGAAGCTCTGCAGCATATGGCAGGATATGCTGGAGCATCCAGGACTAACAGCTGCCCTGCTAAAAATATCAGCACTGAAAACAAGGACTGAAAATCAGGGTATGCAGATCATTCTAAGTCTTACCAGTAGTCTCAACGATTCCTTCCAGGATGACAACTATTTCAAATTGCTCACTCCTCAGTGATCTTTGTGAAAGACAGAAAAAGGGGCTCTCTGAGTTAATTTCATGGCAGATGGTTAAAGGGGAAACCAAAAACAGCTGGTCAGCTCCAGTTCCAAATCCAACATCCAGCTCACACTGGTCCAGTGGCAGAAATTCTCCCTCCGGTGTCTGTCTGGACTAAAGATAAAAAGATGATTTAGTAATCACTGTGTGAGGCAAAAGCATAAAATCAGTGCAATGAAGTTTAAACCTGCCTCTTCCATGACATCATCAGCTACATGTATTAGGTCTGGGGGCTTCATAACTTCATAATGGAGATGTAAGTAATGCTAAATACTGTGAGGCTGCTATGCAAGACCAATTTTGACTTTTCTTATTATACCAGTAGATCTCATCACCACCTACAAACCTTACTGTGACATATAAATATATATATATATTTATACAATTGGACAAAAATTTCATGTACCACACACTACATGCCTTGTAATGGATGTTCAACATGAACATTCTGTGGCAAAAGTTCCTGTTAGTGAGACAAAAATCTGCAAGCATATTTTATTCTGTTGTTTGAATTCAGATTCCATTATTTTTGAATGTTACTGACTTTTGCTTGGCAGACACTGTGATGCACTAACTCAAAGGTAAACACCACAGTAATTGTATAGCACATCTGGTAAGTGGCATTTTCACAAAACCACCTGAATTGATGCTGATGATGCCACCATCCTTTGCATATCAGCCTTAACAATGAACTTATTGTTAAGCCAAGTGCCTCATTTTTCTTCCCATCATTTCATGGGATCCAATAAAAATACTGATATGGTAGCTTCCCTCCAGCCCCATAGGGTTCCCTCCAAATTTTCCTGGTATTCAAAGTCTAATTAAAAATTACATCAGTTGTCCAGGCAGCTTCCTCACCTGATTGCTTTGAAGGTCTCTGGTGGAAATTGCCCACCAAAATTAAAAATTTTGCAGATCTGATTTAAATCCTATTTAAAATCTTTCCTGCTTATCATTTGATTAAAAATAACTTAACTCTTCAAGAAAATGACAACTGATTATAAATAAATAAATATTATTATAAGTTACACTATCATAAATGAATAAATAAATAGTTTTAATTGTGTTGCATTTGTATTGACAAATGTACTGGTTCCACTGCTTGGAAACTTTGTTCATTGAGAGCAAGCCAAAGGCAGCAGTTTTGCCACTGCCTTAGATCTGACTAGTGCTCTTGTTAGAAAGTTTCTGTCTTTAAAGAAAATCCCCAAGCAAATAGTCATTCTTCTTATTGTCTCCCCCCTCCACATGTACCTTAAAAATGCTGGCTTTATAACTGCCTGGGATTTGCTGGAGATTGCACCCCCAGCTGGGCAGCAGCTGGAGCACAGCTCATTATTAAATAAAATCCGTGATTCCATCTAAGTGCTACATGTTTGGTCTGTCCCTGAGGAAGAAACATTCTTCCTGTCTAAGTAACAAAGTTCTCCCCTGCACAGGAGGACAAGAGCCAATTTCTCCTTCACTGCTGAAGACAGGGAGAATATCAGATTGCATGTGAAAGCATTTTCACAAATTATTTATGATTTGAAAGAAAAGAGAGATAAAAGCAATCAACACTACTACTACAAACCAGCCATGACACTCTGCCAAGGTGGAATCAGCCTGCTGCAAAAACCTCTTTTCTCTTTTCCTGAGGCAAGCTGCAGAGCTGAGCTGCAGATTGTGGCACTGCTTTGGTTCCCTGCCTGCTGTTCTTGCACAAATTGATTCCCCAGGCATGAATTTTGCTCCAAGGTAACAAACCTATATGAACCAACATCTAAATCTCAAATTGTCCTGAAGCTTTATCAGATGCATTTACCTGGACAAAAATATGCACTTTTGCACAGACTGCTGCCTGCCTGACTTCAGAACTGTTTGATCTACAGATCATTTTTCTTTGTGCAAGAGTCTTCAATCAAATCCATTCAATAGTAAACAAATCCAGTGAGGATGATTAGAGGTAACAGATCTGGGAGAAAGCAGAAGGCTGTGTTTGAGGTATACAGTATCTTACATACAGGATTGATTTATGCAGGGCATGGAGGATTTTTTACAGAAATTTGTTTGTTGAATAAAAATAAGTTAACCTGAATGAAGAGAGCTTAATAGCCCCAATAGGTTCAGCCTTCTAGCCAGTGACCTTTGTTTTACATATACAGCTTTACTCTAAAGAATCACAAAACAAGACACAGGACTATAAAATGTCAGGAATAAGTCAAGAGGAACACTTGTGATTCTTTATTTTCACCATCCACATAACATAAAGACAAGTAAATTTTGAAGATTAATACATGTAAAACAAGGGCACAGTTACTTAGAAATGCCCTAGCTTGCAATTTAAATGTGGTCAGAGATGGATAATCCAAAGGTCTCAAAGAATTTTTCCAAAGGTTAATTGCTTCACAGCTAAGGGAAAAAAAATAAAAAAAAAAAAAAGACTCCTGTGTCTTTAACTTTCTGCCACTGGATCTTTGTTCTGGCTTTTATTACAAAGCAGACTTCCACTGCATCACCATTTAATCTGTTTTAGTGTCTGAACAAATACATCATGCTATTCAAGTCTTCACTCCTACCCTTTATTCATTCTCTTTGCATTTCTAAACCCTGTTTATGCAAGAATCTGTATATCTCCCTTTAACTGCACATGATGCAGTTTTATTATTATTAACCCTCTGTCAGTTCACTCGTTGGAGAACTCACATGATTATGTTTTTGTTATCCAGGTGGACTAATTAAGAACTGAAGCAGAAAAAATGGGATTCAAAAATGTAGCACCATCAAGCTTAATACTGTAGCACATTGTAGAGAAAAAAAAATCTAGAAAATGCTAAACTGGTACATGCTCATTTCTCCTCCCCCACACTCAGACTATCAGCTTGCAAGAAGTGTTATTATATTTCATATTACTGGAATAATAGGATCTTGTTACTTTGATATCATTGCTGAAAATCTGTGTGGAGTTTTTCTGTTGTGACACAATACCTGGAGCTCTACCATAGATAATTCCTGAGATGACTGCTATTTTTTATTTTATTTACTTCTTATTTGATTTGATTTCACTAGTTGTCCCATGCTGTAAATATGACCTATGTGAGCTGGGCTTGTTGAGACCAGAGAAGAGAAGGCATGGAGGGGGATCTAAGAGAAATATTCCAAAACCTGAGAGGAAGTGATGAAGAAGACAGAGCCAGGCTTTTCACAGAGATGCCTGGCAGGAGAGACAACAGGTATTAGCTGAACAAGGGAAGTTGGGATTGGGTTGAAAAACATTTCCATCATGAGGACAGTTAAGCAGTGGAAAAGCTTGCCCAGCAAGCTGTGCAGTCTTTTTCTTAGAGGTTTCCAAACTACTGGAAAAAGCCCAGAGTAACCAGGTCTGATCTCCTAGCTCACCATACTTTCAGCAGGAGGTTGGGCCAAACTTCCTGAAGTTCCTTCCAATCTCAACAATTCTGTAATATTAAACAACAGATTTTTTTGCACTTTCTGCCCTACTTACCAGCTTATTGAAATCACAATGTAATGGGTCTTCTTACTTATATCCAATGCCTGTCACCTGCCATCTGCAAACTTTCTGTTACAATTTTGTTTGCTTTCATCATCCAAAGCCTAAAGTACAGGTGCCTGCTGGTTCTAACCCAAACCTTATTGTCCCTGTGGCTACCATGCTTCACAACTGTACTTTTTAAAACTATTGTTAGCACATGTTGAGCACAGGCTATGATTATTCTACACTCCTCAGCTTTCTGAATCAAAATGTCCTGTCCTAGATGAAACACAGTATAGATGACTACACAGCAACACTATCATGTTTATCACTGACATATGTAGTCACATCAAGAGAAGGTATAAATATGTACTATGATTGAGTTTTATAAAATCCAATTAAATTCAAAACTGATTGGCATACTGGTGGCTGCTGCCTTAGGCACACTAGAAAGGTCCAGGTATCAACAGGCAGAAAAATACAGTTCACTGTGACATTAAAAATCTAGGACCTGAAACTGCACATTTTCAACAGCTAGTTCCAAAGAGCTTTTTTTCTATTCCTTGCCCCAGGATTTTGCTTTTTACAGCTTCTGTAGCACTCAATGTAAACTAGAAACACTTGGGTCTCTGGAAAAGTTTTTGCTGAAACCCACACCATTAGTCTTGTAACTGTTTTCCAAACTCTCCACAACTCAGTTCAAAAAGGAGCCTCAGTCTTTTGCCAGATCACTTTGCCATGCTGCTGCACAGCCCCTGGACCCAAAGAAAAGCCAGCCCAGTGTGGCAGCACCATTGCAGTTTACTGATGTATCAGGGCATGCATTACACTGCCAGTAAATGCTGCTCAGACAAACTTAGGTTAGTGTACTTTACAAAGGTAAATCCTTGAAGCTCCATTGGTCTGAGCAAAACACCACATTCACTACTAAATACAAATGTGATGTGTTTCTTCACAGTCCTTCACTGTGACACCAGTACAAAAGAAAATTCTGCTGATCAGGTGCAGAAGTGTGGCAAGATCAATGTTAGCAGCACTGCAGGGAAGGACAGGGGCCAGAGCTCAAACCACAACAAGGATTTGCTGAAGGCAGCAAGCAAATTCTGGCACATTCACCAGAAGCTTACAGGACACACTGAACTACTTCAAAGCAATGATGGAAATTCAAGGGTGATCTGAACTGCCACCACTGGCTCCTAGAATGGTGTGTCCAGCTCAGTGACAAGGATTTACAGAAGGACATGGGAATTAACACCACACCTTTCAAGGAGGACTGAGGGGGCAGCTACTGCACATTTAATTTTACATCTTCTTCTGATGTGTTTGTCAAAGGTCTCAAAGCAGCTTGAAGGCAACACATAGGCATGACAATCACACAAAAAAAATTAAGACTTGCTCACTGGTTCATTGTCTGGCCTGCAAAACAGATTATCCTAAAACACAATGGTCATGCAGGTCCATCAAATGTCCTTCAGTTTTCTCTCCCAGTCGTCTGCATACCAGCATTGTGCAGCAATAGAACTGTCAGCAAAAAGGACATCAGGTTTTATATTCGGTGTCTTATTTCAAAAGAAAATTAGTTGCTACCTCTGCAAAAACACAATGTGACTCCACTTTTATTCCACCTTGATCTGCATTCCATTTTGAATGATAGAATTAAATACTTTAGAGGCAATTTCTGCTAGAAAACAACAAAAACCACGGTTCAGTCAGCTTTCCTACAAAATTCCTAAAAAAAATGCTCCAGTGTAACTCCTCACAGCTTGCTCCTATACATATATATATACACACAACTTCTTTTTAAATCTTAGCAGGTTCTCCATTTTAAGTGGCATTCTGTAGCATGAGAAATTAACAGCTCAGTCTAGCATTCAGCACAGAACAGAAGGAAAATAACATTTCATATTTACCACTGCCACGTCATCTACTGCTTCATGCTTGTTTATGCAGATTATCAAAAAGGCCAGAGAGAGCACCAGACAGAGCACAGAACATTTATACAGTCAAATATGATATCCTGAAATTAATGTCATCACTGGGATCCAGCTTCTGACAGCTGAGGAGCTTTGGACAGAGCTTCTCACCAAGCATGCTGCCCTGAGAAGTCACAGCTGCTGTGAGATGCTACATTGCTTAGTCTTTTCCAGATTTTCTTCCATTCTACTCCAGCCCAAATTATCTTCTGGACTTTTGTGACTGCCAAACTCTTCTGTCCTGATTTTTCTGTTTGTTTGTTTGTTATGATCTCCTTTGAATTTCAGTTTCCTTGCATTCTGAATTATACAGTCCCTCTGAAATGCTGTGAGGTCACTAGCTGGAACACTGGGATAAGGGACTGCAAGTAAAAGCTCACCAGGTTTCCCCAAGAGGAAGAGGAGGTCAAGGTTGATCTTTATCCTAGTTTAATACCAGCACAAATGAATTATTTATTCCCAGCCATCATCTGCTAAGCAGCAAGCCTCAGTGCCTTAGCACCCCTCCTTGCAGCTGTCCTGCATCCTGCCACATCCATCCATCCTGACCAAACTGGGTTTCTCAATCCACATCTGCCAGCCACCCCCAATCCTCTGAACGCCCTGGCAGCTCTCTGAGGTGGTTTTCCCCCAGGCCTGCCTGGCTCTTTCACAGCTCCTGCTGCAGACAGCAACACCAAAACCTTCACAGCCACATCCTCTCACTGCGTGCCAAGGGACAGCACAGCCACCGGGGCAGGGCACAGCTGCCAGGGGCTACACAGGGATAGCTCCAGGCTGCCTGCCCTCTGTGCCCAGCCCTGCACCCGGCCCAACTCTGCCCACATCACCCTGTGCCACCAGCATCCTGTGCCACACAGTGCCCTGTGCCACCCACTGCCCCGTGCCACACAGTGCCCTGTGTCACCCATTGCCCCGTGCCACCAAGTGCCCTGTGTCACCCACTGCCCTGTGCCACCCACTGCCCCGTGCTACCCACTGCCCTGTGCCACCCACTGCCCCGTGCCACCCCCATTGTCGCGGCCGGCCCCACCTTGATCAGCTTGCAGCGGATCTGGGCAGACACCATGTGGCTGTTGCGGAGGTTGCCCACACGGAACATGAGGCAGAGCTTGGCATCCCGCTGCGAGATGACGGCGGCACGGCTGAACATGAGGGTCTCCGCTCGCTTCTTGGGCTGGGACATCTTGATGAACATGCAGCCGATGAGGAACGCATCGACTACGGAGCCCAGCAGCGACTGGAAGAGGAATAGCACGATGCCCTCGGGGCAGCGCTCCGTGATGTAGCGGTGCCCGTAGCCGATGGTGGCCTCGGTCTCGACGAAGAAGAGGAAGGCGGAGGGGAAGTTGTACACGTTGGCCACACACGGGCTGTACGCGTCCCCGTGCGCCTGCTGCAGGTCCCCGCGCAGGTACGCGATGCCCCACCACAGCGAGGCCATCACCAGCCAGGCCACCGTGTAGGTCAGCAGGAAGATGAGCAGGTTCCAGCGCCACTTGAGGTCCACCAGCGTGGTGAAGAAGTCGGAGAGGTAGCGGCTGCTCTCGCCGCCCAGGTTGCCGTGCTGCACGTTGCAGCGCCCGTTCTTGTCCACGAAGCGCTGCCGCTCTCTGCGGGCGCTGCAGCGAGCGAGGCCCACGGCCTGGTACTCGTCCCCAAACTTCCTGCGCACGGCTGACATCGCCGCCGGTGCCGAGCGGCCGCCGGGCACGCCGGGGATGCGGCGGGGCCGGAGCGGGAGCGCACCGCGCTGCCTGCGCGCAGCAGCCGCCGGGCGCGCCGCCTGCCCCCGCCTCGGGGAGCACCGGGATGCCGGAGCCGGAGCGGCGCTGCCAGCGCTGCCCGATCGCCGCAGGGCTGGGGAAGGGTCGGGCAGCCGCGGCCTGAGCGGGCAGACGGCGGCAGGACCGCACAGCCGGCGGGGAGAGCCGGACTGGGCTGGGCTGGGGCGGAGAAAGCCGGGCTGGGCTGGGATGGAGAGAGCCGGGCTGGGGCGGGGAGAGCTGGGCTGGGGCGGGGAGAGCTGGGCTGGGCTGGGGAGAGCTGGGCTGGGCTGGGCTGGGGCGGGCTGAGAGAGGCTGGGTTAGAGAGGCTGGGCTGGGGCGGAGAGAGCCGGGCTGGGACGGGGAAAGCCGGGCTGGGTTGGGCTGGGGCGGAGAAAGCCGGGCTGGGGCGGGGAGAGCTGGGCTGGGCTGGGCTGGGCTGGGCTGGGATAGGATGAGCCGAGCCGAGCCGAGCCGAGCCGAGCCGAGCCGAGCCAGAGCGGGTCCAGCCCGGGTCCAGCCCGGGCTCGGGGCGGGTCCGGCCGTGTGTTCTCGCCGAGCCCCGCGGGCTCCAGGGTCCGTGCGGCGGGGCGCGGAGGGGACACAGCGGCGGGTCTGGAGGATGGATGGATCCCGGCGGGTTTTGCTGCCAGCCGTGTGCCATCAACGCCTCGTTCCGCCTCAGGGACCCTCGGCCGGGCACAGGTCGGTCCCCCCAAGGCCCGGTGCCCAGCCGGGCTGCCGTGGGTGACAGTGACAGTGGGCGCGGTATCGAGCCCTCCGCGGAGAGCAGGAATTTGAAAGGGAAAATCGTGAAGTAGGTCATCTCTTACACAAAGAAATTCAAAGATGCTAATCCTCTGTCCGCATTTCAAGTGAAATAAGTGTTCCAAGTAAGCCATAGCCTTTACCATAGTAAAGCCTGGTCCATCGGATTTAGGCTGTGATTATGTCCAAGTATTCCTGCTTTGTTCCAAAGACCCTTCCCTAGAAGCTTAAGAGACTACAGTGCGGCTCTCTTGGTTTTGGTGGACATATTAAATCAGCAATGTTAAATTTTACAGGCACTACGAGCTCAAAAATGGGGCTATGCTGCTGATTTTACTCTCCACAGCATTTATTACTTTTTAATGTCTCTCAAAAGTAAGTAGTATTTTAATTCTCAGCTGTAGATTAACAGTATTATCATGCAGGTCAATCATTTCAACTCCTGATTTTCAGCAGAGCATTGTCATCACAAAACTGTAGCCTGCAGTTACTGAGACTTTCGAAGATGAGACTGCAGTAGATGGCAGCCGTGTTTTGCTTCAGTCCTAGACTGGGAACTGAGCAAATATTCATCTGCCTGAAGTTTAATTTCAGTACTTTCACCAAATGCTAAAGCATAAACAAGCCTTTTTAAAATATGTATGGAGAGGGTAGTATTTTGGGATTTATTTGCTGTCAGTGGCATAAATCTCAGTTTAACTGAGGCTCCTTTCAGACAAGCTGAACAAAGTTGATGGAGTTTACTGAGAGATTAAGGGTTATATTCACAAAAGGTCATGGGTACCAAAGCTAAAACTTGAATCTTTAAACTCCTGCATAGCTCCCTGTCCTCAGTGGAAGTTCTCCTGTCTTTGAGGAATGCTCCTGCAATTTGCCTTGATCTCTGTACTGCAATCTGTACTTTCTATGGTCACTCAAACCTGCTGGCACAGTGTCAGTTTTACACAGAAGGGAAGATGGAACAGGGCTGCTGTGTTTCTTGCATGAGCTCAGCCAGGGCAGAAATGTACTGCTTGAATTCCTGTCAAATCTTCAGCTTGCTAGAGAAGTATGTGGATCAGCAAAATGTCTCCTTGCCCTGTACAGATCTAGCCCACCTTAGCAAATCCAAGCTTTAATATGCTCAGTATGAATTTCTGCCCTCACAGGTACTAATATTACTGAGGTCTGCAGTGGTGAAGCTGTATTTCAAAACAGCAGATCTGCTGCAAACAAGTTGTTGATTTGTGTCCCAAGCATTAGCAAGGGTAGTTTGTACCTAAGAGTTCCAGTTGGTGGTTTTCGTTTGTCAAAAAACCCTGGAAAATTTTTCTGATGTTACAACCTACTTCACAAGCAGGGAGAAACTTCAGGTCTTTTCAGGCTAGAGTAGACATTTTTAAAAAGTTCTACAAATGACTGTTCACAAACAAGATAACGCCTAATTGCATTTTCCAAATAATTTTTATTTTTTGAACATATTTTGATGGCACTCTTAGTGTTGTGATTTAGCTGGAAATTAAGCACCACACAGCTGCTGGCTCCACCCCGGTGGAATGGGGAGGAGAGTCAAAAATAAAACTTGTAGGTTAAGAACAGTTCAGTAATTGAAACCAAGTATAATACTATAATAATAGTTGATGGTGATGATGATGATGATAGTAGTAGTAAAACCTAAGGTAAAATAATCCAAGTGATGCACAATACAATCACACCACTGCCAACTGATGGCAGACCCTGTCCCTGAACTCCTATCAGTGCCCCTTTCAGGTAAGTCCCACAATTCATGTACAGAGTGTTCTGTGGTGTGGAACATCCTTTGGCCAGTTCAGGTCACCTGTTCTGGCTGTTCTCCCACTCAGCTTTTGTGTGCACCTCCTCACTGGCAGAGAATGAGACACAAAAAAGTCCTTGATTTAGGATAAACACTGCTTAGCAACAACCGAATCCATCAGTGTGTTATCAACATTGTTCTCAAACTGATTCCAAAACACAGCCCTGTGCCAGCTGCTAAATGAACTCTATCCCAGCCAAAACCAGGACACTTGGGAAAATACTTTATCCATAACTAAAGTGGGTATGTTGGAGGCAAATTCTGCAGAGTTCAAACCAGTATTTCAGTCTCACTCAGCTGCTGCTGAAAATAGCAAAATAGCCACTAGAACTCTTCTCTTCTCTCTTCTCTTCTCTTCTCTTCTCTTCTCTTCTCTTCTCTCGCCTGGTGCTAAAGTGGGAAAGCATAATCATAAGGTTCAGAGATTTTTATCTCCTAGGTTTTAGGCAGAGTTTCTTTCAGAAACTGGATTTTTTCTCACTTCATTATTTTATTAAGAGCAGACACAAGACAAGCTTTTACCTGGGAAATATCTGTGTACTTTCTGCTTCCAAGGGTAATTGAGAAAGAGCATGAGAAAGAGCAGCCTCTGAAAGGGCAACACATTCATCTACAATATTTTTTGTTCTCCATTTTATAAGAAAACAGTTGCATGACTGACAAATCACAAAAACAGTAGCCCAATTTCAAGATGGTTTTAAAAATAACCCTCCAATTGCAATGCCGTGAAAATGGTCTACAGTGTTACAGGTCTGCATTTACATTCAATGATGCCATCAGAGCACAGCAGTGTAAGTTTAAATCTCTAAGTGAACAGAATTGGATGTTAATGTCTTTGAAATGGGTCCTCAATGTCTGTACTGACTTTGTGCAGCAGGTTTGTCACCGGCCCGGACAGCTTCTGAGATAGACAAGGGTCTGCACAAAGCTGAACTGAACTTTGGGGTGAAATGCCAGGTTCAGGGGGGATATGTGGCAGGCGGTTCGGGAAGGCTGCACCTTCCTGGTACCCCAGCAATGGGGAAAGGAACGGGGAACGTGCGGCCGGAGTTTGGATAGAAGGGAGGCTGAGGCCCTCTGAAACCCCGGGAGAGAAAACCCCGCGGGCCTGTGCCCCGCTGGCCTCTCTCCCTTTATTCCAATAAAGCCGAACGACTCCTCCGTCTCCTTTTTGGACATAAACCTCTGTCGTTTATGCATTTTCCTGACAATCCCCGAGGGTGACTACAACAAGGGGTCTGTGGAGGCCGGGCCGAGGCAGCGCCCCCCGGGAGCCGCCAGCTCTGGGGCGAAACGCGGAGCGGAGCTGGCGGCGCTGACCCTCACGGGGCGCTGGCGGCGCTGACCCTCACGGGGCGCTGATTCCCTTTATTTCGCAGCAAAGCCCCGCTGCGGCCCCCCGGCCACGGCGGCTGAGGGCAGGGAGGCGGGGACAGAGGCGGGCGCAGAGCCGCTCTGAGGGCGCATGAGCGAGCTGCGCCGGAGCTGCGGGAGCTGCGGGCCCGGCCGGGGCCGCCTCCAGCGCCGCAGGAGCCCAGCCCGGGCCGCTCCCGCAGGTAACGGCGGCGCGGGGCAGCGCTCGGGCCGGGCCGCGGCGGCCGCACCGCGGGCGGCCGGGCCGGCGCCATTTTGCGGCGCACCGGGCCGGGCTCGGTGCTGCCTTCGAGGCGTGAGGGAGCCCGCGGGTCAGCCGGGGGTGCCCCGGGCTCGCTGCGGGCTGAGGGCTCCACCAGTCCCTGGTGGGTGTGGGCCCGGGGTGTGCTTCGCCTCAGGAGCGGGGCAGGCAGGGCCGTCTCGCTGCCGAGCAGCCCGGCGCTGTGCGGAGGTCTGGGCCCGCGGTATCAGCTCCGGCAGAGGCACCGGGCTCGGTGGAGCACATAAAGCTCTCTCCGGGGCGGGACAGCCATGCCGGTGTCTGCCCGTGGGGTTCAGGCGGGCCCCGCATCCGAGGCTGCTGTGCCGGGGCTCGGAGGCAGAGTCCGGCCCTGCGGTTTTCTCTGCGCCTCGGTCAGCCACCAGAGTAGTGTTTTTATGTGCTAGAGTAGGTTCGGTACTCTGCGAAAGAGCTCCGCTCAGGTTTAAACAGGAGGAGAAATCCTGCGTGGCCATCAGCTATCACCTATGGCCCGATGAGCATAGTGATGGATCTTCCGACCTAATCGCTAGGGCTTTTTTTTTTTTTAATTATTTTTTTTTTATTTTCTGAAAGCAGCTGCAGCTTTGAATGATACTATCTGGATTACAGAAGCTTTATGTCGTCTTAGGCGGTGAACCACAATGGATTTATTCTTCAAGTTAATGGGGATATGTCAGGTCATGTTATGCTTCTGTTTTATCTCCTGCTTTGACCCCATGGCGAGCATCAGTCCAGTTTAGGTAGCCCTTTCCAAATATTAACAGCCCCTTTTCTAGGTAAGAAAGGTGCTTCAAGCATTGTGCCTGGGCAAGGATATGTGTGAAAAATGAATTAAGGTTTAGGTAGATATTTTTAAAGAGGAAAAGTGTACTTGAGCTTATTGATGCTACAGTGATAAGAGGACAGATTCATGGTTTTGAGACTCATCTTGCAAAATATCACATGCTGGGGCTGATTTTAATACCTCTGAGAGCCAGCCCTGGGTATGGAATGATTTTCATTCTTTGGAGTGTTTGTTCCAGGCAGTTCTGTGTAATGGGATTTTTACAGAGCATGGAAGATGCCTCTAGGGGAATCCTCCATTTTGATTGCTGTGCCTAACTCGACAAATTCTGATGCTCCTGAGTTTGCTGTCAGGTTTTTAAGATGCTGAAATGTGTGTTTTCCAGATTCCTGTGTGGGCTGGTTTTTCACTAACAATCTGGAAAATGACTTGGCTTTTCGTGGGGTTTGGTGCTAAGCAGGTTTGACTGTAGGAAGCACACATTGTTGCAAAGATGAAACATGCAATTAAAGTTCCATTTCTTAATAATTTGAGAAAATTGAAATATATGTCAAATGGAATGCCATAGTCAAGGAACCAAAGCAGTTGAATGAATTGCCCATAAATTTCTTTTAGCATGAAGTGTGTGTTTGTAGTGAAATGTTTATTTCTTCTAAGCAATAGGTAATAAGAGTGTTTAAATTAAGGTATAGTATATATAATGCACTGGAGTACAATCCATGGATTAGGGTGAAATTGGAACACTCAGTTCATTACTTAGAGAACTCCAGTTATATTTTGGTGCCTATGTGGATTAATTAATTGTAGTGGTAGAAAATACAGGGTGTAAAACGCAGGTGACTGTTGAGCTTAGCATTTCACTGTGTTGTAGAAAAACTCAAGAATCTAGAAAACTCTAGATAAGTAAATGCTAATTTGCCATGAAGTACTGTGGTATTTTCAGGCAGCTAGTCAAGAAAATTTGAATTGGAAGATCATCAAACTTGTTTCTCACAATCAAAATATCAGAGACTTAGCCACAAATAGAAACACCAGGAGCATATTTTTTGTATTTAGCAAAGAATTGTAATATGTGTGCTGTTATGGAAATATTTTTTTTATGCAGATGTAAGTCAAATGAATTTTATAAGCCTGAACAAGATTGTAATTGCCCTGAACACAATGTTTCATCTAGGACTGGCAATTATATGTTTAGAATCAGTCTTGCTTTTTTTTTTTTAAATGAAAAAAAAATTGCTCTGGAGTAATTTGTTCTCACTGACAAGAGAAATCTGCCAGAGAAATATCTAAAGCAATTTCTGAGCAGGAGAAGTGGCTTTATTTTTTATAACACCCTTAGTACCTGTGACAAGGTTGGTGGAGTGCCAGTCCTGGCAGCTTTAAGGAGCTGCATGTCCCTGTCTTCATCAGAGCCCCAGGGATGTGCACATTTTTTTGAGATGTGCTTTTAGGAAGCCCCAGAGCATCTTGAGATGTGGCATCTTCCTGCATGGGATATTTTCCAATGCTTTTAAACATCCCTTCTCTGCTGTTTTTTCAGACAGTTATTGAGACCTGTTCAAATTGAGAGATACTCTCTTTAACCTCAGCTTTATCCAAGATACAATATAGTTATTACATAACCTAGTATTTTTCATTTTGTTACTTGCACAGCACAATAACTGCAGAACTCTGCTTGATTCAGGTTAAACTGAAAACTTGAAAAATTGCTATTTTTACATGCCTGACATTTTGTTTCATGCTTGAGCTTAGCTATTATATTTGCTCATTTCAGGACTGCCTCTGAATTACCATCCAGAAAAGAAGAAACAATCCTGTTGTTTTAAGTTGAACATTTGTCTCTAAGAATAAGAACAGAGATGCCAGTGCTTTCAGAAGACTCAGGTAACTCAACTGCATGCTTTCAACAGAACAGAGACTGAAATCTTATCATAGGTGTTTCACACATAATATTAATTCAAATGTAATAGAACTAAGATAATTCAACTGAAGATTTTTAGCAACTACCTACAAGAAGGAAGGCAGAGTGTAAGAGGTGAAAATGAATAAAGCTTGTCAGGAAACAGTTTCCTAAGAGCCCTAGAGCCCCTGAATAGATTGTGATAGACCTGAATGGATTATGATAGACCTGAATATATTCTGATAGGCTTCTGTAGACAAAGTTGGACCTCTCAGTGTAACAGTGCCTTCTACACATGTTTATTTAAGATCAGCCCATATATATCTGCTCCTTACTGTGTAATTTCTTAATACTTTCTGAACAGAGGTTGGTAAACTTTGTTAGTTTTCTTCCTTTTAACTAAAGTGACTGTTCAAAGCTACTTTACTAGCTTCTGCAGTATGCTGCCTGGGGGAAGTCATAGATACTAAATGATGCTTAGTGTTAAAGCAGAAGTGAGTTTGAGTCTTCTGGATCAAAATCTGCTCTAAGGTTCAATGGAGAGAATAGTCACATGAATAGATTTGAACCCCCTTCCCTTTTTTTTATTTTCATGTTTTGTTTTGGTTTTGTCTTCCCAGACAAAATGCCAGGAAAAATCTGGCATTTGTCTGGCCCTGTGTACTGCAAAATTGGGATATTGGTTATTTAAACACTTTTTAGAAAACTAGCCATAAGCTTTGATTCCACCACAAAGGAAATCCACACTTGTCCTTTCTTCCTCTGGTTGGGGCTGGTTTCTTACAGGTGCCTCAGAGGTAGAAGGGGCAGGATAACACTTGTAGGCAAAGTTGCTGGGGAAGCAGAGCTGCTCTGTGTGCAGCAAAGGAGGTCATTCAAGGTGGTTCAGTCATTTTGAGAGTCTGCTGTGGCACTAAAAATTCCAAGTTTGTAAGAGGGAAAAAAAGGGTTCTGGAAACAAAGCATAATAAATATGAGGTGGGAAACAAATGTATTGATTGCTTTGTTAGCTTTTGACTTGATATGATGCTGTGTTTGCACTTATGAAGGGAGTGTTGCAAAATGAGTGGTGGATAAACATGATGGATAAACAAAAGATAAACATGAGTCTCTGTGCAAGCTTGATGATCACCAGTGTGGTGCCCAAGTAAATGTAGTGACTGTTCAGTCTGCAGTAGAAGGTCCCATGAGAAATGCTGTGTACAATGTTTGTGTTCTGCCCTGAATCTAAATTTAGGATTGCATGAAACTTTGGCCCTTTTGACATCTCAGCTAAGACCTGATTCAAATCATAAAGAGGAAATGGGATTCCTTAGGGATGTCTTCAGTGAAAGGAGTCTCAGCTACCTGATGAAGGTAAAAGTTTATTTATGTACATTCTCCTTACTATTTACTTTTTCTCTGTTCCCTTGATTTATCAGCCATTTACTTTGCCAAACCATTTTTAAGAGTTCTGTACCAACCAAAGCATATGTGTGTTTAAGAACACACATTAATCATATTTGACAATAAACATATTTTGTTCAGAAATAAAATTTTCTGCTCTTCTTGCCAAAATGAAGATACAGTGCCCCATAGCTAACAAGTAGTGTGAAATGGCTTCATTTTTTCCCTTATGCTCTTAAAATCTTTACAGGTTTTCTGCCTTTCTGAAACTACCATGAGCAAAAAGAAAACTAAAAGATTCCTAAACAAAACAAAAATAACCCTAAGAGAGATTATTTTTATGATATATCTTAGATAAATTATGTTCCTTAAATAGAAAAATATTCCAGTTTAGGTATATTTAGAAAGTTTTGTATCTCTGTAGAAATATCCCTGATTAATCTTTTTCTCAGATTCATGAAAAAGCTCCGTCATTATGAAAGACAGAGTCCAACTCCTGTTTTACATAGTGCAGCAGGATTAGTTGAAGATGTGAGTAAAAATTCTTGTCTCATAATTTTCCTATTATCTATGCTGCTTTTCTAACAAATCAAAGCTTTGCAATTGTGCTATATGTGAACAGATTTCTCATCTTCCCCAACTGTCTTTGTAATCTGTTGACCATGATTAATCAAGGAAATGAGAGCTCAAAAATACCAAGTCATTAAATGTCTACTGCAGATGGACACATTCAGGTAGGAGAAAAGAGTATTATTAATGGCTTTCCTAAGGGAGAGGCTGCAAAAAGCATTCAGTCCTGTCTTGACAATAGCCTATCCCAGCTGAGCATTCAGTCTTTTATTCAGGCTTTAAACCATTAAGCCCAGGCAGCATTGCTGTTGGCACAGTGTGGTTTGGGTTGGAGGGACCTGGAAAGGTGATCTCATCTAACCACCACAGGCAGGCCCAGCTTTCCCCAGATCAGGTTGCTCACAGCCCTGTTCATTCTGATTTTGAGCATTTCCATTGGTGGGGGCATCCCAAAGCTTCTCTTGCCAGCCTTGTTTCCAGCATCTCACCATTCAGCTCTCCTAGCATCTCACCATCTTAATAATAAAAAAAATTCTTCCTTATATCCAATCTAAATCTGCTCTCTTTCAATTTAGAGTTGCTGCCCTGTGCAGCTGTCACTACAGGCCTTGGTAAAGAGCTTTTCTCTCTTGTAAGCCTCCTTTATGTGCTGAATGACAGCACATTAAGTCTCCCCCAAGCCCTCTCTTCTCCAAGCTGAACAATTCCAACTGTCTGATCCTTTCCTCATAGGAGAGGTGTCCCAGCCCTCTGAGCATTTTCCTGATCCTTCTGTGGGTGCATTGGAACAGGTCTGTGCACTGGGGGCTCTGGAGCTGGACACTGCTCTGAGTCAGGGGTCTCATGGGAACAGGAGGAGGGAGAGTTTCACCCCCCCCGACCTGGGTTGGGCTTCTCTTCATGCAGTCTGGGACACAAAGCACACATTGCCATCGTGGATCTGATGTTTCATCTGCCAGGATCCTCAGGTTGTTCTAAGGACTGCTCTCAATCAGTTCATCCCCCAGTCTGTTCACAGAGCAGAGCTGTGGTTTAGATTTGTGTGTGACACCATGCCATGTGCCTGTGAAGTGAAATTCACTCTGCATTTGCTGGCTCTTTACATGCACCTCTTTTGTACCATAGTGTGGGAAGGGGCAGTGGAAGGTTTGGGAGCAGGAATATTTCCCTTTTCAAAGTCAGGAGACCCCAGTGCCCCACCTCAGCATGCAGCACACCCCTTCTGCCTGTTCCCACACACAGTGTTCCACCTCCACAAAAGTTTTGGCATTGCTACCTGCCAAGTCATACAAAATTTCCATCTTCAGAACAGCAGAGAAGTTTTTTGTAGAGCTGTATGATTTCCCTGTTTAGAACTCTTAAGAGTGTAAAGGAATCTCTTTTCCCTCAACCCATTTTCCCTTCCTCCTCCCTCCTCTGCTTTCTCTCTCCTCCCACCCAATCACCCAATTCAGTGCAGAAGTGCCTCCATTAATTCTCTGAGCTTTTTTTTAAGAGGCCTGAGACTCCAGGGCATATTTTGGTGTCCAGGTTTTGCAGGGGAACAAGGGAAGTTATGTTGCGTATTCCACACAGGTAATACTAGATGGTTGTAGAAAGGTTTAAAGTCTTTTATGAAATAATGCAAGCACAAGAGTGTTGTTTCAGGTATCATTTACATATTCCATGTGGAATTTAAAATTTCAGAACTCGCTCCTGAAATTATATTGGTGGAGTAACTCTTAAAATGTATATTTAGGGATTATGATTCTGATTCCTAATGCTGTCTTCTGTATTATCTAATAAAAAAGCTGAAGAAACTTTGGTTTTGTTCAGGTTTCATGCACTGTGGACTGGGATCAGTTTTGATGGATGATAGATGTTAGCAAATACTCAACAGAAATGTAAATACATTATCTTGTTTGGTGAACTCCTTCAATTTTGAGGTTGTACATTTTTATTTTAAAGGTAATAGAAGAGTTGCAGACAGCACCAGTGAATAATGAAGAAAAAGAGCTGCTTCAGCTGTTGTCAACACCACATCTCAGGGTAAAAACCCCATTGGGGACCTTAATGAAATGCCTTTGCAGAATTGTAATAGAACATTTTGTACCAGAACAGTTATATAGAAGCCTCCCTAGGAGAAAGGAAAAACATCCTCCAAACTTCTGTTCCACTGGGATTTCCTGCACAGACTTTGGGATGTGAAGGAAATTGAAAAGAGACAGCTTTTCTGTATAATGCACCATGCTGTCTTCCATTCCTCCCTTCCTTACTGTTTTCTGAGGGAGCAAAACAGAAAAGGAGAAGGAAAAGATACCTGCTTACTTTTCATAGTCCACTTGATTTTTTTATTTTTTTTTTTAGGCTGAGCTCTGTTGTTGCCTGGATTTGTTTTAAATAAATTGACATATACCACTATACAGTTTACATGATGTAATTGCTAAATCTTTTTTGGAGGATTTGAGGTGAGGGTAGAAGGGGGGAGGTTTAATTTTGCTGTGATACTGCAAACATGAGAATAGGAATTGTAGTATTACTCCATTACATTACTGTTTTTTATTTCCTTTATGCAGGCAATGCTTGTAGTACATGACACTGTAGCACAGAAGAACTTTGACCCAGCTCTTCCACCTCTGCCTGATAATTTTGATGATGATTTTGATGAGGAATCAGTGAAAATTGTTCGGCTAGTGAAAAATAAAGAACCCTTGGTACATATTAGATCACCCATCTCTAGTCATAGAAACTTTGTAGTGCAAGAGTGTTACTGTGAGTATGGAGGAGACAATGCAAGATGTCATCAAACAGCCTTCAGAAACTTGGAGTGTTCTGAAGCTTGTAAATAAAAAATAATTTGATAAATGATAAATGCACCTTCACAATTTTGCATTTGGATGCTTTATGGGCATAATTTATAGTGCCAGTTAGCTCAGGAAACACAGTGAAGAAACTGTATATGTTGAAGCAATTATGCTGATTATATGTATTAATTCTTTTCATTCAATGACTTAATGTATTTATTCACTTGCATGAAAGTCAGTGATGTGTGGTAAGAGTATATTTGATACCTGTATGAAAGCATTATATTGTCAAGGTCCTAATTTTATACAAGTGGAAATGGAAGAATTGATTTCCTAAGGAAAAACAATAGTATTAGGAATGAAGTCTGCTTTTTGTGTATCACAATAGAAGGGAGCAGTGAGTGAATTCCTGATTAAAAGCTTTGTATTGCCAGCAGAGGTAGGAGGAGGAAAAAAATCTAATTACTTGGCTTTTGTTGTTTTTACATATAAAAGTGCTGACTGTTTTAGTATAAAGATTCAGAAGAGAAAAAGAAAGAGTTTGTTGCAATAGCCTGTTTTGCACACTTGAGTGACTTTGACCACAATAATGCAGGAAGTGTAAGCACTTAGCAAAGTCAATAGAAAGGAAGGTGGGTGCATCTTCCCATAATCACTTGGCATGGGCAAAACTTGAATAATGGTGGATATCACCTAGGAGAAAGAGGAAATCCATAGAACAAATTAATTCCAGTTTAAAAGACATAACAGCATAGACATTATTTCACTGGTTGCTGAATTCAGGGCAAATTTCTTACATGTTTTTGGGTGGTGGGTATGTTTTATTTCAGGGAGCTACCATCAGAAGAGATGAGCACTCAGGAGCTGTGGTTGTGGCAAGGATCATGAGAGGTGGTGCAGCTGATCGCAGTGGTATGGTTGAGTAGAACATTGCTGAAGTTTCCTGAGCATGCTCTTAGCACTTGTATTGCATCAGTAATCTGTTAATCTAATTACATGTGCTTTTTATTAACATGGCCATTAGAAAAAAATGCAAACAGAGATGGAAGAAGTATGTTTAAACTTTTGAAGAAAGCAAATAATGTTTTTTACATTTAATCTAGTAGCTTGCTTTATTCAGTGTATCATGTGTTGTTTTCTGTTTGCTTTACTGAGAAATTCTTTTATGTTAAGTAACAGTAGCTATATATATGACAAGTACAACATTTCTTATTGAACTGGATAAACAAACCTAAATCTTGTAGAGCCTCTTCATGGCTTGTTATAAAAAATTTAGTCCAGCATTCTTCCTGTGAGTGTGAAGTATTAATCTTTCAGTTGACAAACAATGTCACTCCTGCCTTTATAGTCAGCAGCGTGTCTCCTGACTTCAGAGGAGTTGGTCACACTCATGAAACTATTCCAGTTTTGCACACTTAGTACTGATCCAAGTAGTGAGTTTGCAGAATACCTTGCCAGAAGTTGCCTGTCTGCATGCTGTTGTCCTTTGAGACTGTGCTGCATGGAAAGCAAGTGCCATAAGAATAAAGGCAGAGACCCAGAGGCACATTTCCAACAAAGGCACTTGGCTTTGGTACTAAATCCAGCAGTCTGGATGAGGGAGGAGAGGAAGTACATGCTGATGACTTAGGCTGGACATCAGAGGAGTAGTGCTTTCAGTCTCTAGACCTATTTTAATTCACTTACCATCTTTTCAGGTCTTGTCCATGTTGGAGATGAACTAAGAGAAGTCAATGGTATTACTGTGCTTCACAAACGACCAGAAGAAATAAGTCAGATTTTGGTCTGCACTGATTTTCATTTCAAGATCTTTTCTGTTTGGTGATCTAGTAATTACAGTAGATGATGAAATTTAACCATGAGTTTAAAATATAGAGCTAAAAGATGCAATCCCTGCTTGTCTTTGCATTAAGAGTTTTTCTTCTCCCAGTGGATTAGTCTTCTCCTTTTGACTTCAGAAACTTCTGCGAACTGGATTGGTACCAAGTAAGATACAAATACAAAGTTAACATGTTGCTCTGTCAAGAACTTCCCTTTAATGCTTTGTTTATGACAAGCAAACTGCAAATTATAAATACATTCCTAGAAGATGATTCATAATGTGGTGTGTTAGGAAGCTGAAGAGAGCCTTGTCCATGTGTTCAGTAGAGCTGTCAGTCTGTCCTTTACCAGCAGATTCCTGGTGCCAGGAGCAATTTCTTGCTTCAAGCTTCTCTAACATGAATACCCACAAATCTTGGTAGAAAGTGTTGTAGCTCTTATGCTTCTTTATCTCTGGCTTCCCCCTTGTCTTGGTGTGAAGTTAGGGACACAGTGAGGAGACTGGCATAATTTCCATCACCTAATTTCAATTTCAAATAACCCCAAGTAATGCTAATGACTGCTTTTAAATTGGAGGGTGGGGGACAGGTGTCAGAACCACTTTAAAGTAGTGTGTAGTTTTATTTATGGGGATCTTTATCTGTCCTGTGTAATTTCTAATTACATATGTCCTATGTGAGCTAATGCCTGAAGTGTAACAGTTTTCATGGTTTATTTTTTGAAGAAAAGCTATAGGTGTTTGTCTGGTTTTTGTGTTTTAATCTGTGCAGAATTGCAAGCTTCTCTACAACACTGTTTCATCTCATGCAAAATAAGGCATCTCAAACAGATAAGATAAACCCATTCTAGATTTCTGAAGGACCTAGAAGTACTTTTTAGTTTACTATAACTACTAATTGTCATTTCCTAGCAAAGATTTCTAGAGTGAAAGTAGGTGTTTATTTTGTACATGCTTGCATTTCACTCTTAACAAGTTAGCCCCTATATGGAGTAAACACAGCAGCACTTTAAAATTATTACTCTGCAAAAGTTTAAGTCAGTGTTGTACTAAAAGCCACAGAAGTATTTAATGTCCTGTGAACTGTAGCCCAGAAATTAATGCAATTGCTAAAAGCAAATGAAAGAATTTTAATGCAGGTCTTAATATGTTTTAACCAAGGATGTCTCCATGGGCAAGACAGTGTTGTGGAGTCATGGAAGATCCTGATAGTCTCTGTAATGCAGTTATTTAGTGGATTAGCTTGGCCTGTTAAGAGTTCTGAGGAGACAGCTGCTACCTCCTTAACTGCAGCTTGAATAGTCTGCATTCTGTCCTTGTCCTGCTCTCAAAGTAAAAACTCCATTTCTGTTTTTCTCAGGCTCAGTCTCGAGGGTCAATAACGTTAAAGATAATTCCAGCCATCAAAGAGGAAGATCGTCTAAAGGACAGCAAGGTATGTGCTGGAGTCCTGCAGCACAGCTGCCTCTCTGTGAGTGCAGCATGCCTGCTCCTCAGTGTGAGCCAGACACACAGCTGAGCTCCAGAGATGGGAGTGCTCTCTTGTGCATTACCCTTCTATTCTATAGAATTGCTTGCATGACTCTTCTCCTCTCCATCTTTGCACATGTTCTTTTATAGCATTTCTGAAAATCCTGCCTCTTCTCTTTGGTTTGTGTAATTAAATTCAGTGTTCTGCTGTCTCCTCTCACCGTGGCAGCTGCAATCTGTCCATTACCTCTGGGCATTTTGCCACTCACTGGAGTGAAAATGGAGCTCTCTACAAACAGCTGCATTCACCATGTGACCCCCATCAGCCCACTCCATCTGCCCTACCTGACCAGCAGTAACTTCATGCTCAGCTGGTCCCTTATGAGATTCCTCTGGCAGTCTCTCTGCTTCCCTGCTTTTGGTTGCTGAACTTTTCCTTTGAAGCCCACAGGTCACTTTCTGAGATGGTTCTGTTGTTATGTGTTACATAGTGTTAAGACACAAATCCAAAGTTGAATAGTGGATTTTGATGCATTAAAGGAACATTTTAAGGACAGTCTTTACAACTGGGCAACCTTTGCCATAAGTCTCTCCTTATTTTTTAACCATTCCTTTATTGCATTTTGTACTTAATGTACAATTGTGATCTGTGTTTCTTGGAACTTTTGAGTCTCATGTTCCACAATTCTGATATATAATAACTGGGTATGTGCTGGAAAGCTAATTTATTTTTCTGCATGAGCTGCTAGGTGTCTGTGTTTTGGGAGTACTTAAAGGAGGGATAATGTGTATATGTAGTTAGCAGTGAGGAAAGCCTTTTAAAGGCAGATATTTGAAATTCCAGATAGGACAAGAAATAATGACATGCTAACTTTTTTTTCAAGGTGTTTATGAGGGCCCTTTTCTGCTATAACCCCAAAGAAGACAGAGCTATTCCTTGCCAGGAGGCTGGGCTGCCCTTTAAGAGGAGACACGTGCTGGAAGTTGTGAGCCAGGATGATCCCACGTGGTGGCAAGCCAAGCGTGTTGGGGATACCAACCTCAGAGCAGGCTTGATCCCCTCAAAACAGTTCCAAGAAAGGTTTGTCAGCAAAGAATACAGATTTTCTTTTTCTTTTACATGTATATAGTGTCACTATATTGATACATTGATTTTATGCTGGGTTTTTTTCACAGAGAATGAAGGGCATGCCAGGGTAAATACAGCTGCTCAGGGGAAAGTGCTAAAAAAGCTCCATCTTCTCCAATTATAGAATAAACTTCCTGCCTTGATTTGGGTGTTTTGCCATTGTCTTAAGGCAATTTAAGGACAGAAGCACTTGATACACAAACATGTATGAAATGAAGCCATCTTGGCTTATGGAGACACTGTATTTCACAGCCTTGTACTTCCACAAATTTATTGTAATTATTTTGAATTTATGCACATAATATGTGATCTTTCTTCTGGCTTCCAAGACTGTGTTTAGCTTGGACTGAGGTACCTTCTAGACCTGAGGTTTCTCTGTTTTCACAGCAAGATATGTGTACCTTCTAAAGCAAAAATATCCCTCAGTTCTTGTTTTAAAGTACAGAAGTCCTGTATTTGAGAAGGAATCTGTTTTAAGCCTCTGGTCTCACTTTGTGATTCTTGCTGCAAATCCCTATAAAAGTCTTCTTTGGGTTGTAGGTGTTACAGAGGGAGAAATCTAACAATTGAGCAGGTCTGCTGCTGCTGCTGGCCTGCATGATTTCCATAAGGTTTCTAATTGAGATCTTGGCTCCACAAAATGAGAGCTCTTTTGAAATATTAGGCAAATTCTGCCTCAACAGCTGTTTCCTTCTTCCTGGGCATGCATATATTGCAAAAATTACTGCTGCACTGCAGTCTTTTTAAATTTTTGGACATTGTAAGCATGTAAAAAGATGTATGTAGGAACATAGAAATTGCTTCAGTGTCTGTTTCCCTGAGTGACTGTATAAATGCCTGAGCAGCATCTCTTGTCTGTTACAAATATTGCAAAAAAACACTTGGGAAGAAATTGTGGTTTCAATTGCCGACAGTGAGGGATTTCTTGAGGGTTGGATTTTTGGGGGGTTTTTGATGGGAGGAGTTGAGCAAATATGAATTTTGATCTGATTTGTGATTTCAACACTTAAAAAATTTTAGTTGATACTCTATTCTTACATTTTCACACAAACTGGGTGACTTGGTTTGTTTACTAATAAATAACAGAAAACTTCAAGCTGATCTGGAAAAAGGTGAATAATTTCTATGTATGCTTCAATGACTGCTTTGGACAAAAATTATCTACTTTTCTTAATGTTGCAGAAAGGATCTTGTGGGCAAAGGGGAAATAGAAAAAAACCTGGACTGATAAACTATTGATTTCTATTCTCTGATATATGAAAGCATAAAATGTTTTAGAATTTTCTTTTCATTCCCTTAGCAGTAACTATCTGAGACTGTCATAATTTTAAATAAAACCTTTTAAGTAGTTGGATCAGAGACATTTTAAATTTTTTAAGGAAAAGCACTATTTAATTCTTTATTTTCCATGCTATAAATTCTCTATAATTCTGAGTTTACATTTCTAAAATACAATGTTTTTCTGTTCAGACGACTGATTTACAGGAGAACAACAGGCACTCTGCAGAATACCAGAACTCTGAAGAAACCATTATGTAAGTCTGTTCTATTCTTTCAGTGATGTTTTAATTGATACTAAGTTCTCAGTATTTGTCTGTTATTTCAATGCTGGTGTGTTTGAGTGTATTTCTGCACTGATTGGTATTTTGAATACAGTCTGCCATTGGTTGATATGCATGGATACAAGCTGCCACAGGGGAGGATTTGGGTTGGAGCTTTATCCAGTGTTGCTGGTGCTGTTCAAAAAACAAATCCCTCTCTTCCTGCTCTCAAGAACATGAGGCCTTACTTATTTAGATGCCTTAAAACTTGCTAGTTTTCACTCTTTTTCTGTTGTTTAAAAATTGAAAGCTGCAAAAATCATCTCATGCATATATGAGTGCATGTAACTACTCTGAACTCACATGAAAATAAAGTGTAGCTTTAAGGAGAATAAAAATCACTGGAGCTGGAAATACAATCTGTATTTCAGGCTTAATGTTACAGAGCTGGTCTTAGGCAGACTTCAGAGTGATTGTTGTTTACAGCTCTGCAGTCTGTGTCACTGAATTAGTCACAAAACCTCTGCTTGTGAGGAAATTGCTGGGAAGAGCTGGAAAGCAGATGTTAGGGTTATCCCAAAATGTGTTCTTGTTGCTCTTGGGTACTTGAGCACAGGCACTGTTGGAGGGAAGTCTGTGACTGTGTGCAGCCAGGATTGTGCAAGGATTCTGGAAATGGTCCCTTTTGAGTAACAGAAGTGAATTTCTGCCTTTGGTGTATGATGAGATACAGGTACTCTTGTGCTACAAGGAGGAAAGATGCTCAATCAAATTATAAAATAGCATTACTGATTAGAATGAAGCTTTTGCAAATTAGTTTTCCATTACACTCAAATGAGGAGGCATGTAATGAGGAGTGCTGGTTAAGCTTTATCTCAGATGTTTTTGAGACAATGAAGCTGATAACTGGTTATGATAACTATATTTCAGCCCAGAATTCTTTAATCAGTTGATAAGGGTACTGTATTGCAGTACTTGTTTTTAAGATAGAAAAGCCAGTTAAGCAGATTAAACCAGAACCACCTTCCTTTCCATTTTCTGTAATTTTGCTCAATGATTTGTCCATCTTTTAATATCATTTCAACTCTGCTTTTCATGCTAACTGTAGATGATCAGTCCTCTGACAAAGGTAGGTGCTCTCCTAACTCACTTTCTGTCTGAATATAAACGAATGTATTTTCTAAAATACTTGCTATGATTCCAAAGGGAACAGTAGATATATTGTTCCTAGGACATTTTATTTGTGAATTATTATTTAAACTAATGTAATTCAGGTTGATGACTTAAGTAATGGTAACTTCCAAGTTTGCTTCAGATTCAAGAAAAAAAAATTGTCTTCTGAGATGTATTTACATGTTCTGTAGGTTTCTGAATAAAGTTCAAAGACTTGCAAGTTAAATGCAGTCTTTGTATCTGTTTAAAAAATAAAGAAATATTTGGTTTAACATTTTAGGGCACCCATGTCAATCCTAAGTGATTTGTCTTCATTGTTCATTTGGGCAGTTTTCTGTGTTATTTTCATTATGAGCAACTCTGTTCGGCTTGTGCAGTTTATATATCATGTACCAGCTGCCTTTCCAAATATCAGATATTTCCTGTTGAATTCCATATGCTGTGATTTATTTTTTTTCCCACATTACAGTTGATTGTTGATATTCATGTTCCATAGACTTTATGGGAGTACTAATCATATTCTGTAATCAGAGTATAGCACTCATGGCCAGCTGTCAGAGCATGAGTCTGAAAGAGCCTGCCTTGAGCAGCAGAAAATAAACAGAACAACCAGCTCTGCTCTTAGCTATGGATTGATGTTGTTGCTATTTGTATTTTTTCTTAATGTAGGCAGAATGTTTTGGGAGTACACATTGGCATTGTTTGATTACACACCTGCATGGAATTATTCATTAAAAAACAAAGCCCTCTCAACTGGCACCTTTGGTTAAAGGTTTAAGTGCTATGAATTTTTTCATATGGTTGGGTTTGTCCCATGCACCACCACCTCAAAATGAGTAGAGTTCTGTAAATACTGCAAGGGCACAGGTGGGTAAATGTTAACAAACCAGGCATCCCTCTTTCAGGAAATATGAGAACTCAGTATTTGTCTTAGGATTGCAGTGTGTTTTTTGCAGCTAAGTATCGTGGTTTTATTATGCACATTTTAGGGGCCTTGGGGGTGGTTTTAGTTTGAGGAGGGACAGGTTGGGGGTTTTCAACATGTTATTTTTCATACATGCATGACCAAAGCATCAAATCTTTGTTTTTTTAATAAAGAATTGATAAGCAATGACAATTTAACTTGGTCAAAATGAAGGGGGTTAGAATTAATTTTTGTCATTCCTGATCCCTTTTTTCAAGCCCAGATGATAATGAAATATCAGAAGAGGCAATTTTCTTACATAAGCATACTCATTTATAAAGTTACTAATTTTTTAAAGAGAGCTCTGTGTTTGTGGAGTCTTCTTCTTTACTTAAGCCTGAGTATCATACTTTTACCAGCAGCACTAATCAAATGTCATGAATGCTGAAAAGCATCTACTCTGGGAGCTGTAAATACCAAGATATAAAATTCTCTAGTTCAATATCAAAGTCAAGGATTTTCTCAAACATAAACCACTAGCCAAGGCAAATATTTTTTTTGGTATCAGCAATGATTAAGTTTAAAAAGTATGTGCAAACAGTGCAGGATATAAAATTTCTTTCCTTGCCAATGAGCCAGGCTTGTATCACACACATTGCCTAAAATATTTCCTTCTCCCCTCTTGCTCTCCTTTCTCCTGTGTCCTACCCCCCTCCACCTCCTTGCTTTTTAATTTGCAGAAGACTGTGACTGTGAAGGATATTTCAATGGACATTACATAGGTGAGTAACCAAAACCCTTTCTTTACCTCTTCCCTAGCACACCCACCCCCAAAAAAAACAGAACAAAAATGAAAACAAAACACCCCCACCAAATAAAACCTGCAAAAAACCCACCTTCACATTAAAAAATTAAAACTGGACTATTTAAATTAATCTAGTTTATGAATGTATGGGAAATTTTCTGTGAAGAGGCATAATCTGACTTTGGCATAACCAATACTTGGCAGCTAAAGTTATATGAGGGGGAATTTATTACAGATTGGGTGTTAGGTTTTCTATCCCATATGCAAACATTTCTCCTGTACTCTGAGCATATATGTACTGATTTGATTATAAACTAAATTTATGGCAATAACTCACATTTGAAGAGAATAACTTGCAGCTGAAGAAGCTTGAAAAGCTGGCTGAGTGGGAGGTGTCATGGGTGTTGTGTTTTCTGCACAGCTGGCCTGCGCAGGAGCTTTAGGTTAAGTCGGAAAGAGAAGGAGAATGTGAATGAAGGCAAGCAGGCAGAGCAGGATGCAGCAGAGTTCCTGACTTATGAAGAAGTCACAAAATACCAGCAACAGCCTGGTGAACAGCAGAGGCTGGTGGTTTTGATTGGTAAGATACCCAGTTGGTCCAAATGTTTCATGTTTCTCCTTCTTCGCTTATCTTGCACTTCCAGATATTTGGTTTGGGGGATTTGTGGTTCTGGTGGGGATTTTAAAATTTTTTTGTTTGTTTGTTTTTGTCAGACTCACTCTTTTATTTTAAATTACATTTTTAAAAAAAGTGGAAAAAAACCAAGGAATCAAACTCACCAAATCTCTGAAAACAATGATTCAGGATTATTTCTCATTTTTCTGATTCACTTTCCCTTGGTTTTCACTCCAGTGTTTACTTAGGCTGTCAGAACTATTGTTCAAGAGGCAGATGTTAGAATTGTCTAACAAGATTTTTCATGCAGTTTTAATTCAGCTTATCAGCCTTGTGCTAAGCCACTTTCTCAGGATGCCCTAAAATTCAAGGGTATCTCATAGAACTGACTGCTAAGATCACAGATTTTCTGATTTAGTGTCTGCCAGGTGATTGTCCAGCAGTTGTTCACAGAATTAAATTTGTTCCTGATTATGTTCTTGAAGGCAGAGTATGTCATGAGTACTGTCATGAAGGTTTCATCAAGCACATTCCTGAATCATATTACTTGTGTGCTGTATTTATTTTCTGCAGTATTTAATTTCACACAGAAATCTATCACTCAGTTTTATATTATTTTATTAGGTTGTTTGGGAGCCAAGTTAAGTGAGCTCAAGCAAAAAGTTGTGTCAGAGAACCCCCAGGAGTATGGTGTTGCTGTTCCACGTGAGTAAAATTTCCTGACTTGTATTTGTTGTATCTTTATTCCATGAATGAAATTCATAAAATTCCATAAATTCCATCTCTATGAATGTCATTCCATCTGCACTAATGATAATTGGTGTTCTGACTATTGATTACTTGCATATTTCTGAAGTACTTCAGATTTTTTTTCTCATTATGATATGCTATATTTGCCCTTAATAGGTGAATAAATAATTATGTAACTTGGCACATCTGCATTTTGGAATTTTGTCAGCTCAGTGGGGTTTTTTTAATCGTGTTTTCCTTAGTGAGCAGATTTCATTTTCTCAGTGTCTGTTAAAAGAAAAACTTAATACAGGAAGAAAAAATAAATGTGACTAGCAAAGAGAGCTGGTGTGATAAACTAGATCTTAAAAGTCAGCCAAAACTCTGTGTGTTTAAAAGAGGGTGATTTTTCTTGAGATCAGCATTACAGCTGCAGTTAAAAAAAAAAAAAAAAAAGCAGCAGAAAAAACCAAGTCAAAATTTGAAGTTGTTGATCAGTGTATCCAGGCTGTTCAAACAAGCAAGTCAGAGTAAGAGAAATCAGTGATTCTTGCATGGCTTTGTGGCTAGAGTTACACTGAATTTCTTTCACTGGATTATTTTCCGTAAAAAAAAAGGAGTTATCAGACACACAAAAAAATCCATTCTTATTTTTATTCTCCAACAAGAGAATACTTTTCTCTCTACTTTTTTAATCAAAAAAAAATTAACCTTAAAGGCACTGTTTATGTATTTTTTAAGACCTTTTAAAAATTTTTTTTCAGGCAGACTTCAGTAAGTTAGCAAAAGATCTCAAGTGAATAATTCCTACTTGAATTTAAACACATACACAAAAAATAGCAGACATTACTTTTAAGGTCTGGCATAGACTTGTACAATGATCATCAAAGCTTCTCCCACAGTAATTACAAAAAGAAATGACACCAAAAGGAAAGGGACTCACATAATTATGCACACAGTACCTTGGGAAACAGCCATCACTATTCTTCCTGGAAATTCAAAGGTGGCATCATGGGACTTTATATATTTCCTGGTTTTATTTTGGAGCTTTCAAAAAAATGAGAGTCCAGAATTTCAAACAGTTAATTACACTGTTTTCTGTAGGATATACTCTGCTGCATCCACCAGGTGTAAGAATGATGCTTCCTAATTTTTTTTGTTAGTTACAGCACTCCTGGGAGCTAAACAACTTCATTTTTGATCATGCAATATTTGAGTTTAAAACAAAATTATATGGTCTAATTTATATTTTGTTGTTTTGAATTTCCACTGTGTAACTTTCCTGTTTAAAGTTGTGAAAATGTGACTGGAACTAAGTAGAGAAAATGTTTGCAAAGATTGATGTGTCTCCCATGTGTTGCTTCCCTTCTCTTCTAGATACAACAAGGTCAAGGAAAAGTCATGAGAGAGAGGGAGTTGAATACAATTTTGTTTCTAAGCAATCATTTGAGACAGATGTGCAGCAAAACAAGTAAGTTAATTTTAAAATACTGCTATAATTGACTATTTAAAAATACAGCTTTTACAATCACATGAATACCAAAATCAGGTGACAAGTTGGACAAGCTGTATGAGAAGGGTTCAGCTCTCTAGTTAAAAAGCTCTTTATTGAGGCTGGACTGTAAGAGCAAACTCAAACTTCAGCTGGAAGCAATTTAGGAATAACATTAGTAGGAGCATCCTGAGCTAGAATTTAAACCTGCATAAGTCTTATGGTTGATCAGAACTGAATCTAGTGAAAGTAACAGATACTTAGTTGGGCCTGCTCACTCTGTTTAATATGATGGGTAAAAAGTTTTATTCACAAATCTCCTTGAAAGTGTGTGGTGGAGTGAATTTGTGGTTAACCAGACTTTCTGTGAGCCTGGGTGTGTTTCACCAAGTTCAGATCTTTACTCCCAGAAGTCTCCTAGGAGATGGGAGAATTGCAGTCCATTTCCTTGCCAGCTTTGTTCTGTTTTCCTCTCCACGTTTTTGTCAGTAGTGCTGATTAGCTATTAGTGATATATGAAGAATTGCTACTAAGCAAGGAAGGAAAAAAAAAACGTAGAAAAAAGGAAATTCCCACCCACTTCCATTTTTCTGCCTCTCTCCTCCCTCTTTGACTGCTGTGAGTTCAGGAAACAGCTATCAAACGTTCTAAGTTAAATATTCTTACTGTTTTTTGTAGATGATATTTAAAAATGTATTGGTTTTTTTAGATTTGTGGAACATGGAGAATACAAAGAGAATTTGTACGGTACAAGTCTGGAGGCAATCCGCTCTGTGATGGCCAAAAAGAAGGTTTGTTTGGTGGATGTGGTACCTGAAGTAAGTTCTGCAGCTTGTTCTAAAGAATGCAAATACGATTTACTGCTGCCTGAGCAGAATAGGGCTCTTGGGAAAGCAGTGCAGTGGTTACAGTTCCTACATGTCCTTCAGGAGCCCTCAGTGTGGCACTTTTCCCTTGCTGTAGGACTAGTGTGCATCCCTGTCCCAGCCTGCTCAGGTCCTATGCTCAGAACAAAGTTGTTTTTTTTCATTCTAGTTCTGATTTTAAAATTGCTGGCTATAGCACACCCACCCAAGGTTCTCATTTGTAGGATCTCAAAGATACAGTACCAGTTTTGGGGTGCAGATAGGGAATACAGAGCATTGTAAGCAGTGCCAATAAACCTGCTCTTAATACCTCCATGCTGTGAGTTAATACTTGAAATTTTGATCCAGATTTTGTAACTGGGCTAGGAAAAGGCTTGTGGTACTACCTCAGATGAATTCCAGGTTAAAATTTGCAGTGTTTGGCTGCTTAGGTGAAGCAAACCATAATTTGCCCATGAAGTCAGGATTTTTTTTATACTTCCCTCAGTACTTTTTGCCATGTCCTTGCCCCTTGGAGTCCCAGTGCTGTTCAGGCCATGCTCTATGCACTCTTGTAGCCAGGACACTGGCATGAGCCTTTGTTTGAAGAGCAAGAGATTGCTGTGGTCAGATGTGCAGGACCCAGGGCTTCACACCAGTGTGTCAGCCTGTACCAGTGAAACTACTGAAAGCAGTTTATCATTGACATGTAGCAGAAAGAAGTCTGATAACAAAAATCATCTGTTCACAGGCTGTAAAGCACTTGAGGACTCCTGAGTTTAAGCCTTATGTTATCTTTGTGAAGCCTCTCATTTCAGAAAAGAAAAAACAGGTTTTAAAATCTCACATGTCAGAAGAAATCTCAACCCCCCTTGTAAGTATTCCAACTTCTAATCTCTTCTTTTTAGACATGAAATATTTGGGTTGCCTCTTGTATTACATGAAAAAGCTCCTCTTCCATAACAAGAGTTAAAGTGGGGCACTAAGTAGGTATCAGATGGAACTTCAGAATGGAATTTTTGATTCCTTATATACTCAAATTTTAAAGTAACATGAAGCCAAGTGCCAGTCCTCCATATGGACCTGGGTACATCATCAAGGCTGCAGCATGGGAAGTTGCTGCTGAACTCAGATAAATCAACAATCATTTTACATTTCTGATTATTTATATTTTACAATTCAGCAATTGGTAATGGTAGCCAGCTATTTCTTACATTTCTTCTACAATGACACCAGTGTCAGCCAGTGTTTTAATGGTGTACACTCAAAACACACTATGTGGATGTCTTAGGATAAAATCTATATCAGCTGCAGATTGGGGATGTGTAAATCTGATCAGAGTGCATAATGCCATTACTTTGGGTAACTGAACTTAAATTTATGTTACAGAACTTAGTTCACTTGGTAAGTTTTTCTGTAAGCCCTCAAAACACTGAACTTGGGACAGCATATGCAGCATTCCTTTTCAGTTTTTGAGGAGTGTGGTTCCCATATCTTGGGTTAGGCAACAACTATAACTACATCAAATTTTCCCCCTTCCCTGAGGCCCTTGCATTTTTGGGAACAGCTGCCAGTAGCATACTGCTCCTTGAACTGTTTTAATATCTTCAGTACCTTTTCCTCATGGTAACAGCTTTTGTTGCATGTTCTCAGAGTAATGACTCATTGTGCTAATATACTTCAAAATGCTAATAACCAGAAGGACGTGGTGTAAATTTCAAACCAACATCTTGTGTTGATCAGCAGGATGAAGAACAGCAGGAAATTATTAATTCAGCAGCATTCATTGAAGAGCAGTATGGCCATTTAATTGACACTGTACTGGTGAAAGAAGATCTTCAGAGTGCATGTAATGAGCTGAAAACTGTGTTAGATAAACTAAACAAGGATTCCTTTTGGGTGCCAGTCAGCTGGGTTAGGTCATAGCTTGTTACCATGTTTAAAGGAAAGACTGTATAAAAATGTTCTGTAAATACATGAATTAGAAAAGGAAATCTGTTGAATTTGCTCCAAAACTGCTGGTCTTACCTAGAAGGCAATAAATAAATAAAGACACTATGAGGAAAGACCAAAGTCACAAGCTGACACTGCCTTTCTGAGTGAAAATTTTGAATAGCAGCTGTCATTTAGGAGTCAATACTCAGACTAAATAAGCCAGTCCAGTCTCTTATTGATCCTTAGACTGGAAACAGTGCATTTTGTGCTGAGACACTGACAAGATGGAAGGTTTGTCCTTTGGCCACAATTCTAACCACAAATTTTGTGGCTAGATTTAAAACCTCAGAATAAAGCTCCCAAGAACTGTTCTTTGGAGATTGGTTACACCATGCCAGTTACTCAGAAGTTCAACTGGGTGCCCAGTAAAACCTGCTTCCCTTCACACAGAAGCATTAATTGCAAATCCTCTTAGTTAGGCACTAAAAACTAGGCCAGCTATAGAAGGGGGTTTTAATGTCCATCACACTTCCCAGTACTCCAAGTTGTCTTGCACAGGTCTCAGGTATTAGTGTGCTCATGCACAGCTTATGCCCACTTCCCCAGTCTAATGCTGAAAAACCTGTGAGTGTACCTGTATGACTGGCAGCTCATAAAACATAGATTTTTATAGTGGACATGAAAACAACTGCATATGGCTCTAAAATAGGACAGTTAAGAAGCTTTGTTTCTGCAAAACATCTTTGCCTGTGCTACCTGGTGGGACACAGTCCAGACACCAATGGAACAGCTCCAAAAAGGGCACTAAAGGAGGAGCTACAGGTCAAAATCATCATCCTTCCAGCATTTATGACTTCTGCTCCAAATCTGGTAAAGGTTTCCAGAGCATCTAATTGGCCTGAAGAGGAAAACTGTTAGAGGACCTTGTATATATTTAAGGAGACTTGAATATACAGGATTTTTGAGTGGGGCTTAGGGAGAGGCAGAGATGATTCTGGAAGTAGCTGTGCTTTATACTGGGGAGGGATTTATGGGGAGAGAATTGTACAGGTGCATGTTGCTGTAACTATTTCCTGTTTTCACTTGCCTGCTGAGGTCTATTATTTCCTGTGTATTGTGCCCTTTAAACAAGACCTTTTGGTGTACCAGTCTTGTTCCTTCTATCTTAACAATATAATGTTATTCTTGTTCCATGACATTTAGCAGAACTAAAAGTTGCATATTAAAAAGCACATTTCTTACACACCAGTGTAACTGAATCTGCATTATGTCAGGCCCAAAAAGTTGTGTAGAAGAGTCACCCTCCCATCCATCCTCTCCAAATGGCAACTAACATGTGTGGTCCTGCCCATGGGCATTGAGGTTCTGTGCCCGCTGCTACAAAAACAAGAACTTTTCCCAGTCAGGTCCCTGCACTTGTCAGTGCTGCAGCCTGGTGGCCCCAGCAAATGCACAAGGACTCCTCCACATGCACTGGGCTGTCAGCTCTGCAACCATGTGCCAGCACAGCCACCAAAAGAGATCTGGCTTCTCAGAGAGGCAATTTGTGACAGATGCACCTTGATCCTATGAAAAACTGAGTGAAATATTTTAAAGACTATTTCAGTGACAGCATTTCAAACTAAGTGATTTTATGAAAATAAGAAATGGACAGATTGATCTCACCCTAGGTCTGTATTTCAGGTTGCAAACAGATTTTTTATAGTCTGCAAGACATAAACATAGTTAGAAAAATTATTCAGATTTAAGTTAAAAACTAAGGGTCAGAATTTATTTCAAGCAAGGCTGTTATCATAACATCTTAAAATACTTGGAATGACCAGCAGTAAATGTTTGCTTTATGATCCAACAGTCTAATAGTAGAAACCTGCATGAACAGAAGCAAGGCACAAGTTACATACAAGGTACACCTTAAATTTTCAGGTTTTTTTAATGTAAGTTAACAAAATACAGTATTGCCATTGAAAGTGTAAAAGACAAAAAGGTAACTTCATTGTGGGATTGGTGACAGACAGACTCACACTCACCCTAGTGGAAAGTCCCATAGGCAGCACATTTTCTATGAAATTGAAAATGAAATTTAGCACTGTGGTTGCTGGAAGAGGAGGAGGGTTTGCAGAGAACCACAGTGACTGCAAAGCCACAGCCATGGTGTGAGGCAGCCCAAAGTGAGGAGTGCAATGAGGAGTGCATTTCATCCCTGATCCTCAGGGCAAAGGGATCAGCACAGGGGCAGCTGCAGTGTCCTGCAGGGGAGAAGGGGGGCTTTTCCTGACAAGTGTTAAAAGATAAATTCTCTTCATGGCAACCCTAAAATTAACTGGTAACTCAGTTTACTGTCTGGGGACATGGAGCAATTTTGACTTTTAAAAAGCATCCAAAATCAGGAAACTGCACTGCTCAGGGTGAGTTACTCCTGGTGAGGAACTGCATTAAGGTAACTTGGGTGCCTAAAAGCCTCCCATGCCTTCCCAGGGAAGAGAAGCTTCTCAGTAATACTCCAGAACTGAACAGCACCTTATTTATGCCAAGGCAGGAATTCCAGCAGAAGTCCATGTTGAATGGACAGCAAGAGCACAGTACATTAAGCAGCACTATGATTTAATAGTGAAACATCTCAGAGCTACCAGAAAAATACCTGCAGACAGCAGCTGTGCAGAAGGGAAGGAGAAACTGGTTTTGATTAATGAATAAAAATGTATTTTGCTAATGAGTTCATGTTTTGGATCTGCACAACTGATGCACATCAAACATGGCACAGATTGGTGCTTGGAATTCCAGCCCCACCCCTTTTTCTTTTCCAGTCAGGCAGAACAGGCACCTGCACATTTAAGTAAGTGCACAGGAGGCACCACATAACCCTTTTCTCTGCTGTGCTGGAGATTCCCTGAGCTGGACTCCCTTCTTCCCTGTGTGCTCATCCCAGAGATCTGGAGTCTGCAGGATCTTTAGGACCAGTTCCTCAAAGGCAAATTGCACTCCATCCTCTGTCTTGGCACTGGTCTCTGGAGGAATGGGGAAAAAATATTTTATCTTATTTGCATGGAATATATTCCACTTAGTGAAAATTTATTTTGGGACCAGGGAGAAGATGGGAGTTCTGAAATGAGTGAATCTCCTCTCCATTCTCTCTTAAAGATACACTTAAGTTGAATAGGACAACAGAAATACATCCCACTCTGAAGTATCACATTTTTCCACCTAGAAAGAAATCCACAATTCCTCATTTTCTCCATAACAGAGAAAAAGAAATTGTTCTAAGGTTGTGATAGTAAATCTAGAAGATAACTATTCCATAACAAAGCTGAGAAACAAAGAATACAGAAGAAATTGCAGGTTGTCCCCTATGTGTTTCAGTTTCTCCTAGAAATCTTTTCAAGATGATTTCTCTTTAGAAACTCAGTATCTTCACATTGAACATTTTATTGTTGCTCTAAGAATCTTGTCTTTTATGTAGCTGCAACAGAAATTTGGAAATGAAAGATCAGCCAAGGTCCTTGCAGACATCAGTAAGAAGGAAAATTTCAGTCTTCTGAGCTCTGAATTAAAAGAGTTTTAAGAAAAATACAAAATTCATGCCTGTGCAGTACATGCAGTAAATGTGTTTCAGAGAAAAGTGCTTCTAGTTGCAGTCAATGCAGAAGCTGAAACCTTCATCCCTGCATATGAATTACAGCAGAAGGGAACCCATATTAATTAGGTACTAAAAAAACGGCAGCAACCCTTCAACATGAAATACAATTGTACATTCATGTTTGGCAATACCAAAATCAACATTTGATGCAGAAGTTTTTGTCCCAGGTGCATACCTATAAAAAGCAGTGAGTGTTTCCTAGCAAGCTGGAGCCCTTCTTTCCTCTCCACTTCACGGTCAGGCTGCAGAGACAATGGAACATGACTGAAATAAGCTACACTTGCCACTTTATTAAAGTACCCAGAAAAGCACCACTGCAGAAATGAAGTCTTGTTGAAAGGAAGAAATGTCTGTAATATGTATTAATCAACTGGATTTTGCCACTCTATAGCTCACTGCCAGGCTGGCTGGTAGGGGGTGAAGCTGAACAGCACCAATATCAAACCACAGAATCACAGAATGTCCTGAGCTGGAAAGGACCCACCAGGACCATCAAAGCCCAACACCACGTGCCAAATCAGCAGGAAATGAATGTTGCTGTGTTCTGAGTCGACCAGAAGCAAAACCCATGCCAGAAAGGCCCAGCAGTCAAGTCTAAAAAGCCCATCTAAGGTTCTGAAAGTGGGCACACTGGGAGGGGCAGAGAGCCCAGCTCAGGAGAGCCACACTGGAAGTTCTTGCTGCAAGGCAAGAGCAAAGCACCTCACTGTGCAATGGGCATCTAAATGTGTCAGAGCAGCCCAGAAACAAAGAGCAAGCAGTGCCCCTCAGATGCACACTCTGCAGCCATCCCAGAGCTGAGCTCCCCTTCCCCACTACCTGAGAGTCTGGTCAGAAAGAAAGCAGCAGTTTTTTCTTTACCTGTGCTGCAGGTAAGTTCAGTGCTAGCAGTTTTTGGGCAGACCTTGCACCATCTTAATGGAGTATCATCAATTGCATCTCTCCAGGAAAGCTTCCACTAAAATCTTTAATAATATCTGCTTCTAAAATGATAGAAGTGGAGCCTTCCCAACTCAGCTGTAAATTACCTCCTGACACAACAGTTGTGTTACAGCACTTACCTCACATTTACACACTGTGGTGAATAAATAATCCAGAAGAATGTAAAAGGATGCATCCCCAAACTGACCTTATCGATTTTATTGCCAACCAACATCTTCACAGTGTTGCTGTTGGTGGTGTGCATTTCCAGCTCACTCAACCATCCTCCTAGTCCTGTGAAAGTGTCTTTTCTTGTAACATCATACACTGAGAACAGAGGAAAAGGAGCTTAACAGCTGGAGAGTCTTGGACAATGTTTCCTTCATTGTGACAGAACTTACTCCACACTTCCTAACTACCTGAAAAAAAGAAAATGTTCTAGGGAACTACAAAGAGAGGCATCAACCACACACTGCTCACACTGTGCTCACCCAAAGTCACCTGAGGGTTACAGAACACAAGCATCTCTGAGTGAAAATCAGATTTACCAACAGAAACATTCTACCTGTTGGTAGTGCTGAATTGGGCCACACAGAGTATTTTAAAATAGGGATTTTGTCACCTAATTTTACGTGTAAGTACATGCACACACTGCTGCTAAAATCATGGACTGAGTTAAAAGCAACTTTTGGGCACTGTTAACTTAGTAACTGCATGTACATAAATCACTAAGGTTTAAAAATCAGAGAAAGAATATTTTGTGCACCAAAGTTATGGTTAGCCTTCACAAACCCTGGAATTAAAAATCCCTTTGTTTTCTAATTGCTGCTGTCACACAGGAAGGGCTTAGCCATCCATTGTCTGTGTACAAACCTCAAGTCTTACCATAATCATCATAACGAAATCCATAGTTTCTGGGAAAAAAAGAAGTAAAACATCATGGGGAAAAGAACACAACACAACCCCTGATTAGCCTTATTACCAGAAAACCACCCAAGTAAGAACTACAAAGGCAATAATTTATTATAATAAGATGTCAGCTTGCAGCATGACATCTCTTTCTGATTTAAAATACTTTGAAGCAGCAGTATTTCCTGCCAGTGCTTTAGCTAATGAACAGTAATGTTGTAAAAACCATAATTATTCCTCTGATTATCTTGGATAACCTCCTTTTGCAAGAACATGCACGTTGAGGAGAAATAAAGAGCACAGTTTCTGTAATCTGCTTTTCTTCCATTTATTTCATACCTAAAACAACTCCTTGAGCTGCTCTGTAGTAACTGGGAGTCAGTGCTCTGAAACGCTCCTGTCCTGCTGTGTCCTACAGAGGGAGGGGGAAAAACCCCAACACACAACATCAAATACATTTAGAACAAAACAAAAAGGTATTTCAAATTAAACAAGATGAGCAAATTTAAAATTTTCCTAAGCAGTAAGGATACATGAAATACTCAGATGTGAGAATGAGGAAAGCAGTCAGAGAATAGCAGCAGCAAATAGTTAAGGAGTGGTAGAAAAGCATGGAGAGGACTTGACTGAAAGTAAAAAGGGTAAACAGACACCTGTAACATGAGAGAGACAATAGGAAAATAAAAGGGACTCTAGAGAAATAAAAGGCAAGCAGCCACACAGATGGGTTTAAAACCAGCTGAACTGAGTGAGATGAGGAATAACTGATTTTCTGTAGGAAGGGAGACAGAGGTTCCAAACATCTCCCTCTGCTCCTTTAGCACAAGACAAACCTAGTTAGAAAGAACTACAAGACTGCTACAAGCCTATGTAGGTAAGAAATTAAAAATCAGTAGTTTCATTCAATTATTATTGCAGTATGTCTCACTTAAACTCATGAATAAGTAAGAATAAGTGAGGTATGAAGTACAATATGAATTCAAAGATCCTCAAAACAAACAGTAAGGAGGCAACAAATCACACATATTATTTTTTAAAAAATTTATTTCCTTTTATGTACAGCTTACAATTGACAGACTAACAGCTATATTGTAATTTATTTATTCTTTGTTTAAAAAAGAAGAAACTAAAATTGGCAATATACTTACCTAATTAAATTCATTGTTACTGGGGAGATTGTATTTTAGTCCCAATTACTTAGTTAGTAATGGTGATTTCTTCCTCAAATACCTATGACCACACACATAAAATCTCTCCTTCCTAAGGATCTTTCATTCCACTTAGAAGTATATACTACAAATATTTATATTTATATTACAAATAATCCTGATAACACAGCTGTAATCTGATTTCAGTCTGCAGATACTGAAAATACAGCATCACTGAGTTCAGGACAAATATTTGAATTTCCCACTAAGTCTGAATCAACCTTTAAATAGCTGAAGAACAAGTTTGTGGGGTTTTCTGGCATGATTTTAACCAGAATAAAGAGTTGCTACCCAGCCCCTAGAGGAATCAGCCACTCATGACCCTGAGCATCACCTTTCCTTGTTCACTCACCTGAGAAACTGCAAAGAGCAGGCAGAGCTCTACTAGAACTGCAGGAAGTACCACACCCTGACTGGGGAAGCCTTTACAAGTGTTTTTGTTTGTCTGCAAGTACTGCACTGTGAAAAACGAGGTTTGCTTTTTTGGTAGATTTTAAAAGGTTTAACAAGAGACAAACAATAAAGTAAAAGGTTCTAACAACCGGTGCTTGGCATTCAGCCAAGAGCAGCCCTGCTGTTTCAGAGACACCCCTTAAATCCATCAGCCCATTGCATATTCATAGACACATCATACATTTTCAAACTTTTCTATAAACTATTTTCTATATTCCAGTTTCACATGGCCATTCCTTGAGCTCGCCTTTTTAGAGCATGTGTGTTTCTTGGCTGTGGTTTTAATTTATTTTTCTTATCAATCTTAATTTGGGCTGTGGTTTTTAACTTTTACAGATGGTCGGTGCTGGTAAGTGGTGTATCAGTAGTGGTGTCTTCACTGGGTGTTACCAACCAAGGCAGTTCACTCACTACAAAGTCACTTTATCAGCCTATGTTACTCTTAAAGAAAATTATATAAAAATCCATTTCAACACCACACATATGGAATCCACCCCGATATTTGTGAAAAGCTAATACCACAATATGTATTTATAACAGTACGATCAAGACACTCATTCTACACGCGCTGCAGCCTCAGTATACAACCTCAACGTGCAGAAGACTTCAGCAAAGAAAGAGGAGAAGGAATAGGAAGAAACCACGGAAAAGAGCTCTTGAAGCTGGTACATCTCTCAAATGTACATCACATCCCCTTGTCCGGAACAAAACCTACCCATATGGCCAGCTGTACTGCACGGCCCTCCACCACCATTTTCTTCACTTTAAAATCAATACCTAAGATGCGAGAAGGGGAAGCTCGTCAGAAGGAACTGTCCAATGGAACTGCCCGGGCAGCGTCTTCCTGCCGCCCCTGCATCCGCAGCATTCCGGCTCCGGACCCCAAAAAGAACAGCCCCAAAAAGAACAGCCCCAGCCCCGGGCGGGCTCCGCGCTCACCGACGGTGGGTTTCAGGCGCGGCTCGAAGGTGCCGTCCGTGACCCTCCGCAGGAGGCTGTGGGGAGAGAGACCGCGGGCTCAGCCCGGGGCCGCGCCCGGAGCCCCCGCGCGGGCCGCAGCAGCACCTGGACTTGCCCACGGCGCTGTCCCCGACCAGCAGCAGCTTCAGCGTGAGGCCCGCGGGCTCCGTCCCGCCGGGCTGCGCTCCTCGAGCAGCGCCCGCTCCTCCGGGCGCTCCGGCGGCCGCCGCGGCCCCGCCTCTGAGGGCGGGACGGGCGCGGGCCGGGCCGGAGCCGCCGCTCCGAGGGCTGCGGGCGGGCGGCGGAGGCTCGGCCATGGGCGATTACCAGATCTCGGTGGAGGAGCTGAACGACCTCCTGTCTGACGAGAGCGGCTGCTACAGCCTGCCCAGCGCGCACAGCAACGAGGTGGTGCCGCGCATCCACGTGGGGAACGCGTGAGTCAGTGCGCCGGAGCGGGGCCGGGCGGGGGCTCGGAGCGGGCCCGGGCTGGGCGGGTGCGGCGGGCGGGGGGGCCGGGCTGGGTGCGGTGTCCTGAGGGCAGAAGGGGCCGAAAGGGGCCGGGCTGGGCTGGGTGCGGTGTCCTGAGGGCAGAGGGGCCGAAAGGGGCCGGGCCGGGCTGGGCGGGGTGCGGTGTCCTGAGGGCAGAAGGGGCCGAAAGGGGCCGGGGTGGGCTGGGTGCGGTGTCCTGAGGGCAGAGGGGCCGAAAGGGGCCGGGGCCGGGCTGGGCGGGGTGCGGTGTCCTGAGGGCAGAGGGGGCCGAAGGGGCCGGACCGGGCCGGGCCGGGTGCGGTGTCCTGAGGGCAGAGGGGCCGGGCCGGGCCGGGTTGGGCTGGACGCGGTGTCCGGCAGGCAGAGGGAGCCGAAGGGGCCAGGTGCGGTGTCCTGTGGGCAGAAGGGGCTGGAGGGGGCCGGGTGCGGTGCCCGGCGAGCAGCAGGGTCTGGGCCGAGCCGGGTGCGGTGTCTGTGGGCAGAGGAGCCGAAAGGGGCCGGGCCGGGCTGGGCTGTGCTGGATGCGGTGCCCGGCGGGCAGAGGGGCCGGGTCGGGCTGGGCTGGATGCGGTGTCTGTGGGCAGAAGGGCCGGGCTGGGCTGGATGCGGTGTCTGTGGGCAGAGGGGCCGGGCCGGGCTGTGCTGTGCTGTGCTGGATGCGGTGCCCGGCGGGCAGAGGGGCCGGGCCGGGCCGGGCCGGGAGGTGCTGGGCCGTCACCGAGCAGCTCCCGGTGCTTTGAGCCGGACACAGGCTGCAGGACGGGATCTCCTGGCTCTCTGCGGGGTTTATTTTTGCACCACATCATTATTTCAGTTATCTGTTCCAGTCTTGTCCTGTCCTGTTGATTCCCCAGTGAAATTGGGGATTTATTTTTATTTTTTTTAAAATAAACATGCATAGTACACTGGATCCCTGTTCCTATTTTAGGCTTGCACCTCCTAAAGAAATACAAGTCGAGATCATAGGTTGTCATTAACTTTCTCAAGCCAAGCCAAATTATATTTGTTGCTGCCAGTTGGTGCAGGACATGCACTCTAGAAATGGGACTGAAATAATTCAATAGCCTCTGGTGTCTGACAGCCACCATCTCCTAAGTATTTGTAGCAGTTACCTGGAAAAAAATGAAGTCATAACTTGCAAGCTGATTTGCACAGTAACTATATAAATATAAAGCTATAAATATAAATAACTTTGAAGGTAGCTACTACAGAGCTGTTTTCATTGTTCGGTAATTTATTTAAATTATAGAGTATGGACTTTAGTATGTTCAAATGCAAGTGCGTCTGGGAACAGATAATGCATGTGTAAGTTGCACAGTGGAAAATCTCTGTCTAGTGGAAATCTTGACCATTGAGCAGGACTTTTTATGTCATAAGTGACAACAAATATCTGAAGCATCAGTGCAATTTGTAGCATAGGAACAGTTCAGCTGGTAGTTGGACAAAGAAAACATGCAGTTACATTGTCAGTGTTTTAAAAAGAATACTGAACATTTGTGGAGGGCAGCACTAAGAAATAACTTAGTGGCTGAAAAAACTTTTTCACAATTGGAACAAATAATTACTTAATTTGTCAAGACTTTAAAGGACCAGTAATATCTTTGAGGCATCCACAGAGAGTTAAGGTAATGTTGAGGTCTAGTTGAATAATTGGATTTCTATTAAAATTTGGTCACTGCATGGTGAACTTTGATGTTCTCAAACTGGAAATAGTATTAATTCTTAAGAGGATTTTTTTATCAAGTGAAGTTGTGGTATATTCTGCATTGTAAGCAGCATTTGCAATATTAGTCATTGTGAAACAATAGAAATCTCAAACATCATTTTGAGCTTCATGTCCTCCTTTTGTATTCTTGCTGTGTGCAATGTAGGGTCATGTTCTGGACAACAAGCAGCAGAGATTTTAAACAACAAACAATTTAAAACTATTTTAGACAATTCACAGAGCAGCCAGAGTGGGGGGATTGGAATGCCAATACATGATGTAAAAGCAATAGAATTTGAACAGGAACTCACAGGAAAACATTGAAACTTCTGAGTGAGACTCAGAAACTTCTGTGGTTACCTTTTAGAATATTTTGCACAGTGATGCTGCTGTAACTCATCTTTAGATAAAAATGACAGCATGGAGACATTCAGGCTGATGAGATTAAAGTGGGTATTAAATATAAATAAATTATCTGCCAAGTGACTTTAAGTTGCAGGCAGAGTCAAAGTAATTAATCTTCCAGGCAATACATGAAAGTCAAAATTAATGAAAATGCAGAGAGAACCTGATAAAATATTTTGAAAATTATGGGTTTCTCCGTATTACCATAGGCAATTCTGACTATTCAAGAAGATTTTACAGTATTTGTGAAGACGAGTAAAAACATAATAAAAAAACCAAGAATTATATAGGGGATAGACTAGCACAATTGTATATTTTTCAAATAATTACAAAATAACAATTTGGGATTCACTGCACATTATTTTGTGTTTCTGTCTAAGTGGAGATGTGTTTCACTGTAACATCTTAATCTGGCCAGAAGAGTTGGACAGAATTCATTTTTATCAGGGTTGCAGGTGACATAAAAATGGGGACAAGAGAGAGCAGTCAGCACACTGGAGGGTGGAAGGCTTTTTATCCAGAGCACCCATTCTTGTAAAAAGCAGTGTTTGCCTGAAAATGAGCAGACTTAGATTTCTGAACTCCTTACTAAGGGAATTTGTTTGTGGGATTTTTCCCAGATGAAACCTGCAATGATTCTGGCCATGTCTCCAGACCTGTATTTGGTAAAAATATTCTGGTTTTGAATGCCCAGTCTTACTTTTTCTGTCTGCTTTAATGTATGTGGGATAACCCATGAAACAATTCTTTGTTCTTAATGTGCTGGAAGTGCAGGTGTGTTGTAAGGAGTATGAAGGGCATTCTCCCAAAATTAATATTAAATTTAGTGACTGTAAGGGAAGTGTTGGTAAGGAAACAATTTTGCATGGACAGGACAGTGCAAATTAAAAAGTGTTAATAGGCTGGCATTTCTTGCCATTAAAAATATGCTTTATTTGCTTATAATTCCATATGCAAATAGTTCATAGCCTCCTCTAATCCTTAATTGCTGATGAATGGTTCTCCAAAACCTGTGTTTTGTGGCTGGTAAAATAATTCATCTCTGTTCAAAAGAAACACTTCTTACTAGTGTTACTGACAGGACGAGGAACTGTAACTCTTCCAGCTTGAGAATGGACAAGACTCTGTGGTTGTTTTTTCAGGAACCAGATGAAGTTGATGTTAGCATCTCTCTGCTATTTGAAGGAGCTAGCATTTCAACATCCAACATGAGGCAGCTGGAATGAAATGTTAAGGACGAGAGATATCCAAGGATTGTTTGGAAAGGGAGAAACAAATGGCATACAAATTCTCTCTTTTTCACCTCCAGCTGTGTAAGAAAATCATCTGTAAAATCTGCAGAAACCATTCACTGGAATGAGTTTGCCTCCAGGGAAGGCAGTCTGTTACCAAATTCAACCATGATTTCAGGATGGGAATTCCTATTGATGCTGAACAGTCAGATAAATGCTGATCCATATAATATTAATTAAATCATATTCTCACCCTACAAAGGGTAGGAACTCACTGCTGAATTAACACCTTTTGGTTTGGCCTTGCTGTGTTGATTTTTGGGTTGAAAGCAGAATTCTCCAGACACTGAAACTTCTCCCCTGGCACAGATGATGTCCTGCCAGTTGGAAAATCTGTCAGTATTTGTTTGGGTAATGAAGTCTTACAAATATTTGGTTTATTGCCATAGTTGCTTGGCACAGACAGCAGGAAATGTAGAAGCTTCAGTCATGCATAAGTCTTCATGTGCTTACACTAGAACTCAAGGGGTGTGCAGTCATCAGGAAGAAAGGAATTCTCAAGGTGTTCATGGCCTTGAATTACATTAAAATTGTGAGTGATTGGACTCAGAGATTCATATAGATGTAAACTGACTAATTTGGGTGTTTATTTTAAGTTTTTAGATTACCTAAGTGTCCAGCCAAAAGCCCTGGATGCCTTGCCATCTCACAGAAACTTGTCCAAAATGATACTGCACAAAGGCTTATCTGGAGTTCAGCTTAATATTAAGACTTCCTGTATTTGCAATTTATGAGTTGAGCTGTACGGAGTTTTTAAAAAATATTTCTGTTTCCAGTTAGACACATACTGAAAGCTGCTTTTGAAAACAATCTGTCTAGGCTACCTCTTTCCACAAAGTGTGCAGGAACTGAGTTACCCTTCAGCTAAAGCTTTCTGTCACATTCTGCTCATGTTGACCAGTGGGGTTTAGATTTTACTAGGAGATCACATAGTGTGACAAAACATGGTTTGTTTTTTTTTCCTTCCCAGGAAAGTGAGGCAGATACTGCAAAGACATAAGGAAATAATCAGATTCAGAATGAAAAGTAGTGGGTTAATGGCAAAAAGGAGTCAGTGCTCTCCTGTTATTAATTAATGGCTAGCTCCTGTTACTATAGATTGCATTCCAGGACACAAGCAGAGATTTGTGCATGGTCAGTTGTGTTACTGACTGGGTTGTTTGCCATTGTACATCCTGGAGCTTTTACCAAAGCTAATGGTATTATTACTGGATCTAATTAATTGTCATCATCAAACCTGAAAGGAATGATTATTATGTAGCATCCAGCTCAGTCGTTCACTGGTAGGGTAGGTTCCTTTTTTAGCCACCTGAATATGGAAGCTGCTGATTTTGCAGCAATTATTGGAAAACCTGAGAAGCTGGAAAGGACTTAGCTGACCTGCAAGTACTGAATGCTTGCTTAAGCACTTTAGCATCTTAAACATCACTCATCTGGATTCTTCCACATTCAGATACTGATTTCAGCTAAGGCACTGAAAGTTGTAACACCTGTGATGGAAACACTGAGTCCCAAAGACTGAATGAAATCTCTGTGTTGCTGGCTAGACTTGGCAGATCTTAGCACGACTTCAAAGGTGTTGAATAGCACAGGGCATAGAACTACACCTCTTAGTAACCCTCAGATGAGTCTTTTGATGCAGTAACATTTACTCACTTATTTTCTTCCTGTGGCCTGATAAGAAGTAAGTGCTGTTTCACAGTGCTTTAAAATTGCCCCCTAAAATGTCAGTTTGCTAAAGTAGCAAATATGGCTTATTGAGTTCTGCAACACTGGTACCTGACAATAAAGGCTTTTTATAGCTGGTTTTTAAATTATTTTATGTGGATAACAGTTAATCTTAGAAGTTAATGTGTTATCATCTCCAGTATTTTCCTGCTTTGGTCGGAATTTTATGTTGAGAAAGTTACAATTTTATGCCACAGTAGGATCTAGCAGATGCAGATTCACTTTCATGTGTGCTGTCCTCAGTTGTCAGCTGAGAAAGCTCTCATGCACAAATAGTGACCATGGCTCTGAATATTTTTGTGAATTTATAACCTGTAGTAATTCACTTTTGGGCACGGTGTATTTGGCATCTGTTAACAGAAAATCAAAGGGTTTGGTTGTCAATACCTAAATACTGAGATGATTCACCAAATTCTAATCATTTTCTTGACACTTTTTGTCATGCAGGTTCATAGCCAAGAACATTCCGAGGCTGCAGCACCTGGGGATAACCCATGTTCTGAATGCAGCAGAGGGGAAATCATTCATGCATGTGAACACTAATGCAGAGTTCTATGAAGGCACAGGCATCAGGTACCATGGCATTAAAGCCAACGACACACAGGAGTTTAACCTCAGCCGCTATTTTGAGGAGGCAGCTGATTTTATTGACAAAGCCCTTTCCCAGAAGGATGGTAAGGCAAACTGAAATACCTTTCTACCATGTTTTCTGTGCACTGCTTATGTTTCTTAGCAATTTGCTGTTTAAAATGGTTCTTTGCTCATGTTATTGACAGATTCAGAAATTTTTCTTTATCACAAAAATTCAGATAAAGGCCCTGAATCAAAGAATACACAGTGTTCTATACACAAGAATACACACTAAGACAGCTTAGTCTTGTGCTTGTACATGTAGGCCTCCAGTACATGGCAAAGGGAAGTCTGGCACTGTAGAGGTGACTTTGAAATGGGAAATACTGCTGCATCTTAGTATAGTTTCTTTCTGGGAAGAGATGTTTCTATTTTTCCTTAGAAATGTTAAATCACTTGAAAAATCTTTTTTAAAAAATAAGAGTCTAAAAGTTGCTTAAGGACATTAGAAATTACAATTTAAAGGCAGAATTGATACAAGTACTGAAGAGTAGTCACATTACCTGTTACATGGGGTTTTTTTCAAATGTACATTAAGAATAGAGACTGTCACACTTTTTATTACATTAAGTCATTACATTATTTTGTGTGTTGATTGCCTCTTTATTTCCTAGGATTGCAGGAAACTGGAAGGTTATATTTGCAAAGTTGTTTATTGCCACGTTTTTCTGTAGTGTGTTTCCTCAGAGCAGAAATGCTAGGACACAGTGCAGTGGGACAGATGGTGTTTGTGTTGTCTAACTCTTTCAACATTCCAGTTATTTCTACACATGCTTAATTTCTTCCTTGCTTCGTGACTGAGCATTGAATAGGAGGAATGAGAATTCCCACATTTCTAGAAGTTCTTTCTCAGAAATGGGCAAAGGGGTACTGGAGCTGTGATGTGGGTTTTGAGAGATGGAAATAAATTCAATGTCCAGTGGAGTATGAAAAATTCTAAAAATTCAATGCAACTCTTGCAGTTAGCATTGTGATTCACTGAAACAGGCTGCAAGAGGAGAGAAAGGTTTGCTGTGCCATGACTGTACCTGCTCAGTTTGATCTCAGTAGTTTCAGGGTCAGTAAATTCAGAGTCAATCTGAATTTGCAGCAGATTCCATTTGCTGATTCTTTCAGTCTTAGTAGTTGTCTGCCACACCCACCACTGATTTTTTTAATGTGGTAAACAAAGAAGAACTTTGAAGCTGGATGATGTTGGAGCCAGTTTTAAGATTAATTGGCTACTGCAAATTTTCAGGTTTTTTAGACATTGAAGTGTAGAGTAAGGAAGGAGAGGAGAGGAGAGAGGAGAGGAGAGGAGGAGAGGAGAGGAGAGGAGAGGAGAGGGAGGGAGGAGAGGAGAGGAGAGGAGAGGAGAGGAGAGGAGAGGAGAGGAGAGGAGAGGAGGAGAGGAGAGAGGGAGAGGAGGGAGAGGAGAGGAGAGGAGAGGAGAGGAGAGAGGAGAGGAGAGGAGAGGAGAGGAGAGGAGAGGAGAGGAGAGGAGAGGAGAGGAGAGGAGAGGAGAGGAGAGGAGAGGAGAGCTATAATAGTATTCTCCTTCAATTGCATTTTAGTGTTGCAGTGCATGAGGTTCTGGAAGGCAGCCCTTCAGACACTGCCTTTCACAGAGAAAGGCTGGAAACCTTTTTGATTCTGACCATTTGCTGAAAAGTCAATTCTCTTCCATGTACATAATCAAGAATCTCTCAATTTTGCTAATTTATGACTACAGTAAAATCAGGTTAGATTTCTCAAAGGGAGCAGTTTTTTATTTTTGGATACCTTGCTGTAGGATTTACCCATGTGGTGGGTTAACCTTGGCTGGATACCAGGTGCCCACCAAGCAGTGCCAGCACATCCCCTCCTCAGCTGGACAGGGGAGAAAAATAAAACAAAATTCTCCTGGGTCAGGGTAAGGACAGGGAGATCACCCAGCAATTCCCATCACAGGCAAAAGAGACTCAACTTGGGGAAGTTAATTTCACTTAATACCAATCAAATCAGAGTAAAGGAATGAGTAACAAAACCAAACCTTAAAAGACCTTTCCTCTACCTCTCCTTTCTTTCCATGCTGAGCTTCATTCCTTATTTTGTGTACTTCCTCATGCCAAGCAGCACAAGGGGACAGGGAATGGGGATGGCAGTCAATTCATCACATGTTTTTGCTGCTCCTTCCTCTTCATTCTGTTCCCCTGCTCCAGTCTCACCCAAAGGAGACATCCAAGAACTTCTCCAGTGTGAAGCTCCCCCAAAAGCTGCAGCTTTGCATTACCTGCTCCAGCATGGATCCCTTCTTTCAAGGGGCACAGTCCTCCAGGAGCAGTTTGCTTTAGTGCAGCTCTCCCACAGGTTCACAGCTCCTGCCTGAAAACCTGGTCCAGCATGTGTTCCTCTATCCATGGAGCCACAGGTCCCGCCAGGACCCTGCTCCAGTGCAGCCCCTCCATGGGGTCATGGCCTCCTCTGGACACATCCCTGGCCCTGGCATGGGCTCCCCCCTGGGCTGCAGGGGTGCCTGCTCTGCTGAGGCCCTGCATGGCACAGCCTGCCTCACCATGGTCTTCCCCACAGGCTGCAGGGGAATCCTCTCCAGTGCCTGGAATACCTTCTCCTCTTCTGTCTTCACTGACCTGGGTGTCTGCAGAGTTTTTTTTCACATATCCTCACTCCTCTCATTCACCTGCTGGTGCAGCAGGTTTTTTTTTCCCCTTCTTAAGTATGTTACCCCAGAGGTGCTACCACTATCACTGTTGAGTTTGGCTTTGGCAGGTGCTCCTTAGATCCAGCTGGCTCTGGCTCTTTTGGAGATAGGAGAAGCCTCTGGCATCTTCTCACAGAAGGCACCCCTGTAGCACCCCCCACCACCAAAATGTTGCCATGCAAACTCAATATAACCCACCTAATATGCAGAGTGAGTTCCCTAATCAGTCAGCTGGAAGCATTTTATTGGTGCTGTTAAACAGCACGTTTAGATATTTCTGCCTCTTGTCTCTGCAGGCAGCCTCATCTACTTGAGTGTTAATGTGGCTTCATAAATAGCCAGAGGAGTGGCCAGGTATGCAGCAGGGAGTTAGTGCAGCAATTGGAGCAGTGCAGCAGAAAGGCTGGGTATCTTTGAAGAGATGGCAAACAGCATATTTGTTTTCATGTATTTTAAACTTCATTTAGTTGTGCTCTTTGGTACTGGTCATCTTTAGGGACAAAGTTTGTCAAAACCACCAAAGACTGGAGATGATGCCTTGAAAGGCTACCTGGAACAGAGGCTAGACAGAGTTAAAGGAACAAAGCAGGGATTTATTAAAGGGCCTTCAAAGGATTCACCTTGGGCAGTGCAAGAGCCCAGCCAAGGCTCCACCCAAGATGGATAGCATGTCCTGAGTTTTCACACTTTTACAAGTTTTGGTCCAGTTCCATATTGGGGTTAATTCTCCAAGTCCAGCTTCAAGTTCTGCAGTCTGGTCTCTGGTAGTTCTGACTTCTTTTCTTATAGGCAACTTCACTGACTCCTTTCCAATTTGTATGACTGGCTAAACCCAAGCTGTCCCTTAGCCAGCCCCCTAACCCTGACTGTCCCTCACAGAACATCTTGCCTTATGTCCTGGTTTGGAGGTCTGCTAAGAACGGCAGAAGACTCTCTTTGAAATGGAAAATGTAAACCCTCTCCCTCCAAATTATTATAATTTTGAAATTAAGGGGCTCTCAGACAAAGATATGGAATAACAGTTCTTTACTAGGAAAATTAAAATAGAAATGCAGTATTGCAAAGAACAAACCCAAAACACTGACAGAGTTAGAATACAAGCTGACACCCGTCAGTCAGTCACGGTGTTGGCAGCAGTCCCATTCAATGGTGGCTGCATCCTCCTGCAGTGGCAGATGTGGTTCAGTTGAAGCAGTGCTTCTGTAGAAGGTGCAGTTTTCCTCCAAAGGTCCAGTGATGATTTGGGAAGGTCCAATTTTCCTCTGGCATCCAGTGGAAAAGGCTGCTCTGGTGTTCCAAATCTCAGTTTTTGTCTAGGTAGGAACGGCTTAGCTGCTCCCCCTGGCTGGAGCATCTCCCAGTGGGATGATGTAATTTTATCAGTCATGCACTGGGACTCAGTGGCCCATTAACAGGAGATATCTCCTGGAGGGAGGATGGGCTGTGGGAAAGATAAAGATGGTTGCCCCAGCTGGTTTTACAGATGGCCCATTAGCAGATAATATGTGTCATGGAGATAAGGGTCGCTGCCCCACCCGGCTGCAACAGATGGTGACAGAATCCACATTTCTGGTCACATCCTGTACTGCAACCCAAGACAGTGGGAAAGATTCCCTCCTGCACTATCCTTTCAGGCTAGCTCCCCCAGTTTCCCCGTGCCCCCAGAGGCAGGCTGCAGCCTAACGCGGCTGTCTCCCTGCAGGCCGGGTGCTGGTGCACTGCCGGGAGGGCTACAGCCGCTCGCCCACGCTGGTCATCGCCTACCTGATGCTGCGGCGGCGGCTGGACGTGCGCGCCGCGCTGAGCGCCGTGCGCCAGCAGCGCCACATCGGCCCCAACGACGGCTTCCTGCGGCAGCTCTGCCAGCTCAACCAGCGCCTGCTCGCCGAGGGCAAGCTCACCGCCTAGAGTGCAGCACTTCTATTTCGGTTTTCAAGCCTTTAGACACAAAATTGCAAGCACCGGGCTAAAGCGAAACAGAATTGCCGCTTGTGTAGTGAAAGTGTCCTTGAACTCTGTGGCTGCCTTTCAGGATGGTACCAAATTGTGTCACTGTTCGGAGCTGTTGCCACGAAGAGATGTTTCTAGAGAGATAACTCCAGTGAAAACTGCTGTCTTCACACATATTTCAGACTCCATAGCATATGTGGTTTGCATTGACATTGATTGTGATTAATTTAAGCTTTGTGTTTAATCTCACCACAGCACCAGTTCCTGAAAGCCCCAACACATCTCTTCACTCACTCTTAATAGGAGCACTGTAATTTCTAAAGCTTCTATTTCATGCACACACGTGCCTAAAGTTTGAATGTAGGAGCTTCAAGGAATAGGAAGCACATAGACAAATGCACAGATGTATTCACTTGGAAAATGAAGTGCTTGCAGTGTTTTGTGTGGATTTATGCAATTCACAGTGTGATAGTAAAGCCATCCAGAGCCCATGCTTGATGCACATTGTGTTTCCAAGAATAGTTTTTTATCTCTTGCTGTTACAATGGACATGAAATAGTCTGTTACTAAATGCTCTTTTATTTTTATTTCAAAATCATGCTAGAAAAAAATATCAAGAGCAAATGCTGAGGGAAGAACTTGAACAAGGAAGAAATAATATTAGTATTTAGAAGTGCTTGTGGTGGATGTATAATTAAGTCCTAAGTATCCTAATATATTGACTTTCAAAACTTACATGGATCTACAGTGTTTTTATCCTATCTTTACTATCACTGTTCAGTAACAGAATGGAATGACCACACGTGCAGATCACTTCCAGCACAGGTGTGCTTACAAAGCAGTTTGCAGAAGAACACTCTGGACTCCTTGGATTGCTTGCATGGTGTCATTAAACAGAAATGAGCATTGTAATGTACCACACTGTATAGGAAATATTTATTCTGTTCAAATAAATGATGTCTTGATGCTGTTTGGTACAGATGAAGTGAGTCATTGCAGTGTTGGGAAGGGAGCTTTGTTTGCACTGTGCCTGAGTTTGTAAATGTGTACCTGTGACTTAACAGCACTAGATTAATGCAATTGATCTCCCACTGCAAACTGGAACTGTTGCTTAAACCATCACAAACCAGGGTGACTGTTCCATTCTCACCTGTGCCTTAATGTAGTTCTAGAATGAAAAATCTTTGCACTGTTTTAAACAGGAACACTGTATTAGTAGCACATGTGCTCCCAGATGTAGTTTTGTCTACTCAGTTTAGTAATCAGGAATCACAGAGGACATGCATACATTGTTTTACTCCTGGTTTTGGGGTTTGTGGTTTGGAGCTGTGGGAGTGGCAGGTGGAGGCTCTGTATAGCAAGGTAACATAACATTCTTGAAGTTAAATTCCAGAGGTGATTTTTCTGCTTGAGCTGCAGCCTTACTGGTTTTCCTTCCACAGGATGGAGCTGCCACATCAAGGAGCCTTTTCTCTGTGTGTCCTTCAAGTGACACTTGAGGAGCACTCTACCTGGTGTTCTGTCACATCTCCAGTCAGTCAGTGCTCGTGCTTGCTTACAATCTGGGTGGTTCAGTAATAATAAGCAGTAGTCATTTCCACTGGTTAATTACATACCTGTCTACTTTCTCCCATTGATCCATTTAATCAGGAGTAGATGAATTGCTTCTTCAAAATTCCTAGTGTGAAATAGGAGTAGTGGCTTTGGAAATAGGAATACTGGCCTTACCTTTTCTACAATGCTGACTTTTTGTACTGCAGTCTAATTTATAAATTACCCTTTTAAAATTTTCGCTATAAACATAGATTTTTTTTCTTGTCTTACATCATGTATTCTTAATACCTATTTGCACTATAAGGAAAAAAAAAAAGGGAAATTCACATGAATGCACTTTATCTTTTACCTGGAAGTCAAAATTCCAGTCCATTAAAGAGCTAAGAAACAATTAGGCATTAGAGCTTTGCTACTCTGGGATAGACTGGGAGTTGTCAGAATGGTTTATTAAAATTGAACCTGTTTATCTTATGGTGATGCTTCTGTAGTTGTCAATATCAAGAAATACTGAAAATCAAAAGAGGGGAATGTGCTCTTATATTCAAGATAAAGCTTTCACTTCATGGGACACTTGTCTCTCGTATGGTAACTCTGCCCCATTGATCTCAGTGTAACAAAACCGATTTAGCAAATGCTTTGTAATGTGAGGGTGGAGAGGCATAAGTAACAATGTTATAAATTGGTTTGAAAGTGAGACAGTACATCATATTTAACATTACTAAGCAACTCAGTAACAAAACCACTTCTGCTTTTAGAGCAGGCTAAAAATAGTTCAAATGTCAGACCACTGCTCCATTAATGGATCATACCTCCCTCTCAGTCTTGCTCTCCAAGTACAGTCGTGCTGCAAATTCCTCTGCCCATTTTAGCTGGCCAGGAAGATCTTGTATGCCTCTAATCCACAGTGATATGCTATGTACTCCTAAATTTCCCTTCCTGATTTTAGAAGGAAAGATTATATAAAACATGGGAATGAGAGCTTTCTTTCCATGTAAAAGGAAATTGAGAATGTATTGAAGAAAGAGAACTTTTTATTCCTCTGAAATTGCTGAGCACCTGCCCTTTGCTGTGAGAGCTCCCTTTCAAGAAAGCTAATTCAGGAAGATACTTTTGAAAAGAACTGTTTATTGCAAACAGCAACACTCTGCTTTTGGAGTTGAAACTTCCTAGCTAAAATTGTGTGATCAGGATTGGCATCAATATGTTCATCCTGAATGGCAGTGTGGTAATTCTTGTGTGGACAGTACTGTGGAGAAGGGATGGTGCCTCTATAAAATATTCATCTATCATGGAACAAAGATCTCTACCATGCCAAGTCCAGCCCAATTAAAGAAAATGCTTTGGGTTTTTGTACTTAAGAGTTAGTGAAGTTAGAGAGGGGGAGAAGAGAGAACGGGAGAAACTACTCATATTTTACAACAAGGAGCAAAGATGAAAGTCCAGATGGACAAAATGATGATACATGTAAAACTAAATTCACCTGCTCACACTGAACTAAACCTTTCTTGCCTGATGAATAAGTATAGGAAAGAAATCTGTAAGTAAAAATAAGATTGAAAGCAAAAATCACATTTTGTAGTTCTTTGTTCATCCTTTGGCCCTGCAGTGAGACTACAGTGTTGATAAATGCTGTACCTGGCTCTGCACCTCAGGTACTGCCAGAAACACTTCATGAGAGAATGGTGCACTGCTGAAAAGTGAACATTTCATGGAGTTACTTCAAACTTAGATTTAATAGCATCTGAATGCAGAGCTAACAGCCACAAAGCATGGTATTGTAATTCCATTTTTAGGTGCTAAGCCTGTATTAAAATTGGACACTCTTCTAGAGTAATTATGATTGGTGATGTGAGAATTCATCTTCATAAAAGGCCTTGGAGATGAAAAGCACTGTGTATAAAATAATAATAATAATAATGGTTCTGAGCTGAAAAACAAATTTGTGTCAAATACATTTTCCTCCTCCTCCTCAGCAAAGAACAACAGCAGAAAGAGTATTAGCAATGTTTATTTTCATCATTTAGATACTTTCACTGAGCTGCCTTCAGTTGTCCAGAGCTAATTAAACCTCTGATGCCAGAAGTAGAAGCAGGACTTTCTACCTTCTTTTATTTTTTATATTACTTTTTATTAGTTTACAATGATGTTTTTAGCACTGAGAGAAGAATATCAAGTGGAATCTTTCCTAGTTTAGCACAGAAGTTTCTTCTAAAATTACTTTCTGGGCTTCACCAATAAGTAAAAGTCAAAATAGAACAAGCCTGAGAAGTGTCTTTTAAGGATTTGCTGGTGAGAATTAATGTCCTATTAATTTCTTCTGCAAATAAATCCTGGAAATAATCAAGTGTTGACTGTGTGTTTGAATTTTAGTTCCTGTATGCTGATGTTGCTGACTGGCTGACTCACCAGATGGAGCTGTAGGCTTGGGAGAGTCATCACCGAGTCCCTGAACTCTGCTGTTGTGTGAATGCAGAGGATTCTTATCACTGAAAAAGACAAGCCACCAGAATGATTTATCAGTCTCTGGTAGGAGAATAATAAGAATCCCTTTATTTTGGCTCCTTGCAGGAGATCACACCACAGCATTCAGACTGCTGTACTCACTCTGTGGCATTGCAGAATTCTTCTGAGACAGCTGAAACTTGATGGGGAAAGGCTGCATGGAAAAAAAAAATCATCATGGGGAGAAAAATCAAAAAACAACGTTTGGGATGGAAAGTTCTTGATCATGTCAAAAACTGAATTCCTGGGCAGTTTGAACCTTTGTCCACACAGAAGCTCAAACTCCCCCTGTGCAGCTTTGGGCTTGGATGCTGAGCAGAGCCCCTGTGGCCCAGGGTGGGCAGTGAGCCCCGGAACTGGAGGGGCTGAAGCAATTTCAGCAGCTGGTCTGGCCGTGTCTGCCTGCACTGTGGTGCTGCAGTGGCAGTGCTCCAGGGTGGATGCTTGGGCTCAGAGAGCAGTGATGGAGTCAGGCTGAGCACAAGATGCCAGTTAACTCCTTGTAGCTGCTGCCCTGCTGGCTCTGACTGCTGCTTTGGGCTGGGCAGGGTTCACTTCACTCCCTGTCTGTGTCCTGGGTTTGTGCTGACACAGTGATGCTCTTACAGAGATGTTTTTGTTACTGCTGAGCAGGGCTGACACTGAGCTGAGGCCTTTTCTGCTGGGGGTGGGAAACTGGGGGGAGACAGCTGAGCCCCAGGGGCCAAATGGAGATTCCAGACCATTTGGCACCATGTCAGCACATAAAGCCTGAGGGGGGTGTTAGTCCAGCTACAGCTCCACGTGTTGGGGTCCTGCTGTCCCAGAGGGGCCTGAACACACCCACTGCCCAAGGAGGAATTCATTCCTCCCTGTGCTTTGTTTGCATGTGTGCTTTTGCCTTTTCCTAGCAGAATGTCTTCATCTCATCCCTTGAGCTTTTACCCTTGGGATTCTGTCCCCACTCCTGGTGGGTTTGGCTCCTGGCTTTCCTTTCCTCCTTTCTGGAGTTTTTCAGCTTAGAAAACAGCAGCTCAGCTCTGAATATAAGGGGTCCTGTATCATCCCACCCTAGGCAGGTTCATTCTGAGAACACTCTATCCTTGATAACTCTTTTTGGCTTTTTCCTGTGTTTCATTAACACAAAATGTACCAAAATTAAATTTTGGGGGTGACTGCAGCACAGACCATGCCTGCTTTGCTGCAGAAAGCACTGTGAGCAGGCAAGCAGCTACAGAGTGTGAAAGAATGTTTTTGAAGTTAAGGAATCTGAATGTCTGAGGTTTGGGTTCAATCCTGGCATCTATTAAACTGCCCTCCTAGCTTATGGACAAGAAGTTTTAAGCCACAGGCTAAACATAGCTTCTGATTTTTTCATTCAGAAATTGTTTTGGTATAATTTCTCTGAGTGGGTTATACAGATAAATGTTAAGACAGATAATACAGGGGATTGATTGTTTAAGTACTTGGGAGAAGCTACATCAGGAAGATTTTTGTGTTTTATGTGACAGTTGATTACTCTAGATGAGATTCTCTCTATTAGGCCTGCACTGACAATGATACCTTTTGGAAATATTCTTTAGGCAGATATTACATGAAAAGAAATTCACAGAAACAGCTTTGGTGTATACATAAAATTCTGAAGGCATTTAAACAGGAGAGTAAAGAGGTAGCAAGAATTCTGTGATTACCAGCACTCAGCTTTGTTCTGCTTTTCAGCTCTTCTCTGTGCTGCCACAAGCTGTGATGGCACTTTGGGCTCTATTGGACAATACCTACATTTGGTGGTATTCCTATCTGAAAAAATAATACCAAAATCCTTGTTTAGTTCTGGTCCTTCAGGACTTCAAGTCCCTCACAACTTGTTCAGTTTAGCTGTTAGCCAAAAATAGATTTACTACATGTAAGTGAGCAAAATTATGCTTAGAAGAACATTTGCAATAGTGGGGAATTTGGTTTCCTGTATTTGTGAGACCATCATTAACTGCTCTGACAAAAGGAGAAAGTTATTGAAAGATAATGTGTGCCACTGATGATGATGATTATAAAGAAAAGATAATCAGCATATTGGAGGCAAATTATTTGACAACAGTCTGTATTAAATAATGTGTTGCGAATATATCCTGACTGGCTGAGGAGAAAAAAAACTTGCAGAAAAAAGTAGTGTGTTTTATTCCTCCATAAAAACAGTAATTTCTGAGATGGATGGATGCCTAAAGTGTGGGCTGGAGGAAAGGAGGAAGGGGAGCTGACAGTAAGGACACACTGTAGTATAAAACAGTGCATGATTTCTTTTGGACACTCCTTGGAGTGTTTAGAAGGGAGAGCACTTCTGAGAATGCTGATTGCTGATTTCTGGCTGAGCAGAAGATCGGGAAGGAGAGCACCTTAAAATGTATTTCACATGCCAGGAAAGGAGCATTGCAGGGAGCAGGTGAGCTGAAGCTCAGCCTCAGTGCAGGGTGCACCTGCTGGAGTGTCTGTGTGTCTGTGTGTGTGTCTGTGTGTGTGTGTGTGTGTGTGTGTCTGTCTGTCTGTCTGTCTGTCTGTATCTGTGTGTCTGTGTGTGTGTCTGTGTGTGTGTGTGTGTGTGTCTGTCTGTCTGTCTGTCTGTCTGTCTGTATCTGTGTGTCTGTGTGTGTGTCTGTGTGTCTGTCTGTCTGTCTGTGTGTCTGTGTCTGTGTGTCTGTATGCCTGTTTGTGTCTCTGTATGTCTGTGTCTGTCTGTGTGTCTGTCTGTGTGTGTCTGTCTGTGTCTGTGTCTGTCTGTGTGTCTGTCTGTCTGTCTGTGTGTGTCTGTGTGTGTTTCTGTGTGTGTCTGTCTGTGTGTCTGTCTGTCTGTCTGTGTGAATTAAGGGGGTGAAGTGTCCCCAGGTCAGTGCTGCTGTTCATCACCCGGGGCACACCAAGGCACAGCACACCCTCACCCTCACCCTCAGTTTGGTGACACCTCTGTTCTGTCCCAGCTCAGGGGAATTGCCAGTCTCAGTCTCAATTCTGAGTCTTACAGCCACAGGGGAAAGTCAGAGTCAATCATTTTTGAATCCCTTCTACAGGAAGCATTTTCCTGAGAAAGTCTGAGGCAAGCATGGCAGTAACTCACACGTGTGCCTGGACTGCTTTGAGCAAACATTTGCTTTTCAGTAGCTCTGACAAGCTCAGTGTGGTGTCTGAGCCTTCCTAGAGGCTGAGATGCTTTCTGATTAATGGATTTATTTGCAAATAACTTGAAAGTGTAGGTGGTCCTGAGACACAGAAATCATGTTTTCACCACTATCATCTTCTTTTTGCAAGGAAGAATATCATAGATGAGATTTTAAAACATGATACATGAATGCATCTTAGGCATAAATGCCCTACCCCTAAAATCATAATTTTTCTCTTTTTGTTGGTTATATCATGGCTGGAAATCAGTCTAGCCAAGTCCTTGTGTTTAAAATAAGCAAATGTCCTGTACTCAACACTTCACAGAATGTCAGCAGTATGCAATGAATTTAAAGTAAATTCAAACATGTGTTAGGCAGTTTTTCCCAAGAGTTAAAAATGTGAGAAAGAGCACATCAAAAATTATGATATACAACATTCTGGCTTCTTAACCTAAAAACATATTCCAAGCAAACTATTTTTAAGGAAAAATAAACACAACAACTTCTCATATTGAAATTAAGCTCTTCCCTGTTTCTTCCGTTATATTTGTGAAACAAAATTTAGAGCTCCTTGTTTTGAAAAGGGGAGAAAAAAGCTACCTTAACCCTAATCATTTCCCTGCAGAGACTGAAGGCACAGCTACTGAGCCACGGTTTCTAGATTTCCTCACTTTATACAGTGAGCAGAGGGAAGAGGAATAACAACAGCAAAATGTCAAAAGTCTGAAAAACCTTTGGAAAAGACCAAAGTTTCAAATATGGATGGAGGCAGAAGCAGGTTTTAATTATTTAATTTTAACACCATTGTTAGAAAAAAAAACCTGCAGAAAGGCTTGTCAGCTTGCAATTCATGGTAGCCTTGTCTATAACCATTTGTTGCCAGGCTCAAAAATTAGGTGGATATGAGAAGTTTTTCATAAAAGTTGTAAAATATTGTCACTAACCCACCCCCACACACCCATTTTATTTCACACTGACAAAAGCTGAGATGAATGAGTTGTCTGGCCCTTCCCACTTTGTATAGTCATTGGCTGGCTTGGTTCTAAAAGGGATTTTAAAAAGGGGAATAATGTGCCTTTGCTGGGATCTGGGAGTGTCAGGGTGCTGAAAAGCTGATCTGTGAGCTGCCACCATGCAGATCTCCTGGGCTGTGTGTGCTGTCTGCATCCTGACACAAATCACATTCCAGCCTGCACAAGGGTGGCAGATGTTTAAAAATGATGCTACAGAAATCATCCCTGACATCACTGAAAATACAGAAACACCCATGGAGCCGACTCTGAGCAACAACAACACAATGAATCAGGCAAAACATGGAGGAAGACACGTACAACAAGCTCCAGAGCTTAACGGTAAGAAAAATAACATTATTACTGATTTGGATCATAGCAGATAATTTGTAAAAGAATACTTGTTATCATATATGTTTGTTTATTCACACTTTTAGCTGTGGCCCAACTGCTTTAAGTGATAGGGATTTACATCTCCTGTTAAAGAAGTATGAATATGAACATTAGAAAGAATAAATTGGAGTTTACTGATGCAAACATTGTCTCTGTTGAACATTGCTACTCTGCCCAGACAACTCCAAAACATAAAACTTGTAGCAGATATTACTTAACACTTCTCTGTGTTTTGTGAGGAAATATCAAAAGTTATCTTTCCCTCTTTAATGTTAGGATGGGGGAATGGGTTGACAAGAGAGACAGTAATATAATTTTGTGATATTTAGGAACATCCACAGCAGTTGTGACTAAGATCACACATCAAAAGTGGCACACTGAGGTTAAATGAGAGAAGTGTGCTGTCCTTTGCCAACAGGCAGATCTTCAGCCAGGTTCCAGCAGCCAAAAATGCTTCAAGTTACATTGTCATGCACTTGACCAAATGTCTAACTTTAGCAGTGATGCAAGACACCAGCCTTTTGAGGAGAGAGAGAAGATGGAAAGCTAACACCAAACAGAGAAAAGTAGCTTTAAAAAAGTTTCCCACTGGCAAACAGGGCAAGCTTGGTCCTCCAGACACAGCATAAAGCACAGAGCAACAGCCACAGATCCAACTTGGAGTTCCCACTGCTGTGCATTAAGCAGCCTCCTTTTTCTGGGGACACTGGAAGGCAATTGTGAACTTCTGCTGCAGCTGTCCTTAAGGCATTTAAAACCACAAGGTTAACAATATTTTAAAAGAAAGGAATAAAAAAAAAGTAATGCTTTTTGAGATTGTGACCTTAAAAGCTTTTTAAATTGCTAAGAGGGGGAGCACTCTGTTCCTGCCAGGCAGCCCCACCAACCAGCAGGTCACAGCAGCTTGGTTTTCTTGTCACATCTCAATACCTTCATTTTTTAGCCTCTTACTGCTCTGAATCAACTGGGAATCTGCCCCACTGCATGTTTTTGAAGTGAAAACAATTAACTTAATTAACTTAAGAAATCAAAGACTGAAGGAGACTGGGCAGTTGGTTTAGATACACAGTGGTCTTGCATACTTATTTTGGCATCTTTACCATAAAGAGTCAACATTATGATCCAAAGTGGCCAGACCTTTCTGGAACATATGCACCAGACCATGAGTGACTTTGCACCTGCACACTTACAGGTCAGCACATAAATGCACCTGCAGAGCTGAGCCAAGTGCCTGGGTATTTAACTGCCTGTGCATTATGGAGGTACAGTACACCTTATTCAACACATTATTTTATTTACAGTCAGACATAATTTCCTCAGATGCTTTGGGAGTGTTAGACTGAGGTGCACATGGAGTTCAGTTGCCAGTATTTTTGTCACAGCTGACAAGGATTGCTTAATTTCCTTAATGCAATCCTTCAAACTTTTCAAAAATGAAATCTTGCTAGCTGTGCTTTGACAAATATAAATACACTTTGACAAATGTAAATCTGAGCACTAAAAGTCCTGTTTCTGTATTTCACAGGAAAACCAAAAATTAAAATTCTGTACAAATACTATTGTGTCACTAACAGGAGATTCAGGGTCAGAATTCTCTTTTGCTGAACTAAACCTTGCACCCAGTGAGGAGAATGGGCCTGACAGCCACAGCTTTCACTGTGAGCTGCCCTTTGAAGGCTTCCACCACAAGTACTGTTCCTGAGTTAAAACTGTCCTTTTGACTAAGAGAAGAACTTTAATGTGCTTGTCTAGATGAAGTTACTTGATAAACACTTAAAAATCAAATTTTGTGTCTTCCCAAGTCAATTAATCAAGGGTGTAATTTGGGAAAAGAAGCACATTTGGGAAAAGTTATGTTTCTACAACTGGAAAGTTTCTAAATACTTAATGCTAAGAACTCTTGTATTTTCTAGTGCTCCATTTGCCTATGGTTAACCACTGAGAAAAAGGAGAGGAAAAAATCTGAAAGGTTCCTAAGAGCCAAAAGGTGCCTCTGGCTCTCTGAGGGGAGCTGTGTGGGACATGTGGAATTACCACAGAGTGCAGTAAACTTGGAAAAGCTGGTGCCTGAATAGTGGGAATTCCTTAGTGCTGTTGTTACCTGTGATTTCTCTAACCTGGAACACATTATGCAAGCCAAAAATCACTTAGGGGAACACTTTTTGTTGGAAAATAATTTAGATCTGGAGTCAACATCTCAAGTCAATAAACTAGAGCAGTGGGGGAAGGTGTTGCCCAGAGGTGAATGAAGCCAGGAGAATATTGTCCAAAATTCCAGCTGCTGCTGGGGCTGGGGGGTTCCATTGCCCCCTGCACAGCACTGACATGAAATGTACCTGGTGGATTTTATTCACCAGTTTGTATATTGTTATTGAAGGGTTTTACAGCTGGAGTAGCTGAATAGTCAGGAGCTGCATGAGTGAGCCTTTTGAGATATTTCTCCTGAAAATCTGCTGTTCAAGACATTCAGCTTGTATCTAGCTCAGGGATCTGCTGCAGGAGCTGTTGTGGTTTGACACTGGCCCAGCACCAGATACCCACAAAAGCCACTCACTCACCCTCCCCTGCCACAGCTGGGCAGAGGAGAGAAAAAATAACCAAAAATCTGACAGATTATAGCACTTCTGGTCTGAAAAGAGAATGAGATAAACTGAGCTGCAGGTATGCAGGTAGCCCTTGGAGGTTTATGAGTTAAGGACCAGGAGAAAAACACACCAAGGGCAAAACAGGCTTGGCTTAGAGGTACAAAGTGACTTTATTACTAAAAAATCAGATGAGGATAATGAGAATTAAAATAAGGCCTTAAAACCACCTTTATTCCCCCAACCATTCCTCCTTCCCACCACCAGCACAGGGAGAAAGGGCGTGGGGGTTGTGGTGGGTGCCAGCTCAAACCTGGCAGAGCAAGCAGGCAGGAATGAAGGAATCCCAGGAACTGAGGAATCAGCAGGAATTGAGGAATGAGCAGGAACTGAGGAATGAGGAGGAAATGAGGAATGAGCAGGAATGAAGGAATTACAAGAGTGAAGGAATTACTGAGGAATTCCAGGAATTGCAGGAATTGAGGAATTACATGAATGAAGGAATTGCAGGAATTGAAGAATTGCAGGAACTGAGAAATTGATAGGAGTGAAGGAATTGCAGGAATTGAGGAATTGCAGGAATGAAGGAATTACAGGAATTGGGGAATTGCAGGAAGTGAGAAATTGCAGGAACTGAGGAATTGCAGGGACTGAGGAAATACAGAAATGAAGGAATTGCAGCAAGTGAGGAATTGCAGGAATTGGGGAATTGCAAGAACTGAGGAATTGCAGGATTGAAGGAATTAGCAGGAATGAAGGACTGCAGAAATGAAGGAATTGCAGGAATTGAGGAATTGCAGGAGGTGAGGAATTGTAGGAATTGCAGGGATTGAGGAATTGCACGAATGAAGGAATTAGAGAAATTAAGAAATTGCAGGAACTAGGGAATTGCAGGAATTGGGGAATTGCAGGAGGTGAGGAATTGCAGGAATGAAGGAATTAGAGAAATGAAGGATTTGCAGGAATTGCAGGAGGTGAGGAATTGCACAAATGAAGGAATTGCAGGAATTGGGGAATTGCAGGAATTGCAGGAACTGAGGAATTACAGAAATGAAGGAATTGCAAGTGAGGAATTGCAGGAATTGCAGGAGTGAAGGAATTAGAGAAATGAAGGATTTACAGGAATTGCAGGAGGTGAGGAATTGCAGGAATCGGGGCATTGCAGGGGGTGAGGGATTGCAGGAATTGGGGAATTGCAAGAATCGGGGAATGCAGGACTCGGGGCATTGCAGGAATCGGGGAATTGCAGGAATCGGGGCATTGCAGGACTCGGGGCATTGCAGGAGTGAGGAATTGCAGGAATCGGGGCACTGCAGGAATCGGGGCACTGCAGGAATCGGGGCACTGCAGGAATTGGGGAATTGCAAGAATCGGGGCATTGCAGGAATTGGGGGAATTGCAGGAATAGGGGAATTGCAGGAATAGGGGAATTGCAGGAATCGGGGAATTGCAAGAATCGGGGCATTTCAGGAACTAACGTGTTCCCGCCCGCAGACGCCTCCGCGCTGAGCTGCCGGGAGCTGCGCACCACTCGCTACGTGACGGACGGGCCGTGCCGCAGCCTGAAGCCGGTGAAGGAGCTGCTGTGCTCGGGCCAGTGCGAGCCCTCGCACCTGCTGCCCAACTCCATCGGCCGCGGCAAGTGGTGGCGGCAGCAGCTGGACTATCGCTGCATCCCCGCGCACACCCGCACCCAGCGCGTCCTGCTGGCCTGTCCCGAGCACGAGACTCGGACTTACAAATTCCGAGCGGTCACCTCCTGCAAGTGCAAGCGCTACACTCGCTACCACAACCAGTCCGAGCTCAAGGACTTCGGCAAGGACGGCGCCCGGCCCCAGAAGAACAAGAAGCCTCATCTGTCCCGAGCCAGGAGCGGCAAATCCAACCAGCACGAGCTGGAAAACGCTTATTAGGAGGTGGCTCTGGGCGACACGGACTAGCAGCTCTGGATGTTTTCTAAACCATCAAAAGGCACTCAGAGGCCACAGCATGATGTTCTGACTGCAGTAGGTTCCAATTCCTTCTGCTAAGCTGGGTCAAAGGCTCACATAGCAAAAATCGATCAGATTGCAGCACTTATGGTCTGATAGGAGAATGAGGTAAAGCCAGCTGCAGGTACTCCCTGGAGGGCCAGGCCAGTTTGTGTGTCCTGGACGAGCAGGAAGGCAGAGGAGAGTGAAGCTGTCGTGACAATCACGCTTTGCTAGAAATCATTCCGCTCACTTCATGTGAAAAGAACACTGAGATCCCTTTCCCAGGCCATGATGCAGGACAAGCTTGCAATTAGGGAGGCACCAGGAGAGTTTGCACTCTCTGAAGGAGCTGTAGAAAGTTTGGGGTAGCAGGGATTTCAGGTAATGGTGAATGAGGTCCAGTTGTTGGAAAATTAACACTCTAGTAGATGTCCTCATGCACCAAGTGTTTCCTCTCAAACACAGAAATCAAAATGTGACACTAGTGCACTCAGAAGTGTGACAAATCTATTTCATATTTTAACTAAAAGACTATGAGGTTGACAAATTCAAAACTGAGATTTGGCAACTAAACCCATATTGATTTAGGAGCAATGATTTGTTTTAGGGACAATTCAACAAATTCTCCTATGTGGAGCAGATTTATTAAAAAGATGCTCCTCCCAAACCAGATAACCTTACTGATGTTTGTCCTGTAAACAGCTGACATTATCCATAATTTAACATAGAAGATACTGATTATTCCTTATTTCCTAGAACATGTTTAATTTTAATATCAGCTTAGATTTGTCCATTTACATTTTCTATTCTGTAGAGTTTGGATTATCTGGCCACACACTCTATAGCACCAAAACTGTGCAAACCAAGCTCTGTGAGTAAGGTGGTGGTTCTGCATTAAAAGTGAGCCTCTGCTAAGTCAGGAATTCCTCTAGAAAAGTCTTTAGGATATGCAGCTTTGATAAGTCTTTAGTTTGGCACCTAAACTAAGTTTTCCTTTACTTAGCTTCTCAACACTCAGACTAATGCTTGTGTTTTTACATTAAAGAATATTGCTAGAAAGTGAATTGTCACATACTGTATACATCCTGTAGAATTTATGCTGAAATAATATAAACTGTGGAAATTTGCAATGTTGATAGATTTTTCAGTGATTTTATGTGGGACCAGAACCTAGAGAGAAAAGGTATTATTTCAGAGAGTGAATTGAGTATTTATTTTTTTTCCAGAAATTATTTATGCAATGTTTTAACTTTTAGAGAACTAGAAGTAATACTGCTTTAAAAATATTAGTCTGTTATTTTTGATTTTAAAATATTGTTAATAAAGTAGAAAAAATGACTAATTATAGAAAGACTCATTGATTTTCAGCTACAATACAAAGCTGATTTCCTGCAAAGCCAGGGATTTACAGAAAGTCATGGTGTCAAGTCCAGTTTCTGTGATCCAAAGTGTCTTAATTCTAACAGCCTACACATCCCTAAAGAATCTCCATCCTGAAACTCCTTGCTCTGGTACAGGATGTCTCTCATGGAAAAGCTCTTCCTGGGCAGATGAGCAGCTCAGAATTATTTCTGTATTCTCATTTCTGCTTGCCCTGGGCATTTCCTGATTTGTATGTTCACAACCAGACAAAGCCACCAAAGAAAACAATAAATCTGTGAACTGTCAATCAAGAGTTCTTGATTGAAATCTGATTGCTTCAGATTTCTTTTATGGAAAAAAAAAAAAAAAGGAAAAGAAATGTGGAATCTCCTTGCAAGTGCTGTCAAGCAACAGTTTAAAATTTTTATAGTTTGGTATCGTAAACTTATGTTCATTTTCATTTACTCTTTAAGAAACATTTCCCAATAAAGGCAGAGAAAACTGAGCTTGGGCTGCACACTGCATGCAGGTGTAAAGATGTAAAGATGAGCAGCTTTTTCCAGACAACCAGTATAGAAGTCGCCCTTTCCTTACTATGACTTGATACATGGCATAAAAACCCAAAATAAACCATTGTCACAACTGCAGCAACATTTTCCAGACTTATCTTTGACTTCATGAATTTGACACTTGGGGCTTGATTTTCAGAATTCAGTATGAGCACCTGCAGCACTGCTGAATGAGAAAAGCAGCTCAGTTCTCTGGAAAACTGTTCCACAGTCTCTCAAACATCCACAGTCAATGAAACTTTGTTTTTAAAATATTGATTGTGATTAACCAGTGAAAGTCTTGTCCCACTTCATCTCAGGCTTCATCCTGGGTTTCAGGCATCAGAACATCAGGCCTGCTTCAGGTAAACCAGGAATGTCTTTCTCCCAAATATTTCACCTAGAAGAGCTCCTCTTACCCCAAAACATGTTGTCATACAGTTCTTGTGTCTCAAAAGTGCCAACGGTTCCTGCTGTCAAACTGCCACTCAGAATCTTGCATTTTTCTGACTTCCAATGTAAGAATTTGTTCTTTGCAAGTCATAAAAGCTTTTACAAGAATCTCAGTGGGTGAAGAGTCCTGGGGCATTTTGGCTGCTGTATTTCCTCTCAACACCCATCTTGTTTGCAGTGACTTCTCTTTGGTTTTACCCCAGGCTAAAGGTGGATGAGATGAGCAGTTTGCAGATTGATTCTGTAATCTTACCCTGAAGCAACCCCTCCAACCACCACTTTTGCAATTTATGTTATCAGGAGAGGAATAGGAAATTGTGTTTTGCTAACAGCTGGAAAAATCAAAATACAGGATGTTTCAGAGGTAGACTGCCAGATTCTCCTCCCCCCCAACATCCATGTGGGTATTTTTCAGACAGGGAATTTGGGATTGTTCATTCATTCATTCATTCATTCATTCATTCATTCATTCATTCATTCATTCATTTTTTAACCTGTAATATAGGTGTGCATAATCTAGGGAGCAGATAGCATCCCTAACTGTGGGTTTGAGAAAGTGTCTGTAGGAAATTGGAGTTTCTCTTTTACACAAAATTATATACTTCAGTTCTTTTCAGAGAATGGACACTGTGCTCCTTCTAGAAAAGCATTAGATAGTTTTTCTTCCAAATTATAAATTCTTCAAATGAGAGTGAATGTCTTCATTGTCATTTTTGCAATAAAATAGCACAATTTGCATTGTTTAGGTGCTGCTGAGGTGTAAGGAGTAACAGGTCACTGCTTTTACCTTCCCTTGGCTGGAGCCAGCTGCCTGTCACAACTGAACAATGCCATGATGAGCAATCAAGAAAAGCAATCAAGTCACTTTTTTCAGACAGAATTCATGATTTCTCCAAATCTGCTTCCCTCCTCCCCCATTTTTATTTCCAACAATTTGTGCAGCCCGTGGCACATTCTCTACAATACACTCACTGGCTTAAAATAGTCACTGTGCTTACCTCATTTCTTTTTCTGGCAAAAATACAATTCTGCTATTATTCAATGAAAAATAAACCTACCAGCAGAAGAAGGATCTTGCTGCTGTCCACAGGGCCTCAAAGATTTTGCACAAAGCTCATCTTTTTAATTAGAAGCTGCACAATAAAGAGCATAACTTTATCCAGTGAGGTGCTAGGCCCAGAAAACACATCACATGTGTGGTTGAGAAAGTCAGCACTGTGAAATACAGAAGGAATAAACAGGTATTTTTTTAGCCATATGACATCAACTTATAATTAGCTTGTTTCACTCAAATTAGTGCAGCATATGGGCACACAGAACAACTTTTCTATAATAAACAGCCTCAAAAGCCTTAAATTATCATATAATATATTTATATGTAGCTGGAGTTTGGATTGAACACACTGTGCAGCTGTAACCTGAAATTTGATAAACTGGACCTCCCCCTGACAGGCCAGTAATGGAAGTGCACTTCTAAAATAACTCAGCTTTTAAAATAAAGCCAGCACAAATTGCAGGACTTGCAGCACATGCAGCCAATGTCACTTGGTCGCACAAAACAGAGCAGCTGCTCCCCTTGCAGTCCTACAGCCATTAAAAGAGATTCAACTCTGAGTTTTTTCAAGGGATTGACATTTTTCTTCTCAGAATTGTGGAAACAGTTTTTAACACAAATGTGGGAGAGTCAAGCAGCAGAATTCCACTGACAAGGCTCATGATGCCTTTTGCCATTTCATTGAATTGGAAACATGGGGCTTTGCTGTAGTTTTTATATTATTTTCTAAAATTAATTTTACTCTGGGTAGAGCATAACAAACACAGTGTGTCTCTAGACCAAAGGGAGGAAGGAATGCTGATTTTTCTGCCCCTGTTACCCACTTCTGATGCTGCATCCTGAACTGGTCATTTCTTTCAATCCTAAAGGCTTTCACTGTTCTTCTGTGAGAACAAGTTCTTACTGTAAAAAGGGGATAATAAAACTAATCAGTAAAACCTGAATGCAGGTAAAACTCATCAGCACATGCCCTGCTAATTCTGAAGTAAAAGTATAACAAACACAAAGAGAACGTTTAAAACACCTCACCTTTATCTCAGTGTACAGATAAATTGAACATTCCAGGGATGGGGCAGCCACAGTTTCTCTGGGCAATCTGTTCCAGTGCCCCACCACCCTCACAGTAAAGAATTTCTTCCTAAAATCCAACCCTCTATACCCATTGCCCCTCAGAGGCCTGCCCATGTTTCCTGCAGACCCCATTTGGGTGTTGGGTCTGCTCTGAGTTCTCCTGGAGCCATAAACATCCATTTCAGCCCCCCCAGGTGAGGCTGTGAGTGATGTGAATCTTTTTTTTTGTCCCATATTGGCCACTTAGATTACAGCTGACACCAGTGGGGATGTCATGACATTTGGGAGCTCACACTTTAGATGGAAATTGTGAATTTTCTTATGACCTCGAGAACACATTGATCTGTTCTTGGTGTCCAGAAGGGTAACACCATCATTTTCATCTCAGAGAGGAGTAGCCCCAAGTCCTTGACTCAGTCCTGAGCCCCAAATCCTTGACTGAGTTACAAATCCAAAGTCTTGCATCTCCCCACTGAAGATCCCACAGCAGGGGTCTGGAGCACTGCCCCTATGGCTCAAGCTTTCTAGTTCATGGCTTTCCAGGCAATTTAAATATACCCTCAAGCCAGGGAATAACAGAGTATTTATTTCATGGTTATCAAGCCCCTAAATTAAACAGACATCATTATCACTCCACCAACAACTTAATGCTTGCAACATGAGGTTATTTCAATTAAGAAAAGAGCTCAGCTCTGGCTAAATAAATAAGTGATGTCATTCTTCATTCAGACCTCCAGATTCTTTGGTGTAAAAACTTCCCTTAGGAGAGGCTTTGGGACAATGTGGCTCCTCTGAGCCTATTTACATCTCTCAATTTCTCTAATCTCTTCTTCCTTCCTTCCTCCTGCCTATTTCCTTCCCTTTCACTATAAACTGGCCAGTATTTAACTCTAATGCTTCCACTCTGCCCAACATGCTTTTAGAATTGGGTGGTTGTTGGTTTGTTGTTATGTTGGGTTTTTTATAACCAGAAATAAGGTTTAATTTAAGGTAATTACTTTCCCATTTGGAGAGTTTTGCTATTTGTAGGGTCTTATTTTTCCCCTAGTCAAATTAGCAGGAGAAGGAAGTTTTAAAAGTGATAGTTTTCTCCTAAAATTGTTCTTCAGATTAAGGGTAGCACTCAAAACCAGAAAGTTCTCATTCATGTTGAGTTTCTGCATGTCTAGAAACAAAAGTAGTGCTATCAGGAAATTATTGAGGGGAGGAAGAGGACAAACAATAACATCAACTTCCAGTGAAAATATGTGTGGATTTAAGCCTGATCACCAACTAGTATGCTCTTCCAAATAAATTAATCTTCAAATCAGAGGTGTCCAGAATCCTCCTAGGAATTAAAAATGGGCCCATTAGAAAAGATACTTTTCTCTAGAACTGTTTTGTTCAGTAACATCTCTCATATGGCACTGAGAACTCACAATCAGGCACTTGCAGTGGAACAACAGACTTTGTGGAATGAAGTGTTAATAAATGCAAATATTCAATGGAGCATTGTCCTTAGTTGGAAACTGGCATAAATACAGAATGCAAGCATCACACCCTCAGACAGATCCCTTCTTCTATTTGGAGTGCTGTCTGTCTAACCTGTAAGGATTTTAACCAGTTTTTCAATATTTTGGGGGTTTGGAACCTCAAGGGGGACACTGGATGTGTGCAGCTGGCTTGTAGCACAGTCTGAGCTGGCAGTTTGCATGTGAGCAATAAACTCAGCCCACATCCAATTTACTGTTAAGCTACACAGCCCTCAAATCTGTAATTCTGGTTTGGTCAGCAGTGCCATCACCCTGCACTTACTGAAAAACACCACTATTATTTTGAAGTATGTGCTACCTATAGACATGCCAAAGGACCTTGGATCTCCTTGTATTTCTCTGCAAACAGTGGAAATATAAATACTAATATATATTTAGAGTGCAGATAGAATGGCACAGGCCAAAGGGTATTCATGCAAATGTTTTTTATGGGTGGTCTATGGGGTAATGACAGTTTTGGTAAAACTTATTTGGACCTGGCTCTTCAGAGAGACCTCACACACAGGTCTGGTGAAAGGCTGGTCCAGAAAACTTAAAAAAAAACAACCCAAAAAACCCCCCAAAAATATAAGTAAGAAGAAAGTCAGGCCCAAGAGATAACTGCAATGGATATGGGTTCCTGTGGAGCTGCACTGATTTTTGACATTTGGATCCTAAGACAGTATTTAAAGGACAATCACCCAGATTGCATTTATGCAGTTTAAAAAAAGATCTCCTGTGTATGAAAGGCCACGAAACCACACTAATCAGCCAGAATAAACACATTTAGCAGTAATAATTCTTCACATCTGCAGCTCCTGGCAATTTAAAATTTGTTAATTTTCAAAAATTTCACTCTGAGTTACTGGGCAGTATATAGACATACTTAGCTCCAAGTAGCACATACATAAAGGATACAGATGTGAAAAAAATAAATGGAAGTAGAACAGGATAACTATATTGCAGTTGTGTGGCAAGGTATTTGTTAAGGAAGAAAAGCAGCTGGAATATTGGCAAGGCAAATCAGGAAAGCTGAAATGGGTTCTGAGTTACTAAATCCATTTTGTCTCACTGACCAGAGCCTTGAGTCCTGTGCATGCTTTGTGTTTTGTGTCCTAAATTACAATATCTGGCAAGAAAAGAAATTGGGTTTTGTCTTTGATCCTCAGTTAAAGCAGACTGAGAAAATCCTTTCATAATTGGTTAATAGTTCACGGGGTAAAATTGTTGTTGTAGCACAATCTGTGGGAACAACACAGGAGAAACATTTCCTGCAGAAAGAATGCTGAAGTTTAATTACTACACATCGCACAAGGGAGAATTTCAATTTTTAGGGCCCTGTGTTCAGGCAGTTACTAGGTAGCCAGCTTGTAGTGAATATTGATGCTTTGGTCTAATCTCTGCTGGGCCAGAGAACAGTGGAGGGGCCTCATTCTCATGATGGGGTAGGAGGAATGCTACACATTTCTTAGGTCTTATCATCATGTACATTGCTCTGCCAGGCAGTTTAATTAATAACTGTCGACATCTTGTCATTTATCATTTCCCAAACAGGGGCAAGTCCCTCCCATGTGCACCCTGTACAAATAAATTAAAGTTGTCTCCCTCAGTCTCACGGGTTTGCTGCTGTCACTCACTCGTGTTGTCCTTCCTGCAGTTCAAAGAATTGCATCTTATCTTGCTCCCAGGACTAGGCAGCTATTTATGTTCTGGAAAACAAAAGCACATGCAAGCCTGATGGATAATCAACCAGCAATATTGCTGGGGAAAATTAAATTATTGAATTCACCAGAAAGCATTTACAACAAGAAAGATTGTTTCATGAGCAAAGAAATACAGAAACACCAGTCAGAAAATTATGTCAAAATAAATTTTTCAATGACTTCAAATGTCATCAGAGTAATATCTGATTTTCATATCACAATAATAACTAGTTCAGTTAAGTAAATTGTTCATCTTTCTTTGGAATCACATGCAGCACATAGAAACATCCAGAATGGTTCTGGGTACCGTGTGAGACTCTATTTCCAAACAGTCAAGCCTAAAAAACTTTCTCTCTGTGAATGTTTTGAATCTTAATAGCAATTTGCAGGAAAAAATAATCCCAATGGAAATGAGAGAGGTAGTATGACAGACACACTTCCAAACACAATCCATTTTTGGTAAATAAAAATAAAAAGTTTAATAGAGGTACTCTATCGTCAGGGACACAGCATGCCAGGGACTGCACACAGGGAAACAGGAGCCCCACAGATTTTGTTATTTAAGTTTAAAAAACCCCAAACTGAACTCCATTACTCTGTACAACACACTGAATTGTGAGAAATTTTCATGTTAATTGGTGATTGCAGACAGAGCTCCCTGTCTGTCCAAGACAGATGATGGAGCATCTCTGTTTTCACTTTGCAGGCAGCTCTGGCTGCAGCAGGAGGGGATGGACTCCTGCAGGGACTGCCAGAACCTCCCAGGCAGAAGAAGGGTCCTGGCTGCCTTTAAAGAATCGTATTAAGCTGCAGCTCTCTAAGGTGTTTGTTAAAGCCACCAAGGATGATTCAGGCCACACTTCCATCAGTTAAGAAAATGGTGGCACATGGCAGTGTGACCCTATCAGGTGTCCCAGCTCTGTCCCTTACACTGACCCTACCTGCAGGACAGCTTCTGCTGCACTGGGGAATGTGTCTCTTTCAAACCATACACCAAAATTTCATGAAGAGAAGACATGCTCAAACACCAGTGCTGCCTGGAAAGGCTGACCTGGAACAGAGACTAGACAGAGCAAAAGGAATAAAATAGGAATTTGATTGAAAGGATCCACCTTGGGCAGTGCAAGAGCCGGCCGGGGCTCCACCCAAATCAAATCCAAGGTGGATCCTGGTCACTTGAGTTTTTTACACTTTTATAACTTTTGGTTCATCTTGGGGTCAATTATCCAACCACAGCCCCAGGCTATCAAGTCTCAGAGCCCTGGCTTGCCCCCTTTCCCTCACCATTGTTTCTGATTTTTGGGTACCAGTTGTTCTTGATTCTCCAGCTAGAAAGGAATTGTTTTGTCCAACTCTCTTGTGAAGAGAAGTTACTAACACCTAATATGAAGTTTCAGAGATACACACTAAGCAGCAGAGACCCTGAAAAACAGAAAAGCTAAAACCCAAGGCATCAGCAGCACACAGACAAGTGCAGACAAGAAAATTCTGCACCAGAGTTTGTGAGATCTTCTTGTCTAAAATGTCCCAGGGACAAAGAGCAGCAGGCATGAGATGGACCAAGGACAGAGCCCTTCCCTATGCCAGGCTGAGCAAAGCCCATGGCAGAACCAAGGCTCAGTGCTGAAGAGCTGAACTGTGAGTGCATTTTAATAATGGGAGATGTGGTAATTCTGGCCCCTTCTGGCTGCAGTAAATTGCCCTGTTTGGCTGGAGCCAGGCTGAAATAGCACGTTGGGCATGCATCAGGAAATTACCTCAGAATATACGAAGCCTCAGCCTCTAGGTGATAAGTAAGGGCCCAACAAATTAATCTCATCATCTGCATTCATCTTTGGATGCTGCTCTGTGCCAGGCCACAGTGTGTGGGCTGCAGCCTATTTTTTTTCATTTCTCTAACTTAAATTGGTAGTTTGAGTTACTATGATACAAATGTTCTATTCTGTGCTGTCTGCATGGTAGATTGTTCTTACTGAAATAGGAAGAATTACCATGTCATATTTTACAGACATGTGGACAAATGATTATGAGCCTTCTTTTGTCAACATATCTTGAATTATATAAGTCTGGTGAATGGAATTTATGGACATCCTGGGTCTATTTTCCTTTAATGGCAAGTATTTTTATTAATAACTGTAAATTATTTATTATGTCATTCAGAATCTACTCACTTCTACAGTCTATCTCTGAATTGCATTCCTCTCTGTATTATTAAGGCCTTTCAAGATAAAAAAATCACATCTAAGTGAAATGGAAAAAAAGAGTTGCCTTAGACTTATGATTGGAACTCAGGTATGCTATTGAAAAAAAATAACACATTACTTCACATTACTTTATAGAGAATAATCCATCCTCCATTTAAAAGAAATACATCTCTTTTTCTAAAATATTTAGTAAATTTTGCTGTCCTCTGAATGTTTCAGCAGCAGAAAGAACAGAATCATTACAACTCTCCCTTTTTTCCCTGACACATACAGTGATTGCTGCAGACATAAGGAGGACAGGCAAACTTTTCTTTTGCCTGTATTCTATCTTTCTTGTATTCATTTTAGAGATAGCAAATGGAGGATTTGGGTGTTTTCTCCAGACCTGTTATTTAAAAACTAAATGCTTTAAGGCACAGGAAGACCAATTTCTGTCCAGAGTTCTTAGACTCTTCACTAAATTTATGAATATGTGCTCAAGAGACAAAAACCCCCACAGATTAATGTGAGAAATAGTCCTTTTACTGCAATATCAGTCCTTAATGATTAATTTCTAATCCTTGGCAAATGATAAAAATCATGACAATACCCAGGAAGACTATATGCAATATAATTCATTTTCCAGCTCCTTTTCTTTGTTCTGCAAATAGCAGCTAACAATGTATTTAGTAACTCATCCCTGAATGGTGGTTACACACGACAGAGGTACCAAAAGTTAATTTTCTATTTGTCTCTACTTTCTAGAAAAGGGGAAATTATTCCTCTTGGATGAAATCTAAGGCATGCACAGATGGGAGTACAAGTGCTTTTTTACTGGTACAAACGTGAATATTTCCTTGTAAGACTCTATTAGTTTAGTTTCTTCTACCCTTTATATTTGGTAATAGACTTTTTACTCCCCAAAACCATTGACTCAAATGCCTCTCAAATAAGAGCACCCTGCTGGTCTAAGCCCATGGAAGGAGGCAAAAGTCTGTGGCAGATGACACAGAAGAAAAAAAGGGGTTTTCTTGTGCCAGTGGGGTGTACTGCAGGAGAGTTTGTGGAAAGATTCTCTCTGAAAGATTCCTCAATATTTTACCTCTACCCTTGTAGTGAAAGCCATAGTGTGTGTACAGCTCTGTTTTGGACAAATACAGAATTACCTGCCTTCCAAACTGGAGTCCTTAGATGTGCTAAGTGCCTAAGAGGAAAGAGGAGCAGAGAGCAAATGGCTGAAGAGAAAGATCCTGTGCAGCATCAATTGTTGGAAACCTAGGAAATTGGAAAATGTACATTACCCACCACAATTCATGCAAAACCCCAAGCTCCCAGTGATGTGAAGGCCTGGGAGTGACTCAGACATCCTCAGCCTATTTTCCTTTAGTGGCATGCATTTTTATTAATAATTGTAACTTATTTATTATGCCATTCAGAATCCACCCACCCCTACAGTCTATCTCTGAATTGCATTCCTCACATCCTCACAGCTGCATTCTCTCCTGTGCTGACAAGCTGGTCTTTGGGGAGAGGTAACTCTTACTCCTGCAAACACAGATCTAAAGGTGGTCAAGGTATGAGAACTTACAAATCAAAGATTTTTTTTTCCTTTGCCTCCATGGTTAAAAGAAGTTTAACACTTTACACTAGGAACAACTCTTCATGTTCTAACAGGAAATTCAATATGTTCATGAATGTTTGGATGGCTAAACAAATGGAAGCATTAAATGTTCACTATTTCTGCACAGTGGGTAAGGCAAAGCTACTACCTTAAAAGTTAAAAAAAACCCAAAATTAGTAGTCCCTTAAAATCTATCCACACTAGGATTTAGTCCATGAACCCCTACTGGTAAACCTAACTGATTTATATTTTCCAATGTTAATGTGATAATGAAGGGGGATAGTTATTCCATATATGAAAGTCCAAAGCTCTGTGGGACAGAGTTCTACACTTTGGCTACAAGGCCAGAGACAAATGAAGATTTTTGCAAGGAAAGGGGAGAGAAAAGGTCAGAAGCTGATTTATTCATTAGCCTGTACAAGAGCAGAACACTTTGAAATGGTCACTGAAATAACAACTGGAGCTATAGGGACTCAAATTCAACTATTAGGAAAAGAAGTTTGCTTTCTAATTCTCTGGGCAAGTGAAGAATTCAGGTTTAGCTTATGCTTGCTATCCTTCTGTTGACACTTCTGTTTGCTGAAATACCCTGCACAGCCTTGTACTGGTCTGGCTTGGTCACCTGCCAGTCACCCACTGGGGTCACAGTGACATCTCAGGGACCAGCAGCCTGGAGAATTCACAGTTTGCTCCCTGCTCCAGGACCATGTTGGTAGAACATTCTATTCTCTCATTGTTCCTCCTGCTGGCTCGGCTCCTGGGAGGGGACCAGGAGAGCCAGAGGCTGGGGACACACCCTCAGGGAGCTTCTCTTGAATGACAACCCAGCCAGTTTGGCTTCAGCAAAAATTCCTGTCTTCAAACCCTAATTACTGTGCTGGTTTTTCTAATTGTTTGTATTTATTTGCAAAGTCTCTACTGCACAGGGTCCTGTGATAAATATAATTCCACTCATGGCTAATTCGATGCTTTTTTGGGGGTAGAAGGGAGAGTAATTTCATGGTAAACCATAATTACTAGTACAAGAAGTACCTTAATTGCCAATCCAATCTGAGGGAGTAGCTGAGGCTTGAATCAGCCTAATTAGAATTCTACTTGTTCATAATAAATAAGTGGTAATTACTAATTGGACCTAGCCTACAGTATTCTAAAAGTGTGAATTTAATGTCAGTTTGTGTTTAATTTTGGCCATTTCCTCCTTGCACTGGACTGACAGTCCAGCACAGAGCAGACATCTGAGGCCTCTAAGTCTTCTCCTGCTGCTGGCTTCTAGTGGCAGAACAGACAACTCGACAAAGCAATTTATCACTGTTGAGATCTCCTGAAAATCTAACTCCAGCTGCAGGTGTAACACAAAGACACCTCCAGCTATATGGTGGAAAAGATGAAAAAATCCTTTTAGCTTTCAGGTCCCTGTTCCTCACCTTTTCTGATGAAACCACACTCATTTGCATATTAAAAATATCTTATGTTATTATTTGGGTCATTCATGTCTAGAAACCAGGGTTTCTGACTGCTGCCAAATAAAAATAGGAATATTATTACAATATACTGATATCTTGGCTCTGTCTGTTTATCAAATATATATTTAATCACAAGCATGAATCACATTCTGCCTGAAAGGAGGCTGCAGCCAAGTAAGGCAGCCTCTCCTCCCAGGCACAGGCAACAGGACACAGCCTAAAGCTGCACCCAGGGATCTCTAGGCTGGACATGAGAGAATTTCTTCCCAGAAAGGGTGACTAGAGCTTGGAAGGCGCAGGGAGGTGGTGGAGTCCCAGTCCCTGGCACTCAGTGCCATGGTACAGCTGATGAGGTGGTGCTGGCAAAGACCTCTGAGTGCAGCCTGTGGCCCAATCTCCCATCTTCTTCCCACATTTAAAATCGACATAACTGAGATACTCCTATAGGCCTGGAACACCAGCAACCACAAACAAACATCATAAAAGTAAGTTGTAATAAATCACCCAAGACTCCATTCTCTTCATGCAGGGAAAAGCCAACTCTTTATTCACACCATTTATTTCATACAGCTTTTCACAGATCTCGTGTGCAACTCTAATTGGTTAATAGTTTCTTGCCAATTACTCCATTGGTTAGTAAAAGGTATTTTATCTATCAAATTTCTCTACTCTTGGCTATTTTGCATATTCACTGATTCTCATGAGACAGATTTCTTGTTTATTGCAGGTACATATGGTTCTCCTACCAGAACAGCCTGTTGTATTAATTATTTCTGTGCTTAAGATTGTTTTCACATGGGAACAAGAACTCACTTAGCTGCACATAGAAGTGACAAGCTAGCTATTCATTTAGCAGAGAGCAAGGCCTGATTTTATCTTTTATAATTTATCTACCTGACTGCAACAAAAGTACTTCTTCCATGGTTTCCCCTCTTATTTTTTTCTCTAAGAACTCACTAGTTGGTAATATTATATTATACCTACAAACACATTTAACTTGTGTTTGATACATGAGTTCAGCTGATTTGACAATTAGAACATTACAGTAATAAAAAACCCAGTCAAAGATTTTTTCATTTCCAGTGAACCCTACTAGTCTCCTAATCTTTACCACAACTGGGGAACTGAAGATTTGTTTATTACAGCAGGCATAGGTGCAGCAGCTTTGGATCTTAGAGAGTCCCCTAAAAAACGGGTGAGAAGCAGCTGTGGGAACCAGAACAGAAATGTTATGGCATAAACCTGGTCTTGCAGGGCTCTCTGTAGTGAATGAGAGTAAAGTTAACCAGTCAGAGTGAGTGGCCAAGAGACAAATATCCCACCCAAACCCCAAATGTCAGGGTGTTCCCATCTGTCAGCAGCCCCACATCCTCCCAGCTCCAGCTGCTCACAGTATAACACAGACTTTGAAATCCTCTTTACCCCATTTTCAGCTTTTCTTTCCTACTTTCTTTTAATTTTTTTTCTTTTTTCAATTTTGGTTCCTTCAGAAATAAAAAGAATTCCTTGAGTGTTTTTTTTTTTTAGATCAGCTTCTGTTCTCATAGCTTCTGGGCAAATACTTCCTTATTTGCTAGAGGGCTTAAGGCCCTGGGAACCCAGCAAGGGGCAAGTGGAAGAGCTGCTCACACTCTCTTACCAAGCTAAAAATCACTTTTTCTATCAATCAAACCCCCCATGAGGCCTCCTTCAACTTACAGGCTCCTCACCTTTGTGTTATGATCCTGCCAGTCACTGTCATGGCAACCACAGAGACCATTCCAGCTGAGGAAACTGCTACTTTTTTGGGACAGCCAGTTGCTTGTCACTTTAAAAAGTAATGCATGCACTAGAAAAAATTTACCTTTTTTAAATCATGCATGGAACTAAAAAGAGCAAGACATGTAGTAGTCAAGAAAATATGAAAATCAAATTTTTTCTCCATAAACCATAACTGTTGTATCCTGTCACAGCAGGAACTGTGGTGCCTCACTGTCTTTGAGCAACAAACCACAGGAGTGACTGTCACAGTCACCTTCTAGCACAGAATTCTGCTCCTCACACACATCTCTCCCACAATAGCAACAATGACCTGTGAGAAAAATTAATGTTTCTCCTCGCCCCTAGACAACAATTTGGCAAATATACTGATAATTTGCTGCAGGGACCTGCACTGTATAAGTTATAAGGATAAAATAAAATCAAATAAAAGAGCCATAATGCTCTGCCTACAAGCAGGGAGAGGGGGAGCACAAATTCAGCAAAGCTGGAAGAGCCTCATCCTGCACCCAGAGACTCCCCAAGGCTCAGGGAGCCTCAATGTGCCCCCACTCCTGAGCTTGCCCCTGTTCTAGTGCAAAAATGAGTCTCCAAAATTCTCTTTTTAGAAATCCTGAGCTGTCCTGGCTGAAGCCATGATTTCCCTACTCCTGATGGTATCTGACTTTGTGTGATTTTGTTGGCTCTGCACCTCATCATTGGCCATTCCTACAAGAATTGCTCCAGCTGGGAATTTACTGACAGCTCCCTGTGCCCAGCTGTGGCTTCTTTCACAGAAAAGGGCTCCTGGCTGCTTTTTCTTACCCTTCAACTGGGGCATCCTTAAGCTCTCAGCTGCATCATAAGGGTTGGGCAAGCAAATCCTGCCCATGGGGCTGTAGAACAGACTATGGAAAATCCATGGAAATTCACACATTCACCAAGCAGTAGACAGGTGCTGCAATTCAGTTATTTTTAAAAATTATTTTTAATGTAAACCAAAAGAATAATGGAGATCCCTGGTAAAGCATCTTCATACTTTTAGCCTATATTATTTTATTTTATTTATTTCTAAGAAGGAGGGAAGGGGGAAGGCACCATTTCATTTAAACCTCAGCCACAACTTCCCAGTTTTTTCTTTACCCAGAATTGCAGGCAGACATCTCCACCTCGTGGTGTGAAAACGAAGTATCCTTTGAAAAAGTCTGAATTGCTATTTTATGCAAAGGCAGCAGGCTAAAATGACTTCTGTAAATTATTTTCCAGAGCAAACTGTGCTCGTGAGTACACATTTACACAAAAATTCAGGGAGGAAAAAGGTTTTATAGACTATTGGCTACACATAAACCAAGGAGTTTATATATGATAGTGACTGATTATCAGATATAAACTGATGTGATGATGAATCATGTAACATGAGGATGCTGCATTCAATTACCCTTTCTGGAGTGAGAGATCCACATCCTGCACAGCACAAACACTTTTCTATAGCCTTGGAATCTCTTGGAGGACAGATCATCAGGCAATGGAACAAGGAAAGTTTGGTTCAAGGCTTTGGCTACAAGCACCTCAAAAGGGAAGCCAGCACACAACCTCTGCTCTCACAAGCAGACACAACCTGCTCCCCTCAGGAAATAATTCCCTTTATTTCCAGGACACAAGCTGACAGGCTGGTTTGTGTAAATCCACTTTTCATGGGCTGCATAACTTAGAGTGTTCCAAAAGCAGTGAAACTGGTGCAATGAAATGGGAACTGCAGTTACATCACATTTCAAAATGTACCAATAGAGGGAGATACTCCACCATAACAATTAATTCCTTCACAGCAGAACTTCCTGGAAAAGAAAATTGAAACTGAACAGAAACAGAAAGTCATTGTTGTTCTAGTTCTAAGGTGTAACACAACACAATATGTTCTGTGATTTCAGCAGAATTCCCACAAAAATGGCAACTGGCTGAACTTGAATTACTAGACAGGATCACATAGGACATGTTTAATACTGGAATTTACTCTGATTTCTTCAAAACATTCTGTGACTACATTCCACATCATAATAACTTAACAAATGCTTTTATAATTTAGGCCAAAAAAAATAATTTTCCATTACAGTCATTCAAAAGAGGAATGAATTTTGGCTCCTCTATAAATCCTTCACAAAATTTTCTTTTAATTGCCTTTATTTAACTAGCTCCACTGAAGGAAACCACAGAGCACAATGGCAAAGGGTGGTCTCAAGAGAAGCAGTGCAGACCTCATGGCACTGAAGACATTTAGAAGTTTATCACTTGTCAGATAATCCTACAAATGTATTTATTGGGATCTCCATAAACAGATGGGATTCTTAATACAACAAAAACTCAAAATGAAAAGGTTGCATTCTGCTCTGCCTCAAAATATATGAACCACACACTGAAGTCTAAGTGTAGATTTGTTAATCCATATCCACAATGAAATAGTTTTAAAAGGCTGAGTGTTCTGCTCCTCTGCTCCTTGGGGATGCCATGATTCCTGTTTCATGTTATCTGATGAAAAGAACAGAAGAATTTTGCAATCTGCCAAAAGCTGAGCTAATTCTGCATTTCTCAGTCAAATGCTTTAACTGTTCTTTTGCTGATCTTACAAAATATTCTTGATTTAATAAAAGTTTTCTACTGCCTTGGACCTTGTTCAGGACATTCAGCTCTCCACAAAATAGCTACAATAGCATGCACAACATAAAGACAGAAGTCGTTAAAAAAAAGATGATTTATCAAAAATTTTTGGCAGATGGTCTTTCCTGTCTTAAGGATTAATGTTGTAGCTGAGACACTATTTGCTTTTATGACCTTTCAAGGGAGGGATATTCCTCATCTTTACATGGTGCTGGGCCTGAAATCCACAAAAAAGAACTTCAAGAGGAGAGACAAGCAAGGAATACAGAAGTTGTGTCTAGACTTCCAAGCCAAGATCTTTGCTCCCTTAGCACACAGCTGCTGAAAAAACAGAACTTGCTTTCTTCCTCTAATTGCTAAATTTCAATCAATATTATAAATATTTATCTATTCACACTCCTTAATAGTAGAGAGAAACCAAAAAACAATGTTTTAAACCAATTGTGTAAAAAAAAAATTCAAATTAAGTGGGAGCAGATCTAACATACAAGAACAACACATATGCATCTACCCATCCTAGAATTTATTGTGTCTGATTTCCTGATTTCAATGATAGCAGCACCCTATTTTTTTAGGGTTTCATGTCAATTTTTTAAGGAGCAAAACATTGTGTAACATTACAGCAGCTGCCAGACTGTTTTTTCCTTTTAGTATTTCTGCAAACTTAAAGTTGGCCTCCTCTTTCTTCTGCTTTTTGCTTCCACTGCTCTCTGTCCTAAGATAAATTATCATTTAAGTGTCTCTTACACTTCTTGATGTTTCCTCTACCTGAAGCAGGATTTCTTTTTTTTTTGCTTCACAACTGTGAAGCCATCAAATTTAATTAATCCCGGAAATATTGACTTAGTGCTAAGGGAAACATTATCATAAAATTAGAACCACTTGTGGTGGTGATGCCAGCTCCCCATCTGCAGAGCAAGGCAGACACTCTGTCTCAGTAGGTGCAGCACGTTGTAAGTTAAAGGCTTTGGAGCCACGAGCATTATTTACTCACTTAACTTCAGATATTCATGATACTAGTGCAGATCGAGGAGCTGGTTGTTTGGCATCTTCTCTTCAACACTATTTCTCTGACATTACATATAATTTCTGCTTCAAAATTCTCTACAAATTGACTGAAAACTTATTCTTAGAAGTTTAGAGAGAAGAGAGATGATATCATACAACTACGATATCACTGTTACAGAATAGCCACTCTAATTATTTTTTAAGAAGGAAAGCAGACTTCATCTCTAAATCTCCTTCTTCAAATTATCAAAAATCTAATACTGATTTCCTCCCAATACAGGCTTTTTAAACTCTGTCATATGGCATTACATTAAAATGCAAGTTAACATTTTGTGACATTTTGTCCAATATCTGACATCTTTTAACAGCACTCTTTAATCACACGGCTCTTTACCTTTCATTGGTAGGAGATATTTTTCCTTTCTAGGTACTCTGCCTCTGTTAGTCTAAGCTTTACACTTCTATGTTTTTATTCTTCCAGAATGCCTGAGAAAATTATTCACATAGACACCCAGAGCCCATCCCTGGGCCTGGCATTTTCTCCCCAGGTCTCCCAGCTGCTGTAGCCCCCTCTCCTCTCCAGGTGCTTGCTGTGACTGTCCTTGTGTTATAAATACATAATTTGGTACTGGCTTTTCACAAATATTAGGGTGGATACTGTATGTGTGGTGTTGAATTAAGATACAGTTTTTATTAGGAGTAACATAAGCTGATAAAGTGACTTTGTAGTGAGTGAACTGCCTTGGTTGGACACCAGTTACCAACACCGACCATCTGTAAAATTTAAAAACCACAGCCCAAATTAAGACTGATAAGAACAATAAATTAAACCACAGCCAAGAAACACACATGCTCTGAAAAAGGCAAACTCAAGGTGTGGGCATGTGAAACAGTTCTTGGAATATAGAAAATAGTTTATAGAAAAGTTTTTAAATGTATGAATATGAAATGGGCTGATGAATTTAAGGGGTGTCCTCAATACAGCAGGGGTGCTCTTGGCTGAATGCCAAGCTGTTATAACCTTTTACTTTATTGTTTGTTCTTATTGTCTTTTATTAAACCTGTTAAAATCCACCAGGAATGCGAACCTCGTCTTTCACGCTTGTCACCCCTTCTCCAGCTCTCCTGTGCTCTGCTGGGTCTGCTCCTCACCTGGGGAAATCTCAGAATGACAGGTAAAAACCTCAGGGATAAATCTCTGCCTTCCTCAGCTCCTCACCTGGGGAAATGCTGGAATGAGAGATAAAAACCTCGGGGATAAATCCCTGGCTCCCTCAGCCCCTCACCGCACCCCACCTCCCTCCACGCCATTTTCCCACCCATTTCTCACCCTGTCCGCAGATATGTTGACTTTAGGAAGGTTAAAGGTGGCTGCCCCAGCCAACAAATGGGGTTTGACAGGAGGGGCAGGTTGTTGTTGTTTCAGCAGGGAAGTGTCAGGAGAAGCGGCGCTCCCGGCCCCCGCTGCGCTCCGAGCGACAGCGGCAGCTGCGGGGCCTGAGGGCTCCGGGCCGGGAGAGGCCGGCACGGCCCCTTCCCACCTGCGGCTGGGAAAAACAGCGAGAAATCCGCAAATCCGGCAGCACATCCCGAGCACATCGGGCTCTGGGCAGCCTGAGCTGCAGGGCAGAGCCGTGTGTGGGGATTGGGGAGCCCCGGGGCAGAGGGGGAGTCCAGGGCAGAGCCGTGTGTGGGGACTGGGGATCGGGGCAGAGCCGTGTGTGGGGATTGGGGAGGTGCAGGGCTGTAGGGCAGAGCCGTGTGTGGGGATTGGGAAGGTGCAGGACTGTGGAGCAGAGCCGTGTGTGGGGATTGGGGAACAGGGCAGAGCCGTGTGTGGGGACTGGGGAGCCCCAGGGCAGAGCCGTGTGTGGGGATTGGGAAGGTGCAGGACTGTGGGGGCAGAACCGTGTGTGGGGATTGGGAAGGTGCAGGACTGTGGGGCAGAACCGTGTGTGGGGATTGGGAAGGTGCAGGACTGTGGGGGCAGAACCGTGTGTGGGGATTGGGGAACAGGGCATAGCCGTGTGTGGGGATTGGGAAGGTTCGGGGCAGAGCCGTGTGTGGGGATTGGGGAGGTGCAGGACTGTGGGGCAGAGCCGTGTGTGGGGATTGGGGAGGTTTGGGGCAGAGCCGTGTGTGGGGATTGGGGAGGTTCGGGGCAGAGCCGTGTGTGGGGATTGGGGAGGTTTGGGGCACAGCCGTGTGTGGGGATTGGGGAGGTTTGGGGCAGAGCCGTGTGTGGGGATTCAGTCCGGCCCTGCTCAGGCCTGGTGCTGATTCCTGTGTCGAGGCCTAAAGCTCATCCTGACCCCAGTGAGCCTGAGACTCAGGCACAATCCTTCTTTCCCTTCTATGCCTGTTTGCTGATTAGATAGAACTTTTTATAGACTAAAGACAGGACTGAAAAACAGTCTTGGTCTGAATTCATACTGAGTGCAGTGACAGACTTACAAACAAGCTGTGGATCTGTTGGTGGATAAAACCAGTGCTGAGAGATAAAACAAACAATGGGAAGGATTCCACTGATTGATGAATGGAAAAAGATATTTGCCTTTACAAACAAACTGTAGGTTTGCTGAAAAATTAAACTGGATATTGAAAGATGAAAGAAGCAACGGGGGAAAACTATGAATTCTATAAGAATTAAAAATTAAAGGGTTATACTTTAGAGGGGAATCTCAGGTATCAGGTGTTCTGGGAAGTCTGTGCCTCTCAAGTACCTCAGGCAGTGAGGAAAGAGAGAGGGAGATGCAGCTGGGAAATTGGGATGAAAAGGGAGGCTGCATCCTCCAAAAATCTGAGAGATCCCAGGGGAATGCCCCATGGCCTCTTCCTTTTTTCCTAATAAAGTTACAAGACTCCTCTGTCTCCTTTTTGGACATAAACCTCTGGTGTTTGTGGATTCATTTTCATGTCAATACAAAGCCCTGAGTAACCCACATTAAGTGAAGTATTACACATATGACAACACACACACAGAATGTAAATTAAATATTCTGCACTGGCAAAATGTTCTGGACTCTGATTGAGATTCTGCCAGTGCCTGAAACATTCACAAATTCATCAGAACCCGGCCTTTCAAAAAAAGAGCATATTGGGGGTCCTCCTCCTCCCTGTGTGTAAGAAATGCTTTTAAATGTTTACTATTTAATGCAACAGAGCAACAGATTTAAGTATTTAGGTGAGTTCTTCCAAGAGAATGAGTTAGCTATCATATATTGAGTATTTGGCATGAAAAATTAGATTCCTGTGATAGAAAGGAATTTGATGTTCAGAAGGATCTAAACCAAAATCATTTGATTTTGATGTTCAGAAGGATTTAAATGAAAATAATTTGATTTCCTGGAAAATGTCAAGTTCTTAAAAGCAACACATATAACAGGATAAACACATTCCCCACCTCACCCAGATTCCATGAAATTTTACAATTTTGAACTACAGAAAGCCCAAAGTAAGTTTTCACTTCAGCTCCTGTGAAAAATGAAGAGCTCATGTCTGTTAAATCTCTGTGCTCCTGAGACAAGACAAAACCCAGCAGCAGTGGTGGGAGAAGGGAGAGAGGCACACACAACGTGGGGGAGAATTTGAAATGGGTGCAAGCAGATTCTGGAGACACAGAACACATGCATACATAAATTGTCATTAAAAATATGGAGAACAACCTTGAGAGGAGCTGCAGTAACCCTGGCATAACAAGGTTTGGGGCATTCTCAGCTGCCAGACTTCTGTGAAAAAGGGATTGAGAACAGATTCCCTGTGAATGTCTTTTCAGCTGGGATGGCTCTAGGGTCTAAAAAAATCTGCTTTCTGTTAGGAAAAACTATAAATGTTCAACAAAAGATGAAAAACATGTCTTTCATTGGCATAAAATCAGGAGATTTCCTTGCAGGAGGGTGTACTGAAAATTCCCTAGAAAGTAGAATACAGAAAGTGTAACTGCCACTGGCAGCAAATCCAACTCTCAGCAAATACATGTGTTACAAATCTAACAAAACAAACAAACATCACTCAAAGCCTTGCATGCGTGTACAAGCCAGGTTTAATAATTTTTTTTAAACCTTAGGATTGGGCCTTAAATTTTATATAATTAGTGAAGTCCTTTCTTCTGTTTCCCACTGTAGTTCTTGAAATTTGGTGTCTATTGAATCCTGTTTTAGGGCTTTTTCTAAACCCAAGACGGAGAATTTTGTTAACAGTGCAATAAAAATAACTTCATAGTGTTACAAGGAAACATTAAAGACTTTTTTGTGTGCTTCTCTTTCCCTTAAAAAAAAAAATACAGACATTGTTTCTTTAAAAGGCTCCATCTGCAAATCCCATTAGATGTGCATATAAGGTTTCAGATGATTAATAGCTGCCTGCTTTGCTTTGGTTGGAGGGGCTGAGGGTATGTGTGTTAACCCCTCCCTCCCCTCGCTCACATTTCACTCCACAAACTTGTCACTGTCTCCCCAGCACAGTATTTAAAAAGTGTTTCACTCATGCCCAGCACTTCTTCACTTCACAGAAGCAACTCATGGCAATCCCTGCATAAATCTGCTTGCCCCAGTCAGGGCAATGAAGACCTTTAGAACTAGAGTTGCTAAAGCAGCAAACCTGCAACAGCATCAATCCCACAAGCAAACTGTTGTTTAGGGAGGAGGGCTCTGTAAAGTTTGGAAGCGTTTCCCTCTGCTTCTCGTGTGCTTTTGAAGGCTGGGCTGCCGGCAGCAGGAGCAGGGAGGTGCGGACAGGACCGGAGGCAGATGGATCCCAGCAGCAGCAGCTGCATGCGCAGCCCGCAGCCCCCCGCCCTGCTCTGGGGATGCGCGAGGAGCTCCCGCAGCGACCTGGCCGCAGCTCCGGGGCTCGGCCACTACCCCGCAGCGCCGCTCTCCTTCCAGCAAAAACCAGATCTCGCTGCTTACTGCGATTTCTCAGCCTCCTGCCTGGTGGCAGCTCCCCACAGCTTCCCGCAGGAGGAGCAGCACGCCCCGTTCCAGCGCTCCGAGTGGCACCTGGCGGCCACCGGGGCCACCAGAGCCACCAACCCAGCGCTGGCCTTGGCTGCTGCAGAGTCGGGGGGCAGCAGCCCCAGCCTAGTGAGCGTGCCTGTGGCTGCAGGTGAAGATGATGAGGCAGCAGCAAATCCTGCAAGTGACTCTGAGAAAAAGCCATCCAAAAGGAAAAAGGAAAGGGCAGGTAGGTGATATGAAATCAGGGTTGTGGTGGAGTGCAGGAGATGGAATGAGAACACCTGGTGAGTTAAGAAAGCAAGCTGATGAGCAAAACATTTCATAATTCGTGACTGGGGAAACTTTAGACAGTAACAGCACTGTAACTAGTTTTTCTTATTCTTATTCTTATTCTTGTTCTTATTCTTATTCTTGTTCTTATTCTTGTTCTTGTTCTTGTCTTTCTATTTCACTCCTGCAGATCTTGGGTTCTGAACTAGGCATTTCGCTCACCAGCACAATGCACATTTGCTGTAACTGCCCAGGAATCACATGGCATGTACACACAGAACTGAAAGTCCTAGGATGTGGAGTTACACATTCACACCTGCCATTTGTCTGAGCAAAAAGAGAATGGCAGAGAGCAAAGATCCCTCATCCTGAGCTGCCTGTAGTAGTTGGAAATGTCACACTAGGAATTTGACATCTCAGTTTATGGTAAGAAGTACAAGAGGCAAAGTCTTCCTTTAAATATAAATTCTATTTGGTCTCAATAAATGTTAAATATTTTAACCTCAAAACAGGATGTATTAAAAGTTTGCCCATCAGTACAATGTCCAACAATGAACATGGTGTCATCCTAGCTAGCAAAACACATTCTTTCTACAGTGTAAAAATCAATAATTTCATAGTTACACAAACTCTAACTTGCTAATATCTCAGATCCAAATCTGTGAAATATGCATAAAATTGTTTTTTCTTAAGGAAGCTGTTAAAATTCAAGATGCTTATCTAAATGCCATAGTATTCATTTACAAGCTACAGTGTGCTTTTTCCCACAGCCCTGCTACCAAATGGAGAATATTTTCGAGTAGCCCCATTTCACAGGCAGAGAATGCAGGGATAAAAATATTAATTGATTGATTTCTAAGTTTTGCAGACATTTGTGGAATGTAAGTTCATTTATACTGAAAAAGGATGTTTAGGCAAAATCTTCCCAAATGCAAAGAAGTTTAAATAAAATAAAAACTTAATAGGTGAACACTGCTTTCATTAAAACATCAACTAGTCATAGGTAAACAGCAGATTTCAGCTTAGTCACATTAGATGGATATCTTTATCCTTAAAGAGACTGATTCCAAAGCACTCCCTCTTCTAAGTAGAAGAAAAAAGTTCCTTTATTCTGTTTTAGTAACACTCTTCCCATTTCTTTTTATATCTGCTGCTGTCCCCTACACTCTTCCTTTCAGGGAGTTAAAGCAGTGACATCCCTGGGAGGTCTGGGGTTTCACCTTCTGGTGACACTGCAACCCTGGGGAGAGGAGCTGTTAAATTCAATCCAGCATTGAAGCTGGTTGGGGTCCTGGAGGAGAAAAGAAACAGTCCTTGGGAGAGACACATCTGCCTCTGGTTCCAAATCAGCATCTTTTCTCCCTTCCCTTCCCTTCCCTTCCCTTCCCTTCCCTTCCCTTCCCTTCCCTTCCCTTCCCTTCCCTTCCCTTCCCTTCCCTTCCCCTTCCCTTCCCTTCCCTTCCTTCCCTTCCCTTTCCCTTCCTTCCCTTCCCTTCCCTTCCCTTCCCTTCCCTTCCCTTCCCTTCCCTTCCCTTCCCTTCCCTTCCCTTCCCTTCCCTTCCCTTCCCTTCCCTTCCCTTCCCTTCCCTTCCCTTCCCTTCCCTTCCCTTCCCTTCCCTTCCCTTCCCTTCCCTTCCCTTCCCCTTCCCTTCCCCCTTCCCTTCCCTTCCCTTCCCTTCCCTTCCCCTAAACTTCCCTTCCCTTCCCTTCCCCAAACTTCCCTTCCCTTCCCCAAACTTCCTTTGCTCTCCTTTCTTCATTTTAAACTGGCAGTACAGTAGGAAAAAACTGCCCAACATGATTTGTCCTTTCATTTGTAATTTCTCACATTCTGTTGTCAAAACTGAAGCAGCTGGGCCACATTTCCACTTCTGGAATCTCCCAGAACCCCAAGCCATGGAGAAGCATTTTTTCTTGACAATACCCTGTGGGATACAGGGATGAGAGATTCCAAGCTGTACACTGTACTCTGCTCCCAGAAATACCCAAATATCCATTTTAAATTATTGTCTTTTGGAGATGCAGACTGGTGAAGCTGCCTATTGGAAAGGGACTCCTTCCTGCAGAGCTGTGATGAGCTCACATGTGTCCTGCATTAGTTACTTGTTCATAGTTTGTGCCATGTGCTGGAGGCACTGGAGAGCTGCTGCACCCTCCAGGTGTGTGTGAGGGCAGCAGGGACCCAGGGGAAGCCCTTGAGCTTAAGGCTCCCAGAAGCTGGTGGCAAAATTCCCAGCTAGAGATGCACACTCCAAACCCTGCTTCCACACTCCAAACTCTGCTTCCACACTCCAAACCCTGCTTCTAAACTCTGCTTCCACACTCCAAACCCTGCTTCTAAAATCTGCTTCCAAACTCCAACTCTGCTTCCACACTCAAACCCTGCTTCTAAACTCTGCTTCCACACTCCAAACCCTGCTTCCACACTCCAAACCCTGCTTCCACACTCCAATCTCTGCTTCCACACTCCAAACTCTGCTTCCACACTCCAAACTCTGCTTCCACACTCCAATCTCTGCTTCCACACTCCAAACTCTGCTTCCCCATTGCTTCCTCCCAAGTCACTTTTGTGAGCCCCTGGGAAATGTGGTAGTGTGTCTTTGCAGTAAGGGATGAGAACAAAGGGGATTTTTAAACTCTGGGCCAAAATATGGGGAGAAACTTCTGCAGGTTTGTTGCTGTACATTCCCCATCTTTATTTGTGGTTTTCTGAAGTAGCAAAAGTAGTATGGATCAAACCAGACTAATTCCCTTGGGAGGAAAGCAGTCCAGACTGGTCCCTGTGTGCATTACCAGTAAATGTGTTTAATTTCTCCATTGTTGATGGGCACAGATAAAACCAGAGCAGTCACAAAGCCCACAGTCACACCTCACAGATTTCTCCAGTTTTATTACTTTGACACCTAGAAGATGAAGCTGCACATGATGCTCATATTGTCACCATTTTGCTTATAATTTCTGTGTAGAAATATTTTGCTGGGACACAGAACTCCATTGCATACTGGTTACACACAAAAATTAAGTAATTAATTCTCAGCATAACAAAAATGCTACCAGTATGTTTAGTTCAGGTAATCTAGTAAGACGAGCAAGAGAGGAGTTACAGTCAAGGAACTCACAAAACTGAGTCCCTGAAAAACTGACAGTTTGGACTTTGCTCACTAAAAGAAATGCATTTTTCCTTGCATTGCTTGGAGATTCTTTGAGCACCAACTTTAAAAACACAGGAGGAAAAAAATAAAAATAAGGGAAAAGAAAAACGAAAAATTAAAAAGATAAAGGATTTAAGAAATGAAAAAGGGCTGCCACAGTCTCAGGCAAAGTCGGATTGTGTTTGCTTATTATCATAATTGGTACAGCATCATTTTGGCTATGGCTTGAATTTTGACTTTGAAATACAGATCTTGACTACATTGCAGAAATGTACACAAATAGCAAACAGGTTTTTCAGAACAGCACAATGACAACGAAGATACTGAGGCCAATCATTTACACAGACACCAGATCTGCTTGTAGTTTTCATTTAGCAAGGATTAGAAAAAGTTTAAAACCAGGAGAGTTCAAGGTGGGTCTGGGCAAAAAGCAGTTTCTCTGCTTTTGCTTGTTTTATTGCCCCACATCCCCAGTATTTCCAGCCCCTGCACCACATGCATGGCTGGTTTGTTATGTCCTGCACCAAAGCTGACACCATACACTGCTAACATCTGCATGCTGCATGGTAGATCAGGGAGCTGAAAATATGTATATGAGGAATAAAAGTAAAAATGTGGGGAAGGAAAATCTTTCAGTGCAATGGCAGCAAGGAATGAGAGCTTCTTCCCCACAGCTCCTGCTCTGTGACTGTGCAGACCCAGGGAATTCTGACACTCCCCACCCTGACTGAGCTGTGCCACCTCTGTCCTTTCTCAAAACCAGGGCTGGCAACACCACCCAGTCATGCTAAGCTTGAGGGGGGATAAAGCAAACACCTTAAAGCTTCACTGAGCACTTCAAGGAGTCATTTAGATCTCTGCAACTGCACATATTTACCCACATCAGCATAACCACAAATTACACAAGTGTGCTCGTGTGGGAAACTGAAAGGTAGAAACTTCCACAAACACTGAAGGGTCTAATTTTGGGAAAAGCTTGGATTGATGTAATAATAGAAGTACACAGACATTAAGCAGAATCATTATAGACTTATGTTTCCATAGTAAATAAGAATATGTCTTAAGTAAGTAAGAAACTGTGTTAGATAAGATGGTAAAGAGTTTTATAGTGTAGTAATGTAATTATATAGAGTAAGTTAGGAATTTAGGTGTTATAATAGAAGCATAATAGAAGCATATGTGTGTATATGTGACAACAGCTTATTGGATAAAAATATGTGCAGTGCAGCAAAGTTAAGTAAAGGTGATAGGTCAGAAAAGTAAAATAAACTTCATAGTAACTCTCTATTGGGTTAAAATATTCTATATGGCCTTGTAACAAAGAAACCCATGACCACTGTGGCTATGGGTGACTTCCTGCTTCTCTAAATCTCACAACCTCGAGTCTGATGCATTTTGAAACAATAAATCAGCCCTAGAACCATCATAATCCCACCCCTTCATTTCAAGCCACGACAATGTGCTTGCCTCTTAGAGAAGCAGACCTCCAGCAGCAAGGCAGAAAGCAGCAGCAGGTCACGGAAGGAGAGGACAGCTTTCACCAAGGAGCAGCTGCGGGAGCTGGAAGCTGAGTTTGCCCACCACAACTACCTGACAAGGCTCAGGAGATACGAGATTGCTGTGAACCTGGATCTCACTGAAAGACAAGTACTTCCCAAACCTTTGTCTCCCCAGCTCCTTCTTCCTCCCCCACAGCTTCTCCCTTATACTAAAAACCAGATTTGTTACTCAAGGTTCTGCTTTTGCAATGGCACAGAGGCATTTTAAAACAAAGCCTCCACATTTTTTCAAATACCGACTTTACACATCTCTGTAAGGAATTAATAAATGTAATTATGTTTCTCTGAACTAAAGATAGACTTGGTTATAACTGGTCTCTACTGAGATCTTGTTTATCATTGGTGCATATTGATCTATCAAGGTCTACATATGGAATATGGATATTACCTTAGACTTTATTTGAATGAATGGGTCAGGTAGAATTTTGAGGTGATAAGGAAAGACAATTATACAGAGTTTTGTGGAGAGAGGTATTTCTATTCTCTCATTGTCATCTCAGTCCAGGTTTCCTTATCAAGGCTAAGTGGACAGCAGAAGAATTGCATAATTATGTGAAGCAAATGAAAATTCCTGATGCATTAGATTGGATGACCTAGATGTTAAAAATACATGAGAGGCACTGTGCCTTATTAGACATGAAGACAGGTTCTAGGCAAAGCACTTGTACTACCTCTAAGGGTTTCAAAGGAACATCTGTGTAGAGCATTTTGGAAAGAATTGTTCCAGCCTGTGTTAGAGAGATGGATTAGTCAAATCTGAGGCTCTGTTCACCTTTACCTCTAGAATTCCACAAATCATCTGTCTACCCACATATGCATAGCTCTGCTTATACAGCTCAGGTTGAGGCAACAAGTAATTATTTTCTTTTTCTCACAACAGGTCAAAGTATGGTTTCAAAACAGAAGAATGAAGTGGAAACGTGTTAAAGGTGGGCTAGCAGTGCCCCCACACGAGCATGACACAGAGGATGTGGACTCTGCTGCCTCCCCCAGCTCTGAGTAGCCCCTGCAGCAATGGGAGAGGAGTTTGGAGAAAGTCATTGATTGGAATGTGGGAGCAACTGCTTGGAATCAGCCACACAACGAGATCACCCTGCCTGCTGTAGCCCATGGTCTTTAAAAGGTGCTTGATGCTTGAGGTTACAGAGGCAATTAAAGAGCACAGGGGGGGAAAAAAGCCAGAAAAAAGCCAAAGGAGGACATGGTTTTGATTTGTGTCTCTTGGACTGTCTTACTCCCACAGATGTGTCTACAGAGAAAAAAAACAACAAACACTGAATATAAAATGGGAGTAATGATGTCGAGATGCTCAAACATCCAGAAAATCCAGATTGTTAGTCAGCCTATGCAGCTGCATTCTCATCCAGGCTTTCCCTGGTCACTCCTATTCAGTCTGCATTTGGACTTGGCAATGCACATTTTCCTTGTGCCCTACTTGCAGAGAAATAAATACTTCGATAGTCACTGATTTTTCTTGCAAAATGAGTTGAACACCTGTATGACTGGACAATGAGATTACAAAATAAAATGTGAGGCTAAAAATACACAGAAGTCTGCTCACCACTTTCAGAAGAGATGGCTTTCACACTGACAGTCCAAGAAGGTTGGTGTCTTGTTGATGGCAGCAATTTGCAGAAGGAGATTTCTTCCAAGTCTATTATAAATCCTGAAATTAAATTTGCTAGATCTCAGTTTAAAATATTTTTTCAAAGCAGTCATTACCAAAGGTCCCAGCAGGCACAGCAGAGATTGAACTCTCAACACAACAGATAAAATATCACTATTTTGGTATTCAGTTTCCCAATAAGCTGCCACAGCACCACCAGAAGTCTTAAGAACACTTAGGAATATTCCCACTTTAAATTATCCCTGCTTTCAACCAAAACTTGTAGTGTATCAAATTATGATGACTTAGAAAAGCAGTGCCTGCTCCCATTTCTTGTATCTTTTGTTTCAAGTACTGATGCCATATTTTAAGCAGAATTTTACACTAGTGTACTGCATTATGACTATTGAGAATACTGAAACTTTGGTTTAAGTATTTCAAAGGTAACCATTATTTGCAGCTACAGCCTTTCACTTTACTCTGATGCACTGCTGTTGTGGTTGCATGTGAACTGTAGATATGATACAAGTTTGTATATCTGGATTATATGTTTATAAAGCTGTTAATGGTAATTTCACTTGTAAAAGACCTCAAATTTGATAAATATCAACTTTTTTTAAATTTTAACAGAGATGCTGTATTCTTTTCAAAGAGCTGCTTACTGTATCTACTAAGAAAAAACATACATTCCATTCCTTCTCAACATTCCAAACTCTGATTGACAGATGAAAAAATCAGCAGTTTTGAGTATAAATTTGTGCAAAACCAATTTAAAAGAGTATTTTTAAAAAGAAATTATTTAAAACAAAAGAAACTTGAGCAGTTTGAGCAGCACTGAGGAAGTGAATTACATCACTGTCTGTTTTCCCATACTGCACTACTTGCTCTTATCCACTTTATCCAAAAAGAACAGCTACCCAAAATAAAATGCCAACACTCCTCTGCCCCTGGGAAAAAAACCAAAAAATAAAAAAACAAAAGAACAAAAAAAACCCAAAAAAACCCCAAACAAACAAAAAACAAACAAACAAAAAAAAAACCCCAGAAGGAAACAGTATCAGGGATGTCTCACACAGGGCCTCTCCACAAACTTGCAGTCCCAGCATGGATGTAAAACCATGTAAATTCTGTGGTGTAACAACTACTACATAATCAGGTCTAATATTTAGGGGTATGCATGTTCTCTCTCTGAGCTACACCTACCCCTGTCTCTTCAGATCTTTATGATAAGGAAAAAATGCCCTCAGCTGTCTCCTGGGACACTTGTGGTAATATTTAAATTCATTTAATGGTACAGACAGGGAGTTATGGTCAGATCTCAGTTACTCCAGCAGTGAGAAGGGTGGACAATGACAGAACACCATTGTTTTGGTTAACAAACCTAATGTTGGGAACAGGTTCATGATCTCACTACTCAGGTGACATAAAACTAGTTGGCTAAAAAAATTTGCCTAGGCACAGATGAGAAGGTACAGTTTACTGTATCTTTAAGAACAGAAAATGTATTTGGCTTTACTTCTTGAACCTTGGTGCTTCTGATTAGACTCTGACTAAACTCAGTAGCTTGGCACTTGGCAAAGACTAAAGAAAGCTGTATTTTGTGAAGAATTCTGGTGTTCAGATATCCTACCCTCTTCTTCTGGGACACAAATCACCAGGGAGCAGGAGTTCTTTTTTAGTTCTGTCCTTGTAGCCTCTTAAGCCATTTAACAGTGTACATCACCTCCTCCCCACTATGCTTAGAAAGCTGGCAACATGCAGGAGCAGCTTATTTTGAGAGGAAAACTTTTGGGGTCTTGGCTACTGACATAAACCAAAACTGTCTCCTCATCCAGATGAGAGGCTAATAAATCTTCCCTTTCAAGGAAGCTGTCAATGGTAGCATAATGAATCCTAATTTACTTAAAAACTAATCAATGGGATCTCGGTCTGTACCCATAATTGCACCTCCTAAACAATTCTTGCTCTGAATTTTGAGAAATAAGCTATGAGTCACCTGTGAGATCTTCTTGTGCTTGGGCAGTTTCTTCATTAAACCATCTGCTCACTCTAAGATTTTAGTGTTTTGAGAAGGAACATTTCACTCCTGACATCAAAGCATTTGACCTCTGAACCTCTGGTGCCAGGAATCTTCCAGGGAAGGTCTGTTGTCTGGGAGCAAAGTCTTTGACCTGCAATTATTTTTCCTCAGAAATACACATCAGGCTGCATTCTCCTCACAGAAGGGAGGGGAGCTACCTGGGATGTTTGGCAATGTTTTCCACACCTTATTCTCAATAAATAATCTGAGCACACAGTCACCCCCTGGCATCACAGAATTCTGGCAGGAATTCCCCAGGAACCACAGGCAAGCAGAGCAGTGAGACCTTGCCAGTGCAAACAGCCCACAGGGAATGGGGATTTCTGTATAAACACAAAAATATGTGCTGGAGCTCTTTATATCTGTGCTGCTGCTTCTACACAGAGCAAGAGAATTGCTTTCCTTAGAGTCAGAGACTTTATGGACTCTTTATCTATCTAGCCAGATGCCAGTGGAGCAGAGGCCCTGATTTGTTTTACAGGTTCTGTGTCCTATTGTCATTGGATACTGCTGGGAACCAGGGAAAAAGCAGCCTTGAAGCCTTGGGTTTCTCAGCCTGCTCAAGGACAAGGAATTATAACAATGATTAAACACCTGTTGTTGATGTTTTGCAGAAAGCATATTTTCAAAGAGGTGTTGCCTTCTTGGACCAATGAGTCTTTTCTATTCTGTTTTGCACATATTACCCTATAAAAAGTGTAGTGTTTCTTTAAATAAAGCTCTTTTTTTGCCTCTCCATTGTTGCTTTATCCTTTCCACCACTCCTATAGCCAAAATGCAACATCCAGTGACTCCTCTGTTGTTAGTCCTCAATTTCTCCATGCCATTCTACAGCTTTAAGCCAGTGATTTTTCCAGTCAGTGGAGCTACTTAAACTCCAAAGATAAGCCAAGGCCAGTCCAATGTTGCCTTGAATGTCTCCAGGGATGGAGCATCCACAACTTCTCTGGGCAACCTGTGCCAGGGCCTCACCACCCTCACAGTAAAAAATGGACATGCTGTGAATAAGGAACCAAACCCTCCAGTTCCTGCTGTCTGGGAAACAGGAGAGCCCTTTAGCAAACATTCCACAGGCAGAGGTTTTGACTGGGACATATTCTACACAAGCAAAGCTTGCAAATCCTGCTTCCTGTAGAATTTCCTATGCATGGAAACAAGCACACACAACAAATCAGGGCATTTTACAGAACACACAATTTTTCAATTACCCCATTTTCTTCCCCCACCTCTAGCACTGCTCATATTAAGTTTCACCAGCCACTATCTCATATTTTGGATAATTCTCTTCCCTTGAGGAAAGTGCACAGCCCCTGCAAGAAGAGCAGCAGTTTCTGGACTCAGTACTGGATCCACACAGCTCCTCTAGGCAGATGGACAGGAAATCCACTTTCTTCCAGTGGTTACAGCAAAAGGGCTTTGTCTGACTGGAACTTGCCTGGCTGTAAAACAACCTCAGGCTCTTGCCTTTCAGGCTGTATTTGTGAGTTATGATGGGGCAGCTTCCCCTCAGCTCAGGGTCCAGGTGTGGGCTCCATCCCCACCCTCCCCAACAATGCCACGTTGTTCTGGTTTCTGCATGAAGGAGGGATTTTCATACAGTACCAGACTCTTACACCACTGCTCCCTTCCTCCACACCATAATTGTTATTTTATTCTTTTAAATAACTCTTAGACAGGGATAAGCTTCCAAGGTTGTCTGGAAGCTCCTCTGGGAGCAGATTGCAGAGGAGATAATGGGGGTGAGTAACAGAGAGGATGGTGACTTCATACCATGGAGGTTTGAGTCGTGTTTCTCTTTCCTTATTAAAGAAGAAAACATTTTTTCAAGGCTCCCTCAGCCACGCTGAATATCCCTGGCTTTGGAGCAGGAAGCAGACATGTGAGCTGACATGCTTTTTACAGCCTTTAGTTTTTAGTTCAGTGAAAGTTTATTATGGACCCCTCATACCCAAGGTTAATTTGGCACCTGGAATGCCACGTGTGAAGTATTTCCTACAGCCAGGAATTTATCATCAGGTGAGTGTTAGCCCAGCAATGCTACAGTGAAGTTGATTATTGTTTTTTCCTTTCAGTACTCACCACAAACATCCTAACAGTTTTATACTTCTATCTATTTTAATTCTATATTTCTATATTTTTATGCTTTTCTGTATATCTACATTGCAACACTTTCCATTCTCTATTTCTTTCATGAGAGATGATCAAGAAAAATGGTACAACTGTTGAGAATCTGCAGTTTCGAATTCAGAAAAAAAACCCTATCAGATCTAATTTAATTGCTCCATCCACTTTTCTTAGCTGAGAAGGACAGACCCCTGGTCCCAGTGTCACAAATCTGGACTGGAAATTATTTTCGGGTGAATACAAGTAAAAGTCTCCATAATAATTATCCAAAATTGTTTTTAGTCTGAAGCTAATTGAAGTGGAGTTTCTGGGGGAAATTGTAGCTCAAGAAGCCAATCTTCATTCAAGTGTACAAACACCCAATACTCTATTCTGTGATTATATCTAGAAATGGCACAAGGTATAAAATGAGGCCTCTTTTTTAAAAGTCCTGGCAGCATGGACTTGTGTCAGGCTACTTGCTGTCTTCAAGTCACCTGTATTTAGCTGGATTGAGTTATAAATTTCTTTAAAGTATCCCAATTTAAAAAATAAATCTATTAAAAAGAGGATAAAATAATGAGGTGAGAAATTGTCTGTGTCAGGAAAAAGTTTTAGGCACATCTCTCAGTGGTTTATTTGCAGAAGAAAATACAGACACAACTGGAGTATGTTTCACATTACAAGACTTAAGTGTTCTTGTCTGCACTGAAGACATGTTTATACTGCTGAGTTCCAGAATGAATCTGGTTTATATCCTGTGAATGCTCAGGGTCCTTCACACACTCCAGGCAGGAAGTCTTTAATGCACACACTGAGAAGACATTTTCAACTATTTAAATATTAAATAAATAAGCATGAAAAAAGTCATTCTACTGCAATAATTAAATTCTTCCTTTACAAGATTTCTGAAAAAAAAACCAAACAAGCCTCCCAATCCTGGCAGAGCTGTTTAAAAAGTCCAAGAAAGCCATAAGAGATACAAACTCAGTGGAAACCCATCCATTCACCCCTTTGTGGCACCATGAGATATTATTGAAGACCAGAGCTTCACAGTGCTTGGCTCAGAGACACTTTGTCATTTAAAACAGCCTAGTATCAAGAAAAAAAAAACCAAAATGATCATGTCCATGCATCCTCCTTCCCAAACTGGTCCAGGACCTGCCCAGTGCTGGAAAAGCACTGGTGAGGGAACTGAGGCATCTGGAGTCCTTGTCTCTTCAATATTGATCTTCTTCAAGAGATGAAATATGGCCCACATTATCTCATTGCTCTTACACATCACAGTTCCTTTTCTTTGTGCATTGTGAGAATTTCTCAGCCAGTAGCAAGATGAGAGAATAGCTGGAGAGGAAGCTGGGCCTGAAACTTTCTAGAGCTTTCAGAGCACTTGACAATATTCTTAGTAATATGCTCCAACTCTTGGTCAGCCCTGAAGTCAGTGATTGTTACAGATCAAAAAACCTCTTCCAACTGCAGTTGCTTTGACATCCTGTACACACATGAATATGTAGGAAAAATATAACTCACCATATGGAAAACAATGCAAGGGTAATGATGCTGGATTTGTAATCCATGTATAACTTCAAATATGGAACTGGGCTTGAATTTTCACTTTCCTTCATAGTTGCAAGGGCCAACTTGACTAGCATAATTTTTAAGAGAAAAATGATCTCTCTTTTTTACAGTTTTCTCTGCTGTAATTTTTTGTGTCTCTGCCAGAACTGAGATGAGGTGACGCCAAGAAAAAGGATGAGCTCATTGCATTTAATAGTATGAGGTTTCACAAATAAAAGCTACATTACTCAATTGAGAAGTAGTCAGTGGTATAAAACAGGGTTAAAGGCAGGTAGTTGTAATTGGAAACAAAAAGAATTAATTAATTTCTCATGCTGGTTGTCATTAGTGAACTGATCTGATTAGCCTTCCTTAGGGATGGAACTTTTATTATTGTATTGTTACTGCACTTTTATGATAACGTTAAAAGAACAAGATAAATGTTATTGGTAAAACAACATTGTGAAAGAAGTGAATTATAGGAAAGAGTCATTTGGATTTTCCTGCTCAAATCCAAGGCATAAACCTCAGCAACAATGGATTCAGCACTCTTTCCACAACTTTTTGATTTCTAGCACCACACTGAGCTCAAAAGGGTTTTATTCCACAGAGCACTGAATCCTTCCTAGTGGTGCTGTACCAGTTCAGAAGAATCTCTCAGACCTGAGGAATCTGCTGACCATCAGATCTACAGCAGTGCATTTTCCAGTCTCTTTTTCAGGTTCCATGCAGTCTTTGCCATGTGTCACATGAAAATGGAAAAGCCTTCGAGAGGCAAGGACAGTTCAGGTGCCTGTAATGCACATCTGAGCTCCTCATGTGTTTGACTGGGTGCCAGATTTTTGCACAAGGTACAACTGAATCATTTTGTGCAAGGCAGGCAGCCACAGGTGTCAAAGATCACCTCACTCTCTTATGGGAGGAAAATTTAAATAAAACTTAGAGATCTGTGGTTTTCCTGTATCCTTATGAAAATCCTTTACCTATGCTGCCAGGAATGCCATGGCTGCTATCTGGAAAGCAATAGGAAGATATGATCCATTCTGTCTCCTCACTCTCCCTGCAGCAGAACTGGACCAGAATCCCCTGTGGTGCTCCCAGTGGTGTCTGCTCCAGTGTCTCACTGACACAGAATGACCTAATTTGTTATGGCTGGTGAGAACTGAGAGAAATTAAACCCAGGGTCTGTAGTTAATTGGGGTCAGGTTGAGATGATTTATGACCTGAGGAATGTACTCACTCTTTACACTATCATACAAACAGCACTATCAATTGGACTCAGCAACCTTTGGAATCAAATTGAAATTGGGATTTTCCAGAAAATGAGTGGTGGCAGAGGCAGGACCCATGGGAGCAGGCAGGCTGGTGGGCAGCTGAGGCTGTATCTGAACACAAAGCCAGCTTCTCTTCCCACACTCTTGATCAGCTACCCTCCAAGTCCTGATTGATTGTGATTCAGAGGAGAGATGGAAGAGGTCTATGCCAAGGAAATTTCATCTGTCTGGAATCTGACAGGAGGAAAAAAAAAAACCCTTTGAAAATTTCAGAGGAAGCTGGGATTTGTCCCAGTTACAGTGTCTCTGTGTTAACTCAGCCAGCTCATGTTAGCAAGTTAGGCTCACTGAAAAATAGTGGCAAATGCTTTTCCATCAGTCAAGAACCTCGAGTTTGGTCCCAAGTCATGCAGTGCAGTGCAGCCCATGACCCAAAGAGCAGCAGCCTTCAGCAGGTTCCCCCAGGCCTTCCACAGGATATCTTAAATTAACATCTTTCTTTTCTTTGTGGACTTGAGTACAGCATTAGAGAAGAGTTACTCAGTTTTCAAGTTCAGAGCATTTTATCACACTTCAGCAGTTAAGTTGAACATTAAAATAGAGCTATTCAATGCTGCTTTTCTTTAGGAAAAAATCAGATTCTTTTTCTTCCCTAATTAGGACTCTGCTTCTTCATTTTTCCTAACTCTGTGTCCTGTTTTTGATTACACAAGATTCAGCCATTCTTGTCCTCACTGAAATGAGTGACTGACTGTGTTTGTTTTTTTGTTTTATTTTTTAAGTAGAAAAATCATCTCTGTGCTGCTGATGGCTAACAAAATAGGCAGAGAAAGTGGAGGAGAGTAAGAAAATTTGCTGCAGACCCAGGAGTGGAGGTTATAAAAACCCTCTCATGGGTTTCTGTGCTTCTTATTGAACTCAGTGAGTTTTGCTCACACACACCTTGACCTGCCAGCTCAGTGAAACTGCATCAACCTTTACCTTCCTCTTCCCTGAGAGTGTCTTTGCATTGCCCAGGGATGTGAGCTCAAAACATGTAAAGCTTCTTAGGAAAAAGAGTGGCCATTACAGAAAGGTGCAAAATGCTGTGTAAGGGCAGGGATGATTGACAATGCACAAACCAGTCTGGAATTTTCTCTGCTGCATCCCAGAGCCTTCATCCCAGTGCTGGAAGAGCAGGAGAGTGTGGACACTGCTGAAGGCTCATGGGGAACCTAATCTGGTTTTTCCCAAGGCTGTTGACTTTTCTCAGCTCCAGCCTGGATCTTTCCCAGACTGGGAATCTTTCTGAGAGACAAAACAAAAAAAGGTAGAAAGAAAACACAGATTGACACCTGGTGTTGACCACTGAGCTGTGTGAGTGTCTCATGATATTTTGCATGTTTTCAAAGAGGTGTTGCCATCTTTCACCAATGAGTCTTTTCTACTTTGTTTTTCGTGATCTCCCTTATATAAATGCCATGGCTTTTCATAAATTCTCTTCTTGCTACTTGGAAGAGGAGTTGTATTCTTTCACCACTTCCCAGCCCCACAGTGACAGGAGAGCATCAGGCTGAGCCATCCCTGCACCCAGTGGACCCAGAGAGCTCCAGCTGCAGCACAGAAACTCCAGGAATGTGCCTTTGCCCTTATAAATCTGACTGGCTCTCATCTGTGGGGCTGGCAGTGATGCAGAGTGTGGCAATCTCTACATTTGGCAGAGCCTTTGGTACCTGCAGTGTGACCCAGGCAAGCAGCCTGCAATAACACTGGGTATTTATTCAGCTGTGCCTCTCCCCGGGATCCTGGGGAGAAAAGGTATGTCCTGCCTCTTTAATCACTTCATTCTTTGCTGGAGTAAACAAGAGGAGCCACGGGGGGTTGTCTTTGCTTGTGAGGTTCTGCTGTGAGCAGGATTTGCTGCAAGAGATGCCTTCACTGTTAGAGAACAAAGTTCTCACCCTGGAAGGAGGGAAAGATGAGCTGGGGGACTGCAGATGTTAGAGTTCAAAAAAGGACTGAATAATGGTCCAAACAACTGCTTCCCATCCCTACTGACAGACCAAGCAGCATCCTAACTGTGCTGCACCCAGGGTGGGACAATTTGTTACAGACCCTGGAAAGGGTGGGGAGCAGAGCAGTGAAAGTTCAGAGCAGCCCAGGGCTCTGCTGAGCTTCTGCCTTTGTGCTCTGGGCTTGGTCAGGCCTTGTGCTCCACCAGCTCTGCAGCTTTCAGAAGGGGCCTCTTAGGAAGGGAAGCACTCTGAAAAGGAGAAAAAACTCTTTAAGTAAAAAATACATTAAATAAATAAATAACCAAAACAAAAAACACACAACAAACAAACAACAAAAGCTAAACAAAACAAACAAAGCAAACAAAAAACCAACAACAAGAACAACAAAAAAAACCATGAGAAGAATCTGAAAAGCATTTTGCCAATTCACTACCATGAGTTTACACTAAAAACTCAAACAGAAGTCACTGATAGGTTCTTTCAAATATTGCCAGAATTGGTTGGGAAATTTGTGTCTGTTTTCCTTTTTCTTGTAAGCAAGACCCGAAACACTCTCACATGCTGACAATTATTATAAGGAAAAATAAAGGTTTATTTCCAAAATTTGGGTTGTTTTTTTTTTTTTTTATTTAGGGCTACTAAGAAAGAGTAGCTTCAGCTGAGCTCAGGCTGAGGAATTTTCACACTGTTGCTGCCCTTTGCACAGAAGGTGAGGAGGAAAGGAAGGATGGGAGCTGTCTGGGCAGGCAGAGGAGCAGGAGTGCAGCTGAGCAGGGGGTGGCTCTGATCTGTTCCTCACCTGCACTCCAAAGCATCCCAATCCCTGGCAGGGCACAATCCTGGCCAGTGGCATGTGAAATGTGAAAGGACAAGTGTCTTTTATTAATATTTACAGTCAGGTTACTTGCCCCACATGAATATATCCATAGGCAAAAAAAGGAGACACGACTTGTTTCTTCAGAACCAAGAGTGGACAGTGTTGTATTTTAGGCTGTAGGTGAGCAGTGAAAAGGATAATGCAACATAGCTCCTCATGCAATGGAGAAGCAAAAAGAAAAACGAGAGCTTTATTTAAAGAAACACTATACTTATATAGAGTAGGTTGTGCAATACAAAATAGAAAAGACTCATTGGTCCAAGAAAGCAACACCTCTCTGAAAACATGCTTTGTGCAAAACATCACAAGACACTCACACGGCTCTCACACACCCTGCAGGTGTATAATCACTGTTTTAAATTCTTGTCCTTGTCCAGCCTGAGAAAGGCAAGGATTCAAGGCTGCTTTTTCCCAGCAGTATCCAACGACAGGACTACTATATTTTTACAATTGTAATTTTGATTTTGCAATTGTAATTTTAAGTCATTTATGTGACTTTAAATGGCTTTTAAACAGTGAATTTTAAAATTAATTTCATGTATAATACCTTCTATGTTTGTTGATCTTTATGTTTTCAGTCTGAGCCCCACCTCAGCTGGGGCTTCACTCCAAAAACTTCGAGTGCTCCAAATGGATCCCTCACTCCTTCCCCTCACTAAGTTCTCCCTGTTTTCAAGGAAAACAGTTTTCAAAGAAAAGAAGGTCAAATTCTGATAAAGTAAGATCCTCTTTTCAGACTTTCAGGATCTGCAGTTTTAATGTAATGGTTACTACAGGCAGAAATATCAGGACCTGCAGCTCGATGACCTTCCAGTCCCATGGCAGGTTCTTCAGAAAACAAACTTTCTCAAATTGTACTTCCATGGATTTTTATCACCACTTTTAAAAAGGGCAGAGGTTACACATGTTTTTCACACAGTCTTTCAGTGCATTTAAGCTTCCTCCCCCCATCCCTTTTCCACTTACATGGAATAAAAAAAAGTCAGAGATAGCAAGTGAAGAAAAGTAAAAAGGGATAAGTGTCCCTGGGGGCAGATTTGCTGTATTACTTACAATACTTTTAAAATTGAAAATGTGAAAACACATTTGAGTGATACTTCTACATGGACATACTTAGCTCCTTTGCTGTGATTTATATGCAAGAATGAAGTCTATATTGATTGATCAAGATAGCTCTGGATAACAAATTTTCCTAGATACTAGACTTACTTTGCATCACTGAATTTCTCTTCATTTTTAGATAATGAATGGGGATGGCCTAGCATTTAAAAAATAATAAAGTAATTGAATCAAATTAATCTTAGCTGGAATTTCATGCATAGCATATTCTGAATTTTCTGATTTCTAGGAGCTCTGTGTTAATAACTTCTTTCAAGATGCATTTCTAACTTTGTTTTATTGAATTTCATTCCTGGGACTGTTGGATCCCCATTTAGCTACTCAGACATATCAGAAATTGCACTGATGTGTCAGAAGAAACAAGGCAGAGATTCTGCTTTTCTGTCTTCTAGTCTTAGCAATCAATCAATCAATACTATCTATAGGTAGACAACAGAAAGCTGATTTTTTGGACCAAAAAAGAACTCTATGAAAAACAGTTTAATTTTTTTCCCCCAAATTTACTTGGGTGGGATATTTTGAATTTGGGTACCAGGAAACCCTTTTCTTCCTAATGCACTTCTGTGTCCATCAGATTCACCTTCTGCACTGCCCCAGGCTCAGGATGCCTTGCTGACTGAGGTTTAAAGTCCTTCTTTGGTAAAAAAACAGCTGAGTGGTAATTCTGCTAAACACTGTGCACCCACTGCTTGGCAGGGGAGAAATCAGCTCAAAGCCCTGCAGGATGAGCCTGTCCCTGGAGCTCCATTCCTGACATTCCTGGATACTCCAAAATCTATCTGAGAACTCAGCTGGGTCTGAGCATCCCACCCCGGAGCTGCTGCCACATCCTGCCCGGCCCATTGTTGGAAAATGACACAAAACTTAATTTTTTTGGTAACTTTAATCAGTCTTGTTTGTCTTTGCCTTGAGGAAAAGGAACTGAAGTATCTTTTCAAAGGAGGGTTTCATCACTCAAGGTGTGATGAGCAGAACCTCTCAGCAGACTGAGAAGATACACAAAAGATAAAAACCATTAATGAACATCAACCCCAGACATCACCCCTGGCATGGTCAGTCTGGGAAAAGAGAGAACCAAGAATGAGAAGTGAAATAACATTGAAGGTGAAGGGATCAATAGTAAACCAAATACCACAAACTGTGTAATTTGGGACCAGTGAACACTGAACCAATGAATTTCCTGGGTTTTGACTGTATAAGTACAGGAAAGTCCAGTGAAAACCTTGTGTGATGGAAGGATTTTCTCTGCACAACCCGTGCTGTGTATGGGTGAAATTATTTCTGTTGCACACCCTGGCCAAAATAAAGTAATGCCTTCATTCTCTAACCCTAGAAATTGTTGTTGGGGGGGTTTGTTCTTCCTGCAGTTTCTGTGACTCCTCCCTGCCCAGCACTTGCTGGCACGTGGCAGCTGAAGGGTTAAAAGTCTGCTCCGAGTTTTTTGTGGCTTCTTTCCAAAAGGTTTCAGTTAACACCAAAGGTCTCCTTATAGCTCGCTCACTTTAATAGATTTTTCCCATTGAGTTCTCACTTTATAGACTATCATTTCCTTTTCTGCAGGGGAGCTATTTTCTGGGTCACTGATCCAACCAACTTAAAAGGGATTTCATTGATTAGATTTTATTGGTGGTTACCTCAACCATAATGGCCCAAGTTGCTAGTACCTGCTAACAGCTGTGGGTCTTGCCTTGGTACCCTGGCTCTGCACACTCTTCCACAAGTGAAGTTCCTCTCTCCTGCCTTGACTGCTGGATAATTACTTAACCCCCTTTTTAATTCTTACTACCTCAGTTGTTTTTCACATTTCAGTGCCCCAGATCAGCTGCATGGTGAAGTGTTCCTGACAAAATCCCCTTTGCTGAGGGTGGCACCTCGCTCCTCTCCTTTCTCTGTTTGCCTCTGGTCCCTGCAGCCACACAAACCCCAGCTGAAGCTCTGTATCCCAGCTGGGAGATCACTTTCAAAGCAAAATGAGTAGAGTGTTTTAAAGAAGGATTTTTTATTTTTTTAAGTGAAAATTACCTGACTAACACTGAAGAGTCCTCCCTTCACACTCTTGACTTTTGATGCTTCTGTGTTTTCCATTGGTGGGTCATGTCTGTTAGAAACACAAATTGATAATCAAAATAGGCATTTCTTCAAATGCCTTTCAAAAAGGTACTCCTGGCTCCAGAGCAATGCAGAGTCCATGCTCTGAGTTGTTTTCTCAGCACTGTGCTCTTTGTGCTGCTCCAGCTGTGATCCTCTTCCAGCCTTCCAGACCTTTCCCTGATCCATAACACTTTGCAGTGATGGCCTGTGCACCTTTCACTACCTTTGTTTTAAGGGGTAACAGACAGAATTTAAGGAGAAATTGCTGTGATTTCTGCCATTAGAGCACTGAAGGTGCCAAACTATCATAAAGCAATTACTGCAATTTTAATTACTACAACCTCCATTGCAACAGAATTTAACCCAATACTTTCCCCTTTGTGGTGCACTCTGCTGGCTCTAATTCATTGTGTCCCCAGTGTCTATGATGTCCACAAACTACCTTGCTCCTCTGCAGGTGAGAAACTGAGGCACAGAAGTTTCCAGCTCACCCAGATCCAGCCAGGATTCCTGCCCCATCTCTTCTGCCAGCCCCACACACTGCAGAGCTGCACATGTCCTCGTCTGCTCTCAGGGACACCAGACTAAGTTTTTTGGGTTTGTTTCTGAGTTTCATAATTGTGCAGTGAAGTAAAGTACCCCAGTGAAACTACAAGCCAGGCTAAAAAATTAAGCAGAAGAGGTGATACTACACAGTGTAAAATCTATGAGTATCAGCAAGTGAAGACTTCTCTTCACAGATTTTAAGAAAAGGACTTTTCAGAGCAATAATGCAAGTGATTTGTAACTTGCTACTTCTAGGTGCATTTCCTTTGCTCTGACATAGCTGCTGTCCTGCCTAGAAGCTCCATGCTTCTCTTTGTGCTAAACAAAGTGCAATGGCCTTATGAGAAAGGATATCATTTTCTTCCAGCTTCTTTAGAAAACCATCTCACCAACAGCCCAAGAGAGTGTACAGAATGTTGAGAACTCTCAGAAAGGAACAGGAACAGTGGCCAGGCTGGTACAAAATTGGTTCCATTGCCAGTGCCAACCTCTCTGCTTCTCTTATTTCTGGAATCCAGTCCTGAAGCCTTTCTGCTTCCTGCAGTCATGGGGAGCACTAAATGTGATCTTGCAGCTGTGGAAACTGAAGTACAGAGGAACTCCCTGTCATTCTCTTTCTGTCCTTTCACAGCACACAGGGAGAAGGAGCTGAGGGTGACAGCCCATCCCCTTTTCCCTACAAGTCATAGCCCTTCCTCTGCTCTTCCTCTCCTGAGCAGAGATCTCTCTCTTTGCTCTCCCAGCTGTCCTGGTACATTATAGCCATGTGACAATCAATTAACTGCACACTCTATCAGAATAAAGAAGCCACCCAACCTTATATAACTCTTTTTAATTGTTTTCTTACATTATAGCATTTTGCTAAACTTATTCTGCCATAATTCACATAATTTAATTTCTCAAAGTGCTAATAAAATAATTGCTTCCTTCCTGTAGACAGAGTGCCTGAAATGTCTTCTCTCATTCAGAACATTATAAAAAGTGGCTGTCATGAATGCTTAAAAGGGCTGTTTTATTCACAAGACTTGATACCAAATTGTTCTCTCAAACCCTGTGTTGTGTCTCAGCCACAAAGGTGCAAGAAACCTCCCCAGACACTTCCTTGCATGCTGGGACTACCTGCACTGGAGAAAGTCATCTGGAGTTGAAAAGCATGGCAAGTCTCAAGATTAAAATTCTGTGGGCCAGTGGAAATCTCCTGTCCTTTTGCTCTTACACAACAGCTTGAAAAGTAAACACAGAATTCAAATGACAAATAAATAACTCATACCATAAATAACTCATCGCCATAGATCCTCTTGCAGAAAGGGGCTGAACAAAAGTAACCTTTGTGATTTACATATTTAGGCTTGAGAAAGAGAACTTCCTACCAGGAGGACATTCTGTGCATTTCAAACCCATGTCTGTGATTTAAACTTCCCTACATTTCTGCGAATCACATCCACCCTGTTTCTGGACTGAGTATGTCACATCCAGTTCTGGGTCTCATTGGGCACAACCTTTCTTTTCTATGCTTTTTGTCTCAAAATTAATTAGGATGGGGAAACCTCCAAATTGTGGGAAGGTTCCTGGGGGATGAGCAGCAAAATGAGTGACCAGAGTGCTGCTGCAGCAGAGAAATCACAGAATTCTGGGCTGCATCAGCCCAGGCATCACCAGCACTGCCAGAGCAGTGTTCCTCTCAACACTTCACAGGCCATGCCTGGAACACAGTTTTGATCCCTGCTATACAAAAAAAAAAACAAAAAAAAAACCAAAAAAATGTGGACAAGTTGGAAATGGTCCAGAGAAAAACCACAAAGATGATCCAAAGCCTGGAAAGCTGCCTGCCTTAGGCTGCAATACAGGATGTGGCCAGAAATGTGGATTCTGTCACCAGCTGCTGAAGCTGGGTGGGGCAGTGACCCTTATCTCCACGGCACATATTATCTGCTAATGGGCCATCTGTAAAACCAGCTGGGGCAATCATCTTTATCTGTTCCACAACCCATCCTCCCTCCAGGAGATATCTCCTGTTAATGGGCCAGCTGTTAAACCAGGTGAAGCAGTGATCCTTATCTCTGTGGAGATATCTCCTGTTAATGGGCCATCTGTTAAAAACCAGATGGGGCAATCATCTCTATCTTTCCACAGCCCATCCTCCCTCCAGGAGATATCTCCTGTTCATGGCCATTGAGTCCCAGTGCATGACTGATAAAATTACATCATCCCACTGGGAGATGCTCCAGCCAGGGGGAGGAGCCAAGCCTTTCCTACCTAGATAAAAACTGAGATTTGGAACACCAAAGCAGCCTTTTCCACTGGATTCCAGAGGAAAACTGGGCCCTTCAACATCATCACTGGAGCTTCAGAGGAAACTGCACCTTCTACAGGAGCACTGCTCCAGCTGAACCACATCTGCCACTGCAGGAGGATGCAGCCACCATTGAATGGGACTGCTACCAACACCCTGACTGACTGACGGGTGTCAGGTTGGATTCTGACTCTGTCAGGCTTGGGATTGTTCTTTGTAATACTCTATTTCTATTTTAATTTTCCTAGTAAAGAACTGTTATTTCCAATTCCCCTGTCTTTGCCTGAGAGCTCCTTAATTTCAAAATGATAATAATTTTGAGGGAGGGGTTTATATTCTCCATTTCAAACAGACGCTCCTGCCTTTCTTAGCAGACACCTGTCCTCCAAACCAGGACAATGCTGCATGAGGAAAGGCTGAGAACTGGATGCTTTTAATTCTTGAGGGGAAAGAAAAGGCTTAGGGCTTCTGACAACGTTCCAGTGTTGTAGAAAACAGCTCCAGCAGGCAGAATGCTCAGGGATGGACACCTGAGGAAGTGGATTGCAGAGCAGCCTGCATGTTACCTACTTAAAACTCACATTTCCTGCTTCTGCCCAGCACCCCTCTGCAGTCTGGTGGTTAATTAACAAGTTTCACACTCTTGCAGCCTTGATCACACTTTTTAGTCTTGATCAGGTTGATTTGGAAAATCCTCATTAGGATTCTGGCCAGAGTCAGACTGGATGGAAGATCACACAAACTTCAAAGGCAGAGCTTTTACAGACAGCCTCATCAGCTGCACAGGCTCAAAATTCCATAGCCTGAACAAGATTAACAAGAGGCTGCTTCAGTGTCACCCACACATATCCAATAAAAAACCAAATTCTGGGAACTGCCTGACTCGGGACCAATGAACATGGAACCAGTGAATTTCCCTGGGTTTCAACTGTGTAAGTATCTGAAAAATCTAATGAAATTCTTGTCATGGAATGATTTTCTCTGCACAACCCAGGCTATCTGTGGATGACATTATTTCTGTTGCACATCCTGGCCAGAATAAAGTAATGCCTTGATTCTCTAACACTAAAAATGTTATTGAAGGGTTTTTTGGCTTTCCCACAGTTTCAGTGACAGCAAGGGCTTGACCCTCCCTCATGTCAAAGTGCAGACTGCTGTGGTGTGTGCTACTGGAAAGCAGCAGGAGCACAGACAAGGTGATTTCCCCCAGTGAGAGCAGAGAGAGGATCTGCACACACAACTCCAGCCCCTCCTTTGCACACAGCTGGGCTGAGCTGGAGCTGCTCTCCAGTGCCTGGCTGGTGTTTACAGTGTCAGGATTTCTGTGTTTCCTCCTAGGGAAAGATGCCTGGTAAGCAAAAAGCAGTTCTAGACCCAGCACCTTGCTCCTGATATTCCTGTTCAAGGAGCAGCAGGGAATTGAGGAGCAGCTGGGCTGATTTCATGCCTGATGTTAAGAAACCTGAGCACTTCATCCAGCTGTTTATTATTATTTTTATAAAGCTGCAGGTCTGGTCATGATCCATTCTACAGTACAGAGAGGTTTTTTTCAACTTTCAGTGTGTCACTAAGACATTTGCAATTTGATCCTGTCTGTGTCAGCATCTCTGTCTGAGAGCTCTGCATTACACCAACCACAGCTGCTGTGGATGCAGGGGATGCATCTGAAATTTAGGGTTGGGTTTTCTGAAACCAGTACAGCAAATGGAAACAGCTAAATCTTAGGGATGGGCACAGGAGGGGGAGAGGGATTAAGCACAAAATTCAGTTGGTGATAAGAAAAATAAACTGTTAAGTCCAGGGAAGGAACACCTCAGGGCAATGTGTGTTAAAATGATGGAATAAATCTGTTGCTAATACTTCATAAGCAAGAATCAGCTCCCTGGTTTATGTATCACATCTGAACTCTTCACACACTAAACACCTCAAGAAACAAAAAATAATATAGAAGGCAATTAATCACCCTGAACATTAATTGCTCACATTTGATTAGCGAGACTTTGAAAACAAACATGACATAGAAATAGAAAAAGCCATTGATAGTATTGACAGGACATCTCTGTCAGAGGAAAAAAAATTTAAATGGCATTGCTGCCTGGCTAGTACAAACAGCATCAAGGTGCAGAAAGGATCACCTGGCTTTCTAAACTCCTCCTCAGAGAGGACTCTGGGTGCTGCTGGGCAAGTAGTCCAAGATTTTGTCAGCAGTTTATGTCTAAAGGACTATAGAGGTGTAATTAAAACTTTATACAGCTTTGTTCCCGCAGGATTAAGGACGGCAAATCAAGTATATTAATATTTAAAAAATGATTTATTATTATAATGATTAGACTAAAAGATCTTAATCAGAATTTTTTACTACTAGTATGGATAGCTGTAACTACTGGTAGTGCACTATTTTTGAAACAATATTGATTACATTAAAGCTAGCCAAAACAATTATAAAGTAGAGATTGAAGTTACTCAGTTACTCACCCAGACCAGCAACTTCACAGCCTCTGAGGAGCGAGCTTGGGAGCCATCCCCACTCCAGGGAGGAATTTGCACACACATTCTGGGGTGTTAGAGGAGCTGCTGTCACTGGGGTTTTACAGTGTAAAGTCCCCAGGCCACCTGTCAGCTCAGCAGATAAATAAATATCTGTAATGTCACCTGCTGGTTCCTTCAGCAGGTTCCTCACCACCTCTGTCACATTTTCATCTCACTGTCAGGATGTTTGAGTTTGAACAGCCAGGCAGGTTTCAGCATTACCCAGCAAGAAAAAGCAGTGTGAATCCCTCCCTTCCCCATTCCACACTGACAGTTTGCAAATAGGGTGAATTTGAGTTGTTTTACCCCCACTCCAGGCAGAGACTCCACCACTGTCCTGGACAGCCTGTTCCAATACCTGACAATGCTTTCAATGAAGGAATTTTTCCTAATATCAAATGGAAACCTCCCCTGCACAGCTTGAGGCCATTTCCTCTTTGTCCTATCACTTCTACCTGGGAGAGGAGATGACCCCACCCCTAACTACAGCCTCCCTTCAGGCACTTGGAGAGGGTGAGAAGGTTCCCCTGACCTTCATTTTCTCCAGGATGAACCCACCCAACTCCCTCAGCTGCTCCTTATCAGATTTGATTCTCAGTCCCTCTGCACAGTGACAGAGGAGTGAAAACACAACTGCAATGGGACCTGGGGCTCCTCAGAAATCAGCATTCCTGTTCCTGCTGTTGGGTGGGAAATTGGAACATCACAGAGTGAACAAATGTTACAGCAGAAAATCCCATCCTGTTTGGAGTTCAGAGCACAGCCAGGGACTGAAGTCAGAGCTCTTCTATTCTATTATCTCTAACTTGGAAGTGTAGCACTAATAACTGAATGTCAAACTCACCATTTCTGCTGTGATGTAGGCAAAGTGCAAAACATGAGTGTGTGTTGACACTTTGTAAAACAGGTAAAGTAAAAATATTATAACAACAATCCAACCAGAAGAAATGTTCTCTCACAGTTGTCAGATAAAACTGGATTAAGATTAAAAGCCCGGACAGACTGCTCCAAATCATATGGAGCAGAAAGAAATTGGGTAAAACTGAAAATTCAGATTAACTCACATGCTTTGGTGATCTTCTCAAAGCAGAGTCAGTTGGAATTCCTGCATTTGACCACGTCTGCAATGTCTGGGGATGTGGGAGCAGGTGTTGGATGGAAACCTCCTGACAGGTCTGTGTGGTTCTGCTCCCACTGCTGTGGCAGAACTGTGTCAGCCAGCTTCCCTCACTCACTGGGCAGTTGTAGCCTATGAGCAGAAAGATCAAAATACACATTGACTAAATACTTAAACTTCACAAACACCCTTTCACAGCAAGCAGAGCAGTACAGCAAACTGGGAGGGGTGAGATAGAGAGAAAACATGAAAATTGTAAAGGTCCATTTGGCCTTATGGATAACTTTGTCCTTTTCTTTATCTCCTGAGTACCTATTTCAGGGGATAACATTCCATGAATGATTATCTTATTATCACTGGGTCCTGCCTGTTACTAATATTTTTTGGAGGATAAAGAGGATTAATAAATATTAAATAGCATCTTGGAATTTTAAAGTAGAAATTTGGGTAAAAAAATAACTGGATGCATGCACATGGCCCAGGAGACAGCAAAAGCAAATCCACTTTTTTAGTGTGCAAATCTCAATACTAGATTTTATTTTTTTTTAATGTTCTCATCCCTTGACATTTGCATGAGTAAAACTGAATTTTGATAGCCAGGGCTTTAGTTATTTTCGCTCCAGTTGGATGAGTGAGATTTCTTCCAACTCCCGCTGAAACTTCCTCAGAATAGAACTGAATGTACGTGAAGAGTGTTTGGGGATGAACCCAAGGAGTGCTTGGGGATGAACGCAAAGAGTGTTTGGGAATGAAATCAGAGAGTGTTTGGGAATTACCCCAAAGAGTGTTGGGGATGACCCCGAGGAGTGTTTGGGGATGAACCCAGACAGTTTCGGGATGACCCCAAGGAGTGTTGGGGTTGAGGGCGATGTCCGGGGCAGGGCCGGGCTGTCCCCGCCGGACACACGGACACGGCGGGGCCCGGCGGGAGCAGCGCAGCCGCTCATGAATGAACTCGGGCACGGTTTCGTTTCTTTTTTTATGAATGGGAGCTCGGCGTGAATGAACAGCTCAGCCCTGCGATGTGATTAGCCCGCCAGGGCCGAGGCCACGCCCGCTCGTCAATGGGTGACGGCGGAGGCGCGCGCGGATTGGCGGGCGTGCCCCGGCACGGAGCTCCATTCACAAATTCCGTGAAACAAAGGAGTGGGCGAGCCGGGCCCGTGAGCCAGGGGCCAATGGGCGACCGGGCCCGGGCCCACGGCGGCCTCGGAGCGCGCTCGGGGCTCCGCCGCGGGATCCGCGTGGGCCGGGGCCGCCGGCGCTGAGAGCGGAGCGGAGCCGAGCAGGGCTTTTGTCCCGCAGGTTCGGCCCGGCCGGGGGTGGCGGGCTCGGTCCCGCCGGGCTGGGTCCCGCCTCTCATCCCAAGTTTTGGCAGCTGCGACGCGATCGCCGCCTCTCCCGCACAGCGCAGCGATCGCGGTCCTGCCGCTGCTGCGGATCTCCCGGCCCGGTACCCCCGGTACTCCCGGTACCCGCCGATGCCCGAGGACAGCGGGTACCCCCGAGCAGGATGACGCGGTACCTGGACCAGCAGGTGCCCTTCACTGTCCCGCAGGTGAGTGGCGGCTGCGGGCGGGGCTCGGGGGCTCGGGCCGGGCTCTCGGCTCTGACCCGCTCCTCCCGCAGCATTCCCCGGGCCGGGCGCTGCCCGCTGCCGGAGCCGTGCTGGGCGCTGCGAGCATCCCCGGGGAGCCGCCGCAGGACTCGGAAGGTGAGGGGGGCTGGGCTGGAGGGGGCCGGGGGTGGCGGGGCAGGGTCCGGGTCCGGGTCCGGGTCCTCCCCCGGCGCCTCCTCCCGTCCCCGCTGCCGCATCCCCCGGGCCCCGCTCACCCCCGGCCCTGTCCCCGCAGGGCTCTTCCGAGACCTCCGGCAGCTGCAGGAGACCTGGCTCACTGAAGGTAAGCCCCTTCCCTTCCCTTCCCTTCCCTTCCCTTCCCTTCCCTTCCCTTCCCTTCCCTTCCCTTCCCTTCCCTTCCCTTCCCTTCCCTTCCCTTCCCTTCCCTTCCCTTCCCTTCCCTTCCCTTCCCTTCCCTTCCCCCCGGCTTTCCCTGCTTTTGCTCCTCTTTGAGTTATTTTTGAGGTTTGTCCCGTTCCTTTGCTGTGTTTGCCTGGCTCCGAACAAAAGTGGTTTTTTCAGACTTGCCAGCCTCTGGCTTGTGTAAATTAAGACGCTGAATGACACCATTGTGCCGGGCATTTGCTTGTGAATGGAGCTTGGCTGCTCGCCCGCTTTCCTGGGTACAATTCTCGCTTCAGGCTATTTGTAACTGCTGCGATTTTATGCTAATTTGTCACTTATCTTTGTGAGTTGCCAGAACCTTGGTATTTTCTTAAGCAATGAAGTAGTTTTTTAATTTGGGGAACTAAATGTTTCTATTCTTTTTTTTTTTCTTTATTTCTTTCTTTTTCCTCTTAATATAATACTTTGTGGGGACCTTCGTGGAATTTACATTCTTTTCAGTTTGGTGTCTTAATTGTTTTGACTTTGAACTTCAAGGAAAACTTCGAATGCCAGGGAGTCACATTAATTCCAAGTGAAACTTGTTCTAAACATGACGATTTTACTCTAATTCCAGTACTACAGATGATCCTTTTTGTTGAAAATTTAAAACATATCCTCGAGTACAGACTCACAATAAATACAAAAGCACTTATTGTGATCTAGGTACTTAAAAATATTTAACAATAATTATATCAAAATATGTGTGGCATTTTGAGCGGGATCATTTCCTTGAATGTTACCACAAGCGAGGGACAATCCTGTCAAACAATTCCCTTTTTAAGCCTTCAAAAAGGTATTTGCCAACTAAGTTGGATTATTAAGGAAAATAATCAAAAGTTTTATGTTTGTTTCAAACTGAACTGGAATGAGGTGATGTTGGTCAGTGCTTCAGGAGTGTGAGGATTTTAAGGATGCAACAGGAATTACCTGCAGGTGTTTCAATATTGAATCATTCATGTAACTTTTATCAGAGCAAGAAAACAAGAATTATTTGCTGGTCATGTAATTGACCTGTTGAATGTGAACAAGATTGATTTCTTTTAAATCTCAGAAGAAATGGAGCTGCCAACAAGTTTGCCTCAGAACTGATTTTTGGTAGACTGTCAATTTTAGATTCTCCCAATTTTTAGCTCACCAATCTGAAGAATTTCCATGCAATCATTACAATTAATTTGCCATAGCAGAGTTTTGTAGAATGAGTTTGTCAGTCCCTTGTGGTCACATTTAGGCTCATGAAAAGGAGATGCTCTGCTTCTAGCCAGGATTGGTAAATAATAATGCAAACCTTATTGCATCTTTTTGGAATATAGGCAAAGATTATTATTATTGTTACTATTTTATTTTGCATAGCTCATAGCATCTAGTCCGAGTCCAAGTGAAATCCCTGAGAAATTCAAGATGAGTTTTAATATTCTAGTTTATTTTAGTCTGCATATCAGGGACTTGTTGTTCCCATTTCTAGACTTGTAACAAGAAAAATTACCATCCACCAATATGTCAAAATATTTTCCTGAATGGTGAAAATACTTTTTCCTAATGCCCTGTGTGTCTCCATGAACATTTGTTCATTAAAGGAAGGCATCAGAACACTGAAGTGCACCTTCCTAAACAGTGCAGAGGAAAAGTGAAAACATTAAATATGTTTACTTATTATTTTCCTTTATCAGATTTAATTTTTGAAAAAGTTATTTATTTACAGTTTTTTGTGTTACTTTTTAAATAAAGAAGAAACAAACCCAGGAAGGCAGCAAAGTAAAAACAAAGCATCAGCCAAAACTGTAAATTTAAATTAAATTTAAACTACAGCTGTATGTATGTGTTTATGTGTCACTGTATATATTTGCGTGATTTCAGTAATAAGTATATCTTTTTGTTATCTTCTTAAAATATTTTAGTACTGTCAATTAACACTTGATTTCTCATTTTGAGAGTCAAAGCATTATTTTGCACATAGATAGCTCTTAAAAGAAACACATGCTGAAAAATCCTAGACCTGCTTACTAAAAATCCAATTTTCCTCTGCACTGTTTTTACCAGGATTTGTACACTTGGGTGTGAACCTGGTATTGGTCCCTTAATTTTGATGACATCACCTCTGTTTTGGAGCTGAGAAAGTGCAATCTGTTGTCCACTCTGCAATAACAAAAATTTTTCTGTTAGCAGCAGCAGCATTTCCTTCAGCACCAGATTTTATGAAATAACAATCTGCTGCAAGCTCTCCCCTCCCTGCAGTAAAAGGAACGTAAAAGTAATTGTTAGAAGTTATAAAACATGGGTAAGATTCTCCCCAAGATTTCTCCCAGCACTCACATGTATTCATTAATCCCAAAGGAAACTACCCTTAGTCACTAAAACCATCCCAGCAGGAAGCTCAGATCTTTCCTGCACGGATTTATTTCTGCTTTAGTGTTAATTATACTCTGCAAAGTGCCAAAACTAACTCCTCCCTCCCTCTTTTTCTCTCTCTCTCTCTCCTGACAGCTCAGGTTCCAGACAATGATGAGCAATTTGTGCCTGACTTCCATTCAGAAAACTGTAAGTACCATGGGGATGCTCATGTCCCTTGGGGGAAGGGCAAACCCAAACTTTTCCCCCCACCTCAGGCAGTTTCCCCATGTAAATTGAATTGAAACACTTTTACTGATTGTTCTTCTTTCCCTCCTTTCCCCAGACGTGGCCCTTCAGCACAGCTTGAGTCATATATCTTATTTCATTCTGGTTTTGACCTAGAACTGAGCAGAGGGATGGTCACACATTTCACCCTGAGTAAATGTCCTGGTTTGAAGGACAGGTATCTGCCAATAAAGGCAGAAGCTTCTTATTGAAATGGAGACTGTAAACCCCCTTCCTCCAAATTATTATCATTTTGAAATTAAGGGGCTCTCAGGCAAAGATAGGGGAATTAGGAATAACAGTTCTTTACTAGGAAAATTAAAATAGAAATGCAGTATTACAAAGTATTACAATCCCAAAACACTGACAAAGTCAGAATCCAAGCTGACACCCTGTCAATCAGGGCGTTGGCAGCAGTCCCATTAAATGGTGGCAGATGTGGTTCAGCTGGAGCAGTGCTCCTGTAGAAGGTGCAGTTTCCTCTGAAGCTCCAGGGATAATGGGGGAAGGTCTGGTTTTCCTCTGGTATCCAGTGGAAAAAAAGACTACTTTAGTGTTCCAAATCTCAGAGCTGCTTCAGCCAGGACAAGCCTTTCTGAGGAGCTAGGAAGCAAGTTTTGTCCCCTGCTGGATTGAATAAAGCATGAGAAGTAAACACCCACATCCTCCTTCCTGGTGCTGTAAACTGCAACCCACATTTGTTATTCATGAAATTCTGACAAGCCCAGAAATATCCCTCCTTGTCTACATCAGGCTCTTGCCATGACCAGTGAGCTGAAAATGGAAATAAACTTTTTTACTTTTATTCCCCTGTGCTGTCACTGGTGTTTTGGATGAGCAGAGAGGTTTTGAGATCCCCCAGTCCCCCACTCAGGGCTGCTGGACTGTCAGCATAGCAGAGATTCAGCATTTGGAAATGCCTGATAACCATAGCTCCCCATAAAGAAGAAAAGCGTCAACTTGATCTTTCCTTTCTCTCCCACAGTAGCTTTTCACAGCCCTCCTGCTAAGATTAAGAAGGAGCCCCAAAGCCCCTCGGAGCCCAGGCTGTCCTGCAGCCATGAGCAGCCCTTCCAGCACACCAGTGAGCAGTGCCTTTATGCCAGGTAAGGCTCACACAGAGGGGGGGACAGGAGCTGTGCTGGAACCAGGTGCTCTGCATTGTCTGGGGGCAGGAGCTGTGCTGGAATCAGGTGCTCTGCATTGTCTGGGGGCAGGAGCTGTGCTGGAATCAGGTGCTCTGCATTGTCTGGGGGCAGGAGCTGTGCTGGAATCAGCTCTGCAGTGTCTGGGGGCAGGAGCTGTGCTGGAACCAGGTGCTCTGCATTGTCTGGGGACAGGAGCTGTGCTGGAATCAGGTGCTCTGCATTGTCTGGGGACAGGAGCTGTGCTGGAATCAGGTGCTCTGCAGTGTCTGGGGACAGGAGCTGTGCTGGAATCAGGTGCTCTGCATTGTCTGGGGGCAGGAGCTGTGCTGGAATCAGGTGCTCTGCATTGTCTGGGGGCAGGAGCTGTGTTGGAACCAGGTGCTCTGCATTGTCTGGGGACAGGAGCTGTGTTGGAATCAGGTGCTCTGCATTGTCTGGGGGCAGGAGCTGTGCTGGAATCAGGTGCTCTGCATTGTCTGGGGGGCAGGAGCTGTGCTGGAATCAGGTGCTCTGCATTGTCTGGGGGGCAGGAGCTGTGTTGGAACCAGGTGCTCTGCATTGTCTGGGGACAGGAGCTGTGTTGGAATCAGGTGCTCTGCATTGTCTGGGGACAGGAGCTGTGCTGGAATCAGGTGCTCTGCATTGTCTGGGGACAGGAGCTGTGCTGGAATCAGCTCTGCATTACCTGGTGATGGAGTGTGTGACAGCAGCCCTGTCTGTCTGCTGGGTACAGCTCAGCAGTGGGCAGCAGCTCTGGGCTGCCTCCTTTTATTCTTCCTTTTTATTCTCCCTGTCCCTCAGCCATCCTCATACTGATAATCTTGACATCTACCACGTGCCTCTCCCCACTGCTTTCCAAAACCTGTCCACAGATTTTGATCTGTGGGTCACATTTCTGACCCCACTGCCCACTCAGGCCCTTTGCCTGAGCTGTGGCTTCTCCAGCACAGACACCTTCCCCAGTTTTCTGCTTGCAGGGCTGTTGCTGCCAGTGAAGAATGAAGCAGCAGGGAGTTTGTGCTGGGGGTTCCCTGGCCCAGGTGGCTGCACAGAGGGACAGCACATTTGATGTTCCAGATGCTGCCACGAGTCCTGCTTGGAGAACTGAAGTGCTGCAACATCTGTTTGGCTCTTGCAGTGCCTATGACCAGCCCAGACAGACTCCCAGCCCAGCAGTCCTGATTCAGCCACCACTGCAGCAGCTCCCCAGGCAGGACAGCAGCTTCCTGAGCCCTGCAGGGCCCCCCTGCCCCACACCCAGCTGTGGCTTCCTCAGTGACAGCAGGTGAGCACTGCCAGGAGGAGGCAGCCCCTGCAAGGATTGCCCTCCTTGGTGGTTAAAGGAGGAAGGGGGCAGTATCCAGGTGGGATTGCCCTGTTGACAGCACCGGATTCCTGTTGCTTTTATGATGTTGCTTGGGGTGAAAGAGCAGGAAGGCCTTTGCAGGGTTTTAAAGATGTTTATTTCAGCCACGCATGGTTTGGGTTTCAGGGAACAAAAGCCCCGGAGCTCGGAGGGTCCAGGCTAAAGTACATGGGATAAGCAGGGTGGGGAAAGCCCCAGGGACCAATTACTAAATTACACAGGGTGTTAATGGGGTGGGCTAGAGTAAAAGACCAACAGGGAATTAGGGTGGGAGTGACCTAAGGGTTAACGGACAGTGAGAGGGCTCAGGGAACAGAACAGGGGTTACAATTCTTAGCTGGGAAAACTTATTTTGGATCTCCACAGATCCCTCCTGTGGGACTCCCACTGCTGCCTGGGGTCTGAAGTCCATAACCTTAACCCTGCCAGTTCTGTGGGTGATGGGCTGGGTGGCTGCTGCCCCTGGGAACATCCTTCTCTGTTCCTGTCCCAGCCATGAGTGAGATCCTTCAGCTCCAGCAAAGGCCTGAGGAAATTGCTGCCCTGTGGGGTAACTAACCTCCAGTGCTCAGGGCACCAGCTTCATCAGGTTATCTTCTAAAATGAGCAAAGCAGCTAATAGTTGCTAAAAAGGCTATTTATTACAAAGCACATCAGTCTCAAAAGCAAAAAGAAAAGCAGAAAAGGCAATGGCAAAAAACAATGGCAGAGGACACTAACTCTCCCCAATACATACTCTTATATAAAAGCTCCTCAACAAGCTGAAACTCAAACTCACCACCACTCCTCAACCTATTGTAATTCTAATTTCTGAACACGCCAGGTTACGTGTAGATTATGCATACAGTCTGTCTTGTTCTATCTGAAAAATGTCAGCAATATTCTTACTACAGCTGTATTATGTCTAAGCACTGTCTAAAAAAACTATGGTCCTGGAACCTCTACTGCAAACATCAGCATGTTTTTAAACCTTCACTAGAACTCACACTGCTACTCTGGCACCTAAACCTGTTACTGACTAAAAGAATTAGAGCTCACACTAAAACTTACTGACTCACTTATCCTAAAACTTACACTTACACTTAAACTTCTAATTTATGTGTGAGTGACTTAATATACTTCAATCCATCCACAATTCAATCCCTACACTCTGATTTCTTTCTGAAGAATTCAGAGACCTCCAACTCACTGACTCCTGCCCCTCAAGCAGCCCTGTCTGTGCCAGGGCTGCAACCAGAGGGCCAGCACAGCAGCTGTCTCACATCCTCTCCCTCCTTAGCCCTGTGTATCAGCCAGCTGTGGAGATGTGCCACTCCTTCCCACCCTCCCAGGGCATGGCCCAGGAAGACCCCACTGCCTACCAGTGCCAGCTGCCCAAGCCCTGCCTCCAGTTCCCTCCCCAGGGCTTCAAGCAGGAGCACCAGGACCCCCAGTACGAGCAGGCCAGCCAGGCAGGCAGCAGGCAGCAGCAGCCAGCTGTGCTGGTGAAGCAGGAGCAGCTGGATTTCCTGTATGACTCAGGTAGGCAGAACTGGCTCTTCCTGCATCAACCAGGGGGGATGAGCAGCTGCTGTGAGCATCCAGCATCCTGCCCTCTGAGCTTTGCAACAGCACTGTCAGCAGCATGTGGTGTCTGGGAAGGTTTTCTGGCTGGGTAGCAGGGAGCTAAAACAGCTCTGTCTGCTCACTGCATCCCAGATGAGGCTGGGACACTCACCTTGTTCTGAGAAAAACTTTCTGGTAGATGGTTGAAAACTTTGGCAAGATAGGAGGTAGAAGGTGATGTTAAATCCATTCAAACTTGATTAAAGTATGGGAGTTTCCCCCCCATTTTGTGTAAAAGTGATGTAGAGGTGATTGGCTGGTTATCCTGGCTGCACTGAGGATGTGTGATAGTGCCACAAAAACTTCCTGCTCTAGCTCATTATTGAAATAATGCAAGTAAGTAAGTAGCCAATAAGGAGACTCAAAACTCATGATTATCCCACTCACACCATCAGAAATGAAGAAAAGGCTGTTTCCAGTTTCACAGGGAGTTTTTTTTGTCTTCAGGGGTATTTCTGAGCTGCAGGGTTGCAGAAAATGAGAGGTCAGCTTTAAAGAAATCATACTGAAAACAGGCTGGGAAAGGCAGCAGAGAGGGAGGAATCAGATATGCTGGAGCTTGTACAGAAAAACTCTCTTGGATCCTTGCAGCAGAAAGCCCCCTGAGCTCTGGCAGAGGAAAGGGGCTCTGGGTGGGCTCAGCTCAGTGCCAGGAGCTGCCTGGGGTCCCTTGGAGGATCAGCTTCCAGCTGCTACTCCCCATGGAAACAAGGGCTCAGGGAACAGAGGTTTCAGGGGATGATGAGGGGAAAGTCTATAATGCCAAAAATAGCTTTAGATGGCAGATCCATCAGGATCCTCTTATTTTTCCACAAGGGATAAATCTTATTTTTCTGGCAGATCTGTCCAAAGACTCACTACCCTGAGATCATAATACCCTCTTCCAGAGGGAATGATACTTCTGGTATTTTAATGGACATCTTTAATTGTTTCCTTTAGCAGAAATAAACACAAAAATAAAAAGCTCCTGTGAGGGTATCACTGTGGTGATATTGGTATTACAATTTCACTGGGTCCTTCTGTTCAGAAAATGTGCAACCCCAGAAGATGGAAATGTGCTTTCAGTGAGAGTAGTTTATGATTGTAATAACACCCAGTCTGTCAGCTCAGAGTTCTCTTCCCTTAGCATCAGCAAAATATCTGCTGGAAGCAATGACCAGACAAAGTGTGAGAGGGAAGTGTAAGTTAAACCTTTCCAAAGCTCCCAGTTACAGCTTCTGTTTCAGCTGTGTTCAGGAAATAAATCTGCCAGAAAAAAACAAGATACAGAAGACACAAATTGCAGTGCACAGACAGTGCTGTACACTGCACACAGAATCAGGAAAATACTTCCTAGTTGTTTTTAATAAAGGCTGTTTTTCTTTTACATTTTCTAAACTGTTTGTGGGAATGTCCCATCACAATATGAAAAAGCCAGGGAGGCTGGAGACATCTGAAATGACATTTGTGAGACTCTGTCTGCAGAAACATTTAGATGCTACTGCTCTCCATTTACATCATAGTACCCCTGGGGAAATGTGATGCCTTCTTACCTGGGAAAACAGCAGGAAAGTGTGCAATTCAGCTAAGATGAGAGAGAGGTTCTAATTTAGAATATTGACCATGATTTTGTGTAAAAGTGATGTAGAGGTGATTGGCTGGTTATCCTGGCTACACTGAGGATGTGTGATAGTGCCACAAAAACTTACTGCTCCAGCTCATTATTGGAAGGGTAATGCAAATGAAGTAGTAATTACCATTCTGACACTGTCTAACCCTCTAGGAGGGCCTTGGTTAGACAGCTGCTCTCAGCTTGCAGAGCAAGATAATTCTGCCACCTGTGTTTTTTAAATAAATGAGTTTGTTAATTGTTCTGCAGATGTTCCTGACTGTCCTTCCATGTACATCAATGCTGAGAGTTACCCAAGCCATTCAAATACAGAAGACACATTAGGTAAGAAAAGCAGGGACTGTCTTCTCTTCCCTGCACAGACCCTGGCTGTCTGTGACTGCTGATGTTGCTTTTTCTTTCTCCTTCTCTTTCTCTTTCAGGCTGCAGCTATGACAAGCAGATGAGGTCCTTTACTGATGATGTCTGTGTTGTTCCAGAAAAATGTGAAGGTTGGAGAAAGAATGGCTTGGAGTTTTGGTGTAAGATAGGGTTGTTCACAATCTTAGCCAGCCACTTGGCTAGTGCCTGCACAGTTCATGACACTGTTCTTGCAGCTGTGCTCATACCCAGCTTTTTGGTATCCCATTTTCTGAGCTTTCTTAGCAGCAGCCAGGCCTTCTAGTGTAAGTAGCTTAATTGTGACTTATATCAGAGCTGCTCTTGGAAGAGTGGCTTGTGAATTGGCCACTGTTTTATGTGAACTGAAATACTCCAGGTAAACATTTGTGAAAATGTGACATATGCTGGGTTTTTGTCCCTTTTTTTCCCCAGTGGTTTTTGCACTGCTCTTTTTGGAAATGTCTTGTTTGTTCTGCTCAGCAGGAGACATCAAGCAGGAAGGAGGAGGGTACAGGGAAGGACCCCCCTACCAGAGACGGGGATCACTCCAGCTCTGGCAGTTCCTGGTGGCTCTCTTGGACAATCCCACCAATTCCCACTTCATTGCCTGGACTGGTAGAGGAATGGAGTTCAAGCTCATCGAGCCAGAGGAGGTGAAGCCATTGAGGTTCTCTACAGGCTCAGGGGAATCACCCTCTGTTTCTGGGCTGCAGATTCTCAAGTGGTTTTTCCTCTGCCCTGCCAGTGGTGCTCACCAGACCCTGCAGCAAGCCAAGGTTTTTAGAGGGTCAAATCACTTGAGTGACACAAGTATCAGGTTTAAGAAAGGCTGCTTGTATGTAAGTTTAGAACCTCAGTTATGCAGTGAGTCAAATTATCCACTGCCTTCATTTCCCTGGATGCTTCACTCTCAAGCTTGCAGTGACCTGTGCTGTCTTGTCATGCTCCATACTCGAGGCTGACATTGAGGTTTGGAGTTTTGAACCCTACTGGTTGCTGAAGTTTTCATAAGAATCTGGAAGCTGATATGTCCTAGTCTATATTTATTTCAAAATTATTTTCACCAAACTGTAATTTCAAATGCTGCCAAAACAAACAGTGATTCTTGACAGTATCTGGGAGAAGTGTCCATAATATCTGTTCATATCTTGTTCCAATTAGAGCTGCATTTAGCACTGTTCTTGCTACATATCAAAATTTATGGGCACTTTCAGTGCAGATGAAAGTCTTGGCAGGCTGACATTGGCTTTCAACAGATTTCTGAGTCTCATGGATAAAGCTGAAAATCATGTAGGAAGGCACGGGTCTCTTCCAGTGTGTTCCCTCATGCTTGGTCTCCTGGTAAACCTGAGACTCTTGGAGATTAAGTGTAACAGAGGATAAAGCAGCCCTTTGGCATCCTGACACTTCCAGAGTACTGGAGAGTGGGGTGACAGCAAATGAGCTCTGTAGTGGCCAGAATTTCTCTGTGATACAGAGTGCTTGAGTTCTCACGTTTAGAAGCTGCTGAATTTTGGATGAAACTATTATTGAAATATTTGTATGTGTCATGGTACCATCCATGAAAAGAGAACCATCTGGATAAGATTCTTTTCCCTGGGGCTGGGCTCACAGACTTCCCCACAGTTTGGTGCTTTTTTTGCAGGTGGCCAGGCTGTGGGGGATCCAGAAGAACCGCCCAGCCATGAACTACGACAAGCTGAGCCGATCTCTGCGCTACTATTACGAGAAAGGCATCATGCAGAAGGTCAGTTGGCAAAGCAGGACAAAATTTCAGCTTTTAGTGATGCCTCTCTTGGTTGAGACAAAAATTCCTACAGACAGAATGTCCTTGAGCCAGCCAGCCATCCCAGGCTTGCTCTCCCCAAAACTTCCCTTTGCTGTAGTGAAATGGAGAACTGTGTGGGATAACAGTGTAGGCAAAGCATGAGAAATAAGACAAAGGGGGAATTATGGTTTATTTTTCTGTATATTTCTGCAGTGAAGAGAATTGGAATTTATGCAGCTTCAGGGAGATATAATCAGTCCTTCCCCTGGTGAGAGAAAGGCTGCCTGGAACTTGGTGCTGTGTGGTCTGCAGGGCCCTGGGGAGATGATTGGGAGTGTGGCTGTCTCAGTACAGACTGTTCAGGGACTGCTGCTGTTACCTGGACAGAGTGTCAGCTGGCAGCAGCCCAGGAGCTGTTCCAGGGGAGCTCAGAGCAGCAAGAGGACAGCACAAGGACAGATGTCCAACTCTGACACATCCCAGGGCAGGCAGATGTTTCTGCAAGGCCTCCCTGGTGCTGCCCCGGGCCTGCAGCTCTGACCTGCCCCCTGTGGTGCCTGCAGGTGGCGGGGGAGCGCTACGTGTACAGGTTCGTGTGTGAGCCCGAGGCTCTGCTCTCCACGGCGCTCCCCGAGCAGCGGCCGGCGCTGAGCGAGCTGCAGCGGCAGCTCGGCCAGGAGGACACGGTGCCCCTGTCCCACCTGGAGGACAATGGCTGCTACCTGCCAGACCTGGGGAGCTTCCCTCCACAGCTCTACAGCAAGGGCTACACCTACTAGCGCTGCTGGCAGCCCTGCTGTGTGCAGGAGATGGCTGGTTGGTGTTCAATGGGATCAGCTTTTGTTCAGGCCAGCACCAAGCTCTGCACGCCTGCTTTGGTCAGGACAAGTGTCCAGGTACACGAGTGGATCATCACCTCACAGCAGACAGGGCTCTTGTGTGCCTGCTGGAACTCTCACTGTGTCAGGATGGGGCTGTGCAGACATCTCAGCACAGCTACAGCTTCAGCAGCAGATCAGGGGATTGGTGCCTCCAGATGGATCAAACAGCTGTCACAATCCCCCTCCTTGCAGAGGGAGGGGATGCTGTCCCACCAGGGTTTTTTCATGTATGAGAATGACACAATGCTGCTGCTGACTCCATTCCTCCAGCACGTCCTGAACCTCTGTGTGACCTGCTTTCAGCTCAGAGGAGCTCACTCTGAAAGGCCAGCTAAGCCTTCTTCCCAGGATGGCTGCAGGAAAAGGTCACAGATTTGTGCCTTCCTTGAGGAACACTCATTGTCTTGTACATGCATGCTCCTGCCTTATCACCTCCTTGCTCATGCCAGGAGTTCCTGGCATTCAGGCTCTCTGAGCCTTGGCCAGGATTAGAGCAGTCCTGGAGTCCCTGGCCCAAAGGAATTTGGGGGAACCACAGAGGAGCCCCACTGCAGTGGTCTGGGGCACAGGTCAAAGCCAAGCCTCGTTCAGGCACAGGGACTGTGGGAAGCAGCAAGGCCTGAGACACAGCTCAGTGTCATGGTGTGGCTTCTGTAAACTGAAAAACTTCAACAAACATTCTCAGGATATTTAAAGAGCTGCCCATCCTGGGCTTGGCTAGAGAATCCTCTGAGGCCAGAGAAGGACCTGGTGGAGGTGTGATTAAAAAATACTATACAAAATTATCTAAACCATACATAGATCTTCATATAGGATTTCAGACTTAAACCTCACAAATATTTGCATGTTTGAGGGGAATTCAGATGTGGAAGAGGCAGCTCTCTCTGCAGTCCAGTGCACCACATGGAACTTAACTAAACTGGCAGGTTTCCCACAACAGTAACTGTTTACAATGGGTACCACATCCTGATTAAGAGGTGTTTAATTTTTTAATTAGAGCTCCACCACACTCCCAGTTAGACAAGGAGCAGTACAGTGTACCCATACAGAAAAAGTCTGTTTCCACTGCTTCAGATTGACATTTCAGCTGCTGAATACAGAGCATTGCCAATCCTGTCAGCATGGTAGCCAGTAGAGAAAATTCTGTCTATTGACTGAAAGCCTGATTTCCCCTGATGACTGAACCCTGCATGGCTCATGCCAACCCTCCCAGCCTCATCCCTGAGTGCAAGAGCCTTGAAAGGCAACATTCCCTGCCTGAGGAGAGGCCAGAACTCAGAGCAGTCTGCTCTGCTGCTGCCTTTGCAGGCCTGTGCAGAGACTTGCTGTTCTGACAGTTCCTGACCCTCCTGCCTTGCCCTGCCCCTGCCTGGCCAGCACAGCTCCTGTGGTGTCCCAGAAGTGAGGGTGAAGGGGAACCCTTCCTTTGGTATAAGCTGCCTTTAACTATTTATGAGTGTAAAAATACTATCATTAATAAATTGGTCTGTCTTTGGCCAGTGCAATTTCACTGATTGGTCTCTTTTGCCTTCTGAGCTTGCTTTGCACCTCCCCTTGGCACCAGCTCACAGCTCTGATGCCTCCACCTGCAGGACTCCCAAGGACTTTACATTTATCCAGCATCCTTTGGGCTATGCCTCTGCCCTTCCTTCCAGAGCAGGAATTCAGGGAGTGAGTTCACCCATTTCAATGCAATTTTAGCTGCACATTTCATTCAGGTATCTCAAATCAGGGCAACACATCAACAGCCACAGAGCAGTTCCAGGAAACAGCAAGGAAGGCTCCCCTCATGGAGGGGTGGTGACCTCCAAAGCTCACAGATTGGTAATAACCAGATCAGAGAGCAGAGAATCAATAAATGCACTCAGCATTTCCAATTCAGCTAGACTGAGAGGCAGCTGGTATGGGAATAATGGAGAGGAGTCCTTAAGTTCTCCTGCTGGTCCTGAAAACGTCCAGGAGCTTCCAGGAGGGGGATAAACACTCCCACAGAAGCTTCCCTAAGTCAGAGACTAAGAAAGAACTATTCCTAACCACCACACCTCCTGCCTTTTCAATCCCCTGGGCTGCCTGAGCCAATGCCTGACAACCCTTTCAATGAAGATTTTTTCCTAATATCCAGTCAAAACCTCCTCTGGCACAGCTTGAGGCCATTTCCTTTTGGCCCATCACAGCTGCCTGGGAGAAGAGACCAACACTCACCTGGCTCTAACCTCTTGTCAGGGAGCTGTAGAGAGTGAGAAGGTCCCTCCTGACCCCCCAACTGCTCCTCATCACACTTGTGCTCCTTCTGAGAGAGATTAAAATAGTTAATGGCTCAAACTTCCTTACAATCACCCCAGGGCTTTGCCCATTGTGGCAAAGAAGTAACTGCACCAAAGCCAACCCCACTCCCCACAAGAGGATTCCTGCTGGGAACTTGAGGTATGATAAACATGATAAAGTACTGTTCCATTATCTCAGGTCTAAGCAGAAGTTAACAAGGCTGGGGGAGAAGAATGTATGCACAAGGAAAGGCCAACCCAGCAGCTGTGCTGAAAATGAGCTCTGACTGGGATCAGCAGGGTGCACAGCCCAGACTCATTTGCTGTGCCCAGGTTTGCACATCCTTCCCCCCAGGAAAAGGGGAGGAGAGTTTTTGAGTGATTTCCCACTGTCTGGTACAGAGGGGTGTACATCCATCCCCTGGACACAAGCCAGGTAAGAAGCAGACCCTGCAGAGTTCTCCCTTACACAAACTGGCTCTGTGTGAAACACACTGCCCGAGCCAGGTCACATTCCTGTGACAGGCAGTCTGGGAAAGGATCAAAAGTCAGCAAAAACTCTCTAAGTGCCCTGGACTCATTTCTGAGGGCTCAGGATCAACAAGTGTTTCAACAGCACCAGACAGTGCAGGGCTGCCCCCCAGCAGGAGGGTGCAGGGCATTCCCATCTGTGCCTGCATGTTTCCTGGAAGCATCACCACCAAGACCAGAAGAAAACCAAGGGACACCACTGGATCCACAGGGTGAATAGCTTTCTACTCAATCTCTGTCACTCTCATTCTCTCAGTCCCACTTCTTTCCCTACAGTGGTGGCTAGCAGCAGGCTCACACAACTCTGACTTGATCTGACATAAGCTGTGAGAATGCTACAGCTCCTCATGAGAACAGAGAACTTGTTCCCCTGCAAAAGAATTCTGGACTGATTCTTGCACCTGTTTCAGCAATCCCAACCATCTCCATAGAAGAATGAAAACAGGATTTCACAAACAACTCTTTCTTACATGTAGACACCTTCTCTGGACTGACCAATCATTACAGTGATAGTTTGTTACTGACCAACAGGGGACAGTTTGTAAAACTCTATAAAAAGGGATCACAAAATAAACCTTTAGCCTTTTTCACTCCTTACAAGTGTGTGTCTCCTCTCTCTGAAACGAGGTCAACAGCAACACCTATTTGTTTCTCCTTCTCATATTTGCAGTTAAATAAAATCTGTACTGTTGACTTCTGCATGTGGTCTTGTTTGCATCTTAATTTGGGTAGAAGCATCTCTCTAACAATTGGATCCCCTCCCCAGCTCCACTGGCCAGCTCTGGACACCTTCAGCACCTCCACATCCTTTTTGCAGTGAAGGAGCTGGACTGGATGCAGGATTTGAGACGTGGCCTCACCAGTGCCCAGCACTGAGCCACACCATTTCTGGTGGAGCTGGAAACTGCTGAAGGCTTTGCTGTGCCTGCCTTCTTCAGGAAGAGCAGCTGCACAAATTCCTGTGCATGCCAGGCTCTGCTCAGGATGCTAATAACCATTCCCCTGCCTCCCAGGGAACTATGGAAAGTTTCAGGTGAGAAAACAAAGCAGGAGAGAGGGAGGTGCCTCAGGGGAGTGTAAACCTGAGTTTGTGGCACCTCAGTTCTTGCTGAGCTTTGCCTTTATGGCACCTGTTTCCATTTCCTAAAATCAGCTTTAAGCATGCTTTGGAGGTACTTCCATTTTTGTCCTTTTTGCTTTGACTCTGAGTCCAAACTTAAAAACTTTGTAATTCCCCTTAATTTTATGATGATAAAGCATGAGGGAAAGCTCAGGACATTTAACAACATCCCTGCTCACCCCTGTACAGATAGGTATTTCCAATATAGCTACTTTTCAGTGTGAAAAATATTTTTAATTCACTGTGTAAAACAACCAGTCAACCTAATTTTCTTCATTTCAACAATAACTTTAGCAAATGTCCCAGCTTTGGAAAAAAAACATAAGGTTTCTGCAGCTATGGACTTAAATAAATTTCATCTGTTAGCAACAAAAAAAGTATTTTACAGATAGTTTGGGCATGACATAACACACACACTGGTCAGTCAACTTCTTTTAAAAAAAGAAACTTTATACAATTTTTACATTTTAGCTGTAAGAGCCATGCTAATACAAAAACCCAACAGCTGTGATGTCACCAACCATTCTAAGTGAAAATAAAGAACATGGCACATTGTATAAAAGGTGTCAACACTTGTAACCACTCACATTTCCAGATGGAACTGTGCTACAGAGGGGATGTGATAATTACTGGTTGATAAACTCTCCAGCAACCAGGAGATGGGGATGAAGGGTAAGGCTTGCAGTCTCACCTGTGCCATTGTCCAAATATATTCTAGCTGGATTTGAAGAATTTTTCCTGCCTTATCCCAAAGCCAGAGATACTAAATATCTCACCACAGATGGCTTAAATAAAAGTCAAATAGTTACACTGAATGGGAAAATGCATCAACTTGGTAAAACAGAGAACAGGCTGCTCCCAGTCACTGACCAAGAACGTTCAGTGGGAATAAATCCCTTTTAGCAGGGTAAAGACAAACTATTCCAGCTTCTATCAGGTCACTCAGAACCCAGTCAGGCTGGTGAACAACCAGTTTTAAATCACCATTTTTTGGTGTTGTTCAGTTGCTCAGTACCCAGAATTCTGACTCTTAGATTTTGCCTCTTAAAAGGGAGGCACTAAAGTGCTCCAAGACCCTCTTCTGAGAGGCTGCAGTGGCCTGTGCAGCTGCAGCACATCTGGGGTGCCCCCTGAGCTGCTGTTCTGCCAAGGCTGAGTAGCTGTGCATTGCAGAGGTGAGCCTCAGGGAGTGTGTGTGTCCTGGGACAGCAGCAGTGTGCCAGGAGGAGCAGAGCCCCAGCAGGAGCAGAGCCCCAGGAGGAGCAGAGCCCCAGGAGGAGGCAGTGCCCGAGGAGGAGGCAGTGCCCGAGGAGGAGGCAGAGCCCCAGCAGGAGGCAGTGCCCGAGGAGGAGGCAGAGCCCCAGGAGGAGGCAGAGCCCCAGGAGAAGCAGAGCCCCAGGAGGAAGCAGAGCCCCAGCAGGAGGCAGTGCCCCAGGAGGAGGCAGTGCCCCAGGAGAGCAGAGCCCCAGCAGGAAGCAGAGCCCCAGGAGGAGCAGAGCCCCAGGAGGAGGCAGAGCCCCAGGAGGAGGCAGAGCCCCAGGAGGAGGCAGAGCCCCAGGAGGAGCAGAGCCCCAGCAGGAAGCAGAGCCCCAGCAGGAGGCAGAGCCCCAGCAGGAGGCAGTGCCCCAGCAGGAAGCAGTGCCCCAGGAGGAAGCAGAGCCCCAGGAGGATCACAGCCCCAGGAGGAGGCAGAGCCCCAGCAGGAGCAGAGCCCCAGCAGGAGGCAGAGCCCCAGGAGGAAGCAGTGCCCCAGCAGGAGCAGAGCCCCAGCAGGAGGCAGAGCCCCAGGAGGAGGCAGTGCCCCAGCAGGAAGCAGAGCCCCGCAGGAAGCAGAGCCCCAGCAGGAGGCAGAGCAGGGAGGCAGTGCCCCAGCAGGAGGCAGAGCCCCAGCAGGAGGCAGTGCCCCAGCAGGAGGCAGAGCCCGAGGAGGAGGCAGTGCCCGAGGAGGAGGCAGAGCCCCAGGAGGAAGCAGAGCCCCAGCAGGAGGCAGAGCCCCAGGAGGAGGCAGTGCCCCAGGAGGAGGCAGAGCCCGAGGAGGAGGCAGTGCCCGAGGAGGAGGCAGAGCCCCAGGAGGAAGCAGAGCCCCAGCAGGAGCAGAGCCCCAGCAGGAGCAGAGCCCCAGCAGGAGGCAGTGCCCCAGGAGGAGCAGAGCCCCAGGAGGATCACAGCCCCAGGAGGAGCACAGCCCCAGGAGGAGGCAGAGCCCCAGGAGGAGGCAGAGCCCCAGAAGCAGAGCCCCAGGAGGAGGCAGTGCCCCAGGAGGAGGCAGAGCCCCAGAAGCAGAGCCCCAGGAGGAGGCAGAGCCCCAGGAGGAGGCAGAGCCCCAGAAGCAGAGCCCCAGGAGGAGGCAGTGCCCCAGGAGGAGGCAGAGCCCCAGAAGCAGAGCCCCAGGAGGAGGCAGTGCCCCAGGAGGAGGCAGAGCCCCAGAAGCAGAGCCCCAGGAGGATCACAGCCCCAGGAGGAGCACAGCCCCAGCAGGAAGCAGAGCCCCAGGAGGAGGAGCACAGCCCCACAGGAGCAGAGCCCCGCAGGAGCGGCTCAGCGGCGGCGGAAGGCGCGCGAGATGCGCCAGGCGTTGGGCTCCTCGTAGCGGTTGTACAGCGGCTCCAGCCTCTGCTGCTTCTTCTGCTTGCTCAGCTTGGTCGGGTCAGAGACCTTGAAGAAAGCTGGGGCAAACTCCACCAGCCAGCGGGGATCGATGGTCGTCACCTCCCGCATGTACTCCTTGGTCGTCAGCACCAGCTCGTGGTACACCACCCTGGAAAAGGACAGCAACTCTGCAAATCAGTTCTTACAAACAAGAAGCAACAAGACAAGAGCTGCAGTAGCTAAGCTTGCTCCTTTTAAGCACCAGTGCAGGCTCCAGAAGAACCATCTAGAAGAGCAATCCCTACATTCCCCCTCCTACCTCACAACTGTTGGAACCCTGAAGCCTGGGAGTTTTGAACTTTCTGTGCTGTCTGACACTAACCCCCAAAAGAACACTGCTTTTGACCTGAAGCCTTGGAGAAAGCTTCCAGATTTGAGTGATGGAGTTAGAATCACTGGTGTGTAGTTTGGATAGAAGTGTGTAATATTACATGGTGAAGGGTTTGGAATTTAGGGTTTTAGAATGCAGTAATAGGTATAGGACAAGATGGAGGTTCTTGGACGGTGGCTCTTATTCTTTCTTGTTCCTTCTTCTTAGTTTTAGGTAGTAGATTTTGGTTAGATAAAAAATTTCACAGTGCAGGTCACAGGTGTTTGGTCATTAGGTCAAAAGTATAAATAATATAAATGTTAGCTTTTAATTGGATAGTTTGCCTTTTAAAAACCCTGTAACTAGCTAGATCCGTGGATGTTTTCTCACTTTTAGCTTGTTAGCTAGAAGTTATGAAGAACTCACTGTAATATAAATAAGAATTAATAAACAACTAAGTCCAAACACAAAAATCCTGTCTCTCATGCTTTCAATCCTGACTCTAACTAGAGGAAAAAAAAAAAGATAAGCCACTAATATGTAGAGCCACTAATGCACAACTACTCTTCAGCACAGAATTCTTTCATACCATTTTAAACAATGCTCTCTCCCTCTACAACACTCACTGTTTTAAACTCAGTTCCACAATAAACACACAACTACAACTTCAGGCCTGGCCTTGGCTCCAAAAGTCAGTCTTAATTCTGCACAGGCACTAAGTTTAGCAGAAAGAGACAAAAGCAGACTTGAAACTTTTTTCAGTCTGCTCATTGCTAAGGAATCAGCAGCCTCTGCTCAGATCTGTACTCCACAAACAGCACACACCACTTGTCTTATAAAGTCTGAAGACAAACAGGAAATTCCATGTTACTGCCTTCCTTACCATTCAGGCTGCCTGTTGAAGAGAGCACTGGATGGGTGGATATAGACAACCTGCTGGTCAATGAGTGTCCTGTACCCTTCCTGGGGATCCTTCTTTGCTGCATTTCGGAAGAAGCCACTGCAAATGGCCTTCTGCACCCGGACTGTTGCCTTCCCACAGGACACCACATCCAGCTTGTGCCTGCCAGACAAGAGTTAGAAAAAGATTAGACTTGTCCAGATTTGGATGCAGTTACCAAGAACAATAAGTCACAGTGTCAGTACTTGTCCTTGAAGTGCTCACCTGTCCATGATCCCCAACATCTGCTTGCGAATGTCCTGTGCCCGCCGTAAGGATCTGGCCTGGATAAAATTTTCATAGCACCACGGGATTTGAAAACTTATTATTCTTCCAGGAATTGTACACAGCCAGCAGGGTGAGGTGGTCACCTTCTGTTTGATGGAACTTGGCTTTCTTTTGATCAGCAAGTGCTTGTTTATCCTAACACATAAAACACAAATCAATCAGGTGTCTACATCATAGAGAAAATCCCTGGACAATATAAATGACAGAAGCTCCCTGTCATTCATATCATGATGTTTTAAACCTATCATGGAACAGATGATACAAGATTAAGACAACATAGAATGTTTTTTTCAATTGCAGTCCCTTTTTTTGAAAGAACACATCAAGGTAAATGGCTCATTTATACTGCTGGAACCATATGCACATACTGCACTAACTGGTTTTCTTACTGCTCTAGAAATTTCTTCAGTTATTTATCAGGAAATATGCTGAAGCAGGAGGTTTGAGCCTGGTGGTCCACACAAACATGAATCAAATACTGCAGTTACATAGATTAAAACTGAAGTTAACAGGCTACCCTGCAGAAGAAGTAATGGATCCAAGACAAACCTGATCCCACCAAAGCAGAGCCTGCTGCTTACTGACTTAAAAGAAAGCAGCACAGGATAAGAGGTGCCATGAAGAAATACTTTCTGTATATCTGAAAATGCAAAGGCAATCTGAACTCCAGAGCTGGGACTGACTTGGTTTAGGCTGTATGTGCTTGTTGGGAAATGCAAGAGCAATTTTAAGACTTTTCACTTCTGCCTTCCATTTGCAAAGAAACTACCAACAGCACAGCTACAGGCCCTTAAATTAAATGGAACACCAGAGAGGTAATGCACAAACAAATGCTCTGACCAAATTACCTGTTTCTTTTGGGAAATATGCTCACTCTTAACCCTTGAGGCATTCCCACCAAACCCACCCAGACTGTAGCACTGCTGCCTCTTGGCTCAGCTCCTCACCTTTGGCCTGTAGAACACATTCTGCACAGACAGCATGGACACAATCGTCAGCATCTCCTCACTGCATCCCAGATGCACAGACATGATCAACATCTTACACAGCATAGGCTCCAAGGGGAATTCTGCCATCTGCAAGAAACACGTTGCAAGGCATTCAGGGAAAAACCTTCAGTCTTCTCAGTGCAAAACAAAGCAATGCCCTTTCTGATATATTTACTTTGCAAAGAGGTGTGCTTGACTCAGAATAATTTTACTCAACATGAAGCAAATCATTTGTCTGTATTCACTATCACAAGAATATCCCAATACTTACAGGAAGTTTTCAGACATTAATAAATGGAAACTTATGAATAAGGAGAAACACTAGCTGCTCCCTTAAAAAGCAGAAGGTATGTAACTGTGGCAAATAAAAAGCTACCAAAAAATCACAAAAGAGTACCAGCAAAAGGAAACCAACAATGCTAAGCAAGGCCTGCCATGACTGCTCTCATGCCATCCCCTGAGTCATGGCAGCCCAGGCAGTGGGAGAGGAATTTTATTTTGCCTACCCTGCGCCCAAGTCGAGTGAGCAGCCCCTCATCATCCAGAGCTCCCAGGGTGTAGAGCTGCTCCATGGCAGTGATGAGAGTTTCCATGGGGGGAGCATCCATAAAGTCAAAGGACAGCAAATCATTGATGCCCATAGCCTGGGAGGGATTGGAGAAAAGCCAAGTTAGAACACTCAGAAGGAAAACAAACTCCAGCCAGAGATAAAACACCAAACAGTGAGGCACTACAAAACTTCATGCAACCCAAAGCTCATGTTCTTATCCCGACTGCAGGGGCAGCCATGAATACACAGCTGCCTTCCTGCACTTGAAGCAATGAGCACTGGCCCATGGCACTCCGGCACTACTCAGCTCTCTGGTCTGTTCCTTTGGTACTGCTCCACATCCCTCAAGCAAAATGATTCAGTTGAGGAGAAACATAAGCTAAACACTGCTGTTGGGACTTCTGGCTTGTAGAGCAGTGGGGCCTGACAGCTCCACAGGACACTAAGTATGTTCCCAGAAAGGGGAATGGCAGCAGCTTTCCCAGCTGGGACTGGGTTAATCCAGTTCAGTCTTCCAGAGGGATGGTACACACTTAGACATGCCCAAGTTTGCAGCTTTAAACCCACTCTGAAACAATGTGTCTCATAGGTTAACAACATAAATATATAACAATATAAATGTACCCTACATATGAAATGCTACTGCTCTTGAGACTTTCTCTTTCTCCTAGCTCCTGCAACTAACTGTTCTGTGCAGCTGAAAGTCACAATTTAGCTGGATACCCAACAGAATAACCCTCAACAGAAGAACAGAGGAGCAAGCCTAGTGCCTGACAATGCTTTTGTTGAAGTCTCCCTTCCAAAATACCTCTGTTCACCAGAAGAATCTGAAATAACAGCACTACTTCCCAAGACTCAAAGGCAGAGACTCACTGAAAGACCTACCACAGGCTGGTTACAAGCTGGTGAAATACCCACCTTCAGGGAGAGCACTGTACTGGCCAGATTTGTTCTCTGGATTTCAGGCACATTGGTGGTTAGCATCTCATCCCTATATGCACGTTCTGTGTATAACCTGTAGCATTTTCCTGGGCCTGTCCTCCCAGCCCTGCCTGCACGTTGCTTGGCTTGAGCCTAAAGACAACAAAGCAACTCAGTGAACAGGTACAAACTGGAACAGGTGAAGACAAACAGTTATTCACAATTTCACTTGTATTGATAGAAAGGCTTTTAATACAACACAGGGAAGAATGTATTCTGTAGGCACAAGGAGCCTCATGGAGTTATGAAAAATGAGTTTTATCATTGCCTCATTTTGCTCACATGTGCTTGGATGCCACATTGGCAAGATACACAACACCCATGGGGAGAGCCAAGCACAGAATATTTACCTGGGAAATCGGTGTCACCACCAGCTGGTCAATTCCAGTCTTGGAGTTATAAACTTTCTGCTTCACAAAGCCAGGATCAACCACATAATATATGCCATCAATAGTCAAAGATGTCTCTGCAATGTTGGTGGCAATAACAACCTGCAAATCATAGTCTGAGTCAGCACCAGTTCTGTGTCAGGCTGCCAAGACTTCATCCATTGGTGTAATATGAGCAGTTTGTTACAAATGCAACCAGTGTCACTTAATGTTGAAAGGAGAAATGTGTTCACAGGGAACAAGAAGGAGATGCTATCTACAAAGATGGACAGGCTTTAGAGTATTTACCTTTAAATAAAGTTTGGGCAAAAAGGGAAAAGAGTCTTATAAAATGCACAATTAAAAGCAAGAGAGAGCTTGTAAGCAGACTGCACTGACTTCAGGGAGATTCTTTACCTATCAGACACAGCCTGTATTTAGAGAAAAATCTTCCTGAGAATGTATCCCTAGATATTCACTAGCTGCTGGGCAGGATATCTACCTCCATCCTACAGGAACTGCATTTAGATTTCAGATTTTTAGATTAACTGAAGTTAATACCCTTTAAGGACAGCAATAAATAACACACCAGGAACATTCCACACAGAGGTTTGCTACACCAGATGTTTTTACACATGTATACTAAGGCTTAGATAACTTGATATGTATACAACCAAAAATGTGCTCTAAGCTGTAAATTATCTTTTCTCCAAAACCTGTATCCTCTCAGCAGTGTAATACACCCCACTATTAAAATGTATCAGCAGAAGATGAAAGGGCACAAAGACGAAATTACCTTTCTGCTCCCTGGTGGGGCAGGGTCAAAGATCCTGGTCTGCATTTCACTGGGCAAAGCTGAATATACTGGTAGGATAATTAACTCTGGAACATCAGGTCCTAGAGATTTCATCCTCTCATAGAGGATTTCACAGGCAGTGTCAATCTCTTCCTGGCCAGTCAGAAAGACCAAAATGTCACCTACACAGGAAGTAAATTAAAACATCCATGGAATCAATTCTGTTTAGTACAACTCCTGCATTACCATATTTTCATTCCTCATTGATAAGGATCCTCAACTTTTGCTAGCCCCTGAGCAGCAGCTCTTAGCCAAAGGGAACAGACTTCAGTCTTTCACCCAACTTTTTCAGCATTTTAGTTACTGTATTTGCAAACAAGAAAGAATAGTCCTGACAGCATTTTGCTCACATTACTATCATGATCCATGACTTATAAAAAAACCTTGCTCAGAGGTCTTTAAATCACCAATAAACTCAAGACCATTCTCTACTCACCTGGTGGCTCTGTTAAATGGATTTGCATTACTGTAATCAGACTGGCATCCAAATAATCTGTCTCTGGCTCTTTTGTGTACAGAATTTCTACTGGGTATGTTCTGCCAGGAATTGTGAAGATTGGTGCTTCATAGAAATACTGAGAGAATTTCACAGCATCCAGCGTTGCTGATGTCACTATCAGCTTCATGTCCTGCCGTTTCTGCACCGTCTGCAGGAGGACAAAGTTCTCAAGTCATTCACTGCCTTTGGAACTATTAAAATATGGCACTTGACTGAAGTCAGACAAATGCAATCAGTAATATAAGATGTTTAACATCTGAGTAGAGGGGCAGCTCATCCCAGCACCCAAAATTTCAGAAAATTGACCACTGAGGTCCCATTTGAAGCCTCCCTAAGCAACATTATCACAAGAAAGCTTTTGGCAGAGAAAGATGAGCAAAGCAAGAATAATCCCCTGTTCATCCACCATTATGAACATCCAGGATGGCAAATTCTCATTGTTGCTGCTGTATTTTGCTTGCTCTGCCTTCACACAGAAGCTCATTTCACCAAGATTCAGACCACAAACCCTTAAGAGCATTTGCTCTTTGAAGCACACATATGAACCTGACTTGTGTGACTTCCCCTTTGCCTGTGATCTCCCACCCACACAGAGCACACTGAAAGTGTTTACTGAAAGCAGTAAAAATCCAGTGCTACATCACCTTCTTCAGGAGCCCAAAGAGCACATCTGTGTGTATGGTCCTCTCATGGGCCTCATCCAGCATGATAATGGCATACTGGGTGAGATCTGGGTCTATCAGGCACTCTCTCAGTAACATCCCATCTGTCATGTATTTGATGACAGTCTCAGGGCTGGTGCAGTCCTCAAACCGAATGGTGTAGCCAACCTGGAAGGAAGAGTTGCACAGAAATTATGAGCCTCATTAACTCCCAGTTTGATTACTCCACAACCTCACTTTACAGCCCACAAGGGAACAGACACATGGACACACAAGAAAACTAGCTCCAGTACTGATTTTTCCTACTTTTCCTCATGCTTATTTTGGCATCTTCAACATGGAAATTTACCTCTTGTCCCAAGCAGCAACCAAATTCCTCTGACACCCTCTTTGCAACAGACATTGCAGCCACTCTGCGAGGCTGAGTACATCCAATCTTTCCTCTTGAGGTGTATCCTGCCTCAGCCAGGTACTGGGTAATCTGGGTTGTTTTCCCAGATCCTGTCTCTCCAATAACAATCAGAATCTGGTTGTCATGCACAGCCTAGAAAAGGTCAGAAAATGTTTGTCAAAATCTTTAATAAATCAAAACAAACCAAACAAAATCAGCATGGGCTGTCTGGGACTCAAGTGAGCAGTTCTTGCTTCTGCATCAATTGACCCAGACCAAAAACCATGTAAGTATTCCTACTGATCAAGTCAGCAACCTGTTTAACTGCTCAGCTGAATTATCCCTTGCTCATATGATCTTAGTATCAACTTTGGTTTACATCAATAAATATCTGGAACTTCGTTAAAGTACACAGATATATATATATAATACTTTAAAATATATAAAGTGAACTAAAGTTCTGCACTTAAAATTATCAGCTGGCTATTCATCTGTCAAAAAACTAAACCAAAGACTATTTCAATTACTGCTTGCTCAAACCAGAATGCCTTTTCATGAGTCTTACTTGTATCAGCTGCTCCTTCAGTCTGAAGATTGGGAGACTCTCTCTCTGTTCAATGATGGAAAGCTGTGTCTTCTTACCATAAGAAGCTTTGTTGCCACCAAATGCATGTTTCTTCCACTCTGGGATATCATTTGGCATCATCCCAATACCTCGCATGTTTGCAGCTATTTGTCTTCCATCCACTAGAAAAGAAACAATTCCATCATTACATCCAGGCTCACACAGCACAGACCCTGATGATCCTGCTCCAATTGCTCCATCATGCAGGCCTTTTATTCTGTGTGTTTAAATGTTTTTTAAGTTCCTACATGTATATCCCTACTATTACTATACTGTACACTTCCCTTTCCATTTCAGTGGAAAAGTATTTCTTCTTTGACTCACTTTTAAAGTGTAGCAGACAAACAGTATCAAGACATTTCTCCTGGGTTACTCAAGCAGCACAAAAATGGCACAGTTCACCTGTGCTCAGACATACCATCTGGGAGAGGATCTACCCAGTGTGTGTTGAGGCCCATGGGGATGGAATCCATCTCAGCTTCTCTCTGGGCTTGTTTAAGCTCTCTCCTCTCTTTGGCTAAAGCACTTTGCATCATTGCAGCCTGGGACAAGGAACCATCTGGATTCTGGAGAGCAAGAGGAAAAGACTTCAAGCACTACCATTCCTTTACATTCAATTATCTTTCTGTTGTCGCTGTCTTTTAGAAGAAATTTTAAAATGCTTTTAAAATGTTAAATTTTATTAGATTTCCAGGATACTTCCATCAGGCTAGTCTCATGAACTTTCACATTCACAACTAATCTGGAGCATCCTTACTCTGCCCAGCCAGAAGGATTATGGGAACAACCAATAAAAATGTACTTCTTTACTACCTTCTACTTTCAAAAGATAAAAAAACCAGCAGAACAGAGAAATTTTATTCTAACACACCTATGTAAAATGGCATTTCAGTTTCATTATTCTACTTCACATCACCAGTTAAGTTAGAACCCAGCTTTATTTGGAAGGAGCTTCAGTTCAGTGGTTATGTTTTTCAGGCCTCTCAGTAATGTGCAGTTGGGAAATTTCTTGTTAAATTCCCAAATATTTATTTCATTTAATCGAGTACATTGCTTTTAGCCCTGGAAACCTCTTACCTTTACTATTTTAATGGGACTCATATCCATGCTCTGTTTAGTGTGACCTCGAAGAAATGGTGGCTCCTCTTCTACTAGTTCAATCTCAAGATCCTCATCTAAAATTCACAAGTGACAGGAAAGTTAAACATCTTTCAGGTATATAAAAGTGCCTCTTTAATTAATGCTTCATGTGTATACTTGATTATGAGGTACTTCAGAGTTTTAAAACTGAAAACATTGCAAATAAAAATGCACAGATAGGGCACATCTAAATGCCACTAATAATAAAGCCAGAGGAACTCTAGCTCCAAATGTACAAGATGACAGCAAATTGTGAGATTATTTATAGTTACTTTTATCATCAGTATCTTTTCAAATTACATCCAGAAAGACAAAAAATTTACAACAATAGGACTACTGGGAAATACTACCTTCTTCATCATCAACTTTAGGAAGAATCCCAGTCTCCTCATCAAAGTCAGGAAACTCTTCCTTGGAAAGCACATTAGCTGCAATCATCTGGGAACAGAATGAATACCATATGAGTATGTCCCCATGAACAAACACAACTCATGCCTGTGACTCAGTTCTAACCCCATTCCTGGAAAACAGGAACGAAGGAATGGTCCTGTATCCTGGCACACCTCTCCCCAGCTCATCCAGCCTCGGACCAAACAGCACAAATAGCACCAAAACAGTCCCAAATCAGCAAACAGCAATTCAGAGTTAAGGAGTAAGTTACACAATCAATTAATCCAGGAGTTGTATTCTAGTTCATGAAACTCCCTGGCAACTTCACAGCCTGCCATGCTATTTCCCTGAAAGCAGCACACACCTGTTTGATCTCCCACTTCTCCGGGTCTGAAATGCGGGTGAGGCGTTTCCGCTCCAGGCTGTCATCCTCCACCTCGGGGGCATTCACCAGGGACAAGTGGCTGGGCCTGTCTGGGTTCCTCATGGAGCTTTCTTCATTGGTTTCTCCAACCAGGTTCCTTCTACGGTTTGGGTTCAAGTCTTCCCCAGTGTCTTGATCAACATCCTACATTATATGGATCAATTAATCAATCAGCTCTAGACTTCTCATCTATCAGATATAGTGCTTTCTAGTGCCAGTAACAGCCCATCCACAGAAAATGCTGCTTTGTAGGCTTTTTGGTTTTTTTCAGCTGGTACTGCTGGGTAAGAACATCCTCAGGTGTGGAACACTCTACTCTGTCTTGGCAATAGTAGTGATTTAGTTCAAAATTAAAAGTTTCTCTCCTACTCAAAAAGGAAGACAAACAGCAACAAATTGAGGTTTACCTTGTCTTACCTCTTTGATATCATGTCAAGCCAAGAAATTGTTAGGAACACTACATCAAAACTAAGAACCTAGAGAAAATGAGTTAAAAATAATAGGCAACCTAAACACAGAACAGTAACTCAGTTTTTGACTCCCAATTGAATGGTTATGTATTAGTTTCCACCAAAAAGAGTGAAAAATAGCCAAAAGAGGCAACATTTGAAGAATTTTAGCACCTCTGTACCTTCATGCTCAGGCTGGTTTTGGATCCAGTAAAAGATAACACTTTGACTTTCACTCTTTGTCCTTTGCTCACAACATCAGCAACGTTGGCAACTCGTCCTTCCCTTCGCAGCTCTGAGATGTGCACCAAGCCTTCCCAACGTTTCCTGGGAGTGAAACAAGAAGAACACACTATTACTCTGACAGCCCTTCAGATCACTCAGAATCTATATTAAAATATTCTGCTGTCAACAGATCGTGTATGTTCACAAACTGGATTTTGTAATGAGAATTTTATAATTCTCCGCTGTTAAATTTATTTTTCTGAAACAGTCCTTCAAAGTCCAGAATACCTGCTGGTAGCCTCATCACACCTTTCAGGTACTAGCAGAAAAAAGAGCTGAAATAATACCAGATCTACTGCAAACATGAAAGGGTACCTCAGTCCTTCCAGCTGCACAAAGCATCCAAACTGCATTATGCTGGTGACTTTGCCATTGTAGATGTCCCCGATGGAAGGCTCCTCAGCAGGGGGACGGTCTATGTGCTTGTCTCTCCACCTCTCATGGCTCTTCTCAAGGTACTTCTCCCGATCCCTGCGGTCCTTACTGGGACTCCAGCTCCTGCTCCTTGACCTGTATCTGGATTTTCCCCTGTTCCTATCCCAAGTCCTGGAACGGGACCTGGAGCGAGATCTGTGCCTTCGCTTCCTGTCCCTGCTACGGCTTCGGCTCCTCTTCCTTTTCTTCACCCTGACAAACAAACATTTCATCTTTGCAGTGGATTTCCACCTCTGGCAGTGACAGCACCAGGAGCTTCCCCCCAGACACACAAGGCACCTACCGATGGTCACTGCTCCTCTGCTTGCCCTGCCTGTCTGCACTGGGCATCAGAGCTTCCAGCTCTTTCAGGGCATCAGCTGCCACTTTCACATCATCTTCATCCAGCATAGTCTACAAAAACAGAAAACTGTTGTCCCTTTCTGCAAAAGAGCTGATAAAAAGCCTGTCACAAAGAATTAATCTACAGAATTATCATATGTGTAACTATTTAGAAAGAATGCAAGATAAAAAAAGATTGGGCTCAATATGTGTTAAAAAAAAGAAGTAATAAAGCTCTCTCCATATTTGGGCACAACATTCTGACAGTTCTGCTTTTATACAGTAGAAATTTCCATCTCAATGCCTCAAATTAATACAGAAATACAAAATGCAAGTCCCTCACAGCATCTGAATATACAATGTTTTTAATTAGCTTGTAACACATTGGTACTTTGAACATTATCTGAGGAAGGCCAGGCTACAAATTTCATGTCACAAGAGTCTCATCTTCCACATATTCTGCAAAATAGTACCAACATGGGAGCTGCTAACAGCAGTTCTGTGCAGTAAGAACAAACTTCTACCTCTTCCACATTTCATTTCTCAAAGTTCACATTTATACATGCATTAGACACAGAAAAGAGGTTGAAACTAACTGGGGAAAAAAGACTAAAAGTTTTCACACAGTCACAAAAGAAATCTGAAATGACCACCTTACCCTGATGTTGGGATTGTCTGGCCTGCAAAGGGCTGGATACAATTCCCTCAACTTTTCTTTCTCTGATTTGGGTTTGACAACTGCCTCTGATTTTGAGATTAAAAAAGAAAAAAAAAGCACAATGAAACACAAAACTTAGAACTGCTACAACAATTCACTCTTGATTTTCCTATAACTGAATATAAAGCTTAATTTTTATCTGAATGCAAAGGTTGATACAGCTTTTACAGAGATTCAATTCAAGGAATAGTGTGCTACCTTCCTTCAAATAAAATTCTGATGATTAGTGAATATGTGAAAGACTGAATACTCTGAGCAGCACGCTCAGAATAACAACAGTAAAATGATTTGCCTTCCAAGACTAAAACAGCAACTGCACCAGTCCCAGCAAGCACTGCACGTACCTTTGCTCGTGGATGGTTTCGGTGGCGGCCGCATTGTCTGTATGAGACGTAGCAAGTTACTAATGAGGGAGTCCTGAAAAAAAAGTCAATTAAATACTCCAAGAAATGACTGCAAAACCTTGATTATTAGAATGCACAAGTGAGGGTTTATTTTCAGGGCAAAAACCACTCAATTCTGAAGATGAAGGTTGATTTTTAGAAACTATCACTGGACTTTGTGTACATCCTAAAAAGGCATAAGTTGAACCCAGAAATAATTATGATCATCTCATCTATGTGACTTTTCTGTTAATCATTTTAATCACCTATTTAATCCAACTACAGTTATTCCTAAGGGATCAATAAACATAGCGTAAAAGCATCATAAGAACAACATTTGCCTTCATAAAAAATTTTTTCTTCCATATTTTATATGCTCGACATAACAATAAGCAGTTTGAGTCCTCAGGAAGATGCTTTTCAAAGACTATAAAAGTCTTAAAAAATATGAGGGAGGGGAAAGCAGGGGAGACAGTAATACCAGAAGCTAATTAGTATGTAGTTTCCAATAATAACTCCTCACAACTCTCTCTTTAAAACAGAAAACTCTATAAAATATAGCACAACAGGAACAATATATAAATAACATTCGGGTGTCACTTACAGTGAACTCAGCACCATTCTTCAGAAGAATTGCTTTAAATGTGTCAAACGTGGTATTTTTCTCGGCAAGACTTATCACAAACTCGGCTGTGAGGGAAAAAAAAGTAAAGTAATGTAAACTGTACATAAAATAAATTGAAACACGCAGTGTAAGGGCCGCAGGTGGGCACAGAAGCCGCTCTGGCGGTGCGGGCCCGGGGGAGCTTCCCCTCAGCTTCCCCCCGGACAGCCCAGCCCGAGGCGCTCCCTCAGGCTCACAGAGCTTTTTTTTGAAGAAAAATAATGGGTGTTAATGCCTAAATTCGAAAAGCACCTTGACAAAACGCATCCGGCCCCACAGAAAGGGTTACTACGGCTCCCCTGGCGGGAGGCGATGCTCAGCGGCCCGCGGTGCCCGAAGGCCGCGCCCGCCCCGCTTACCCAGGTCCTTGTCGTTGATGCCCAGGTGATTGTCGAGCTCGGTGCAGACCTTGGAGACCAGCGACAGGTACTCGAGCTTGGCGAGCTCCTCGGCGGCCGCCAGCTCCGCCATGGCCGCCACGGCCGCATCCGGGGCACGGCGGAAACGGCGCCGCGACGGGAGCGGGGCGGGGTCGTGACGGGAGCGGGGCGGGGCCGGGATGGGAGCGGGGCGGGGCCGGGACACGGGAACGGGGCGGGGCCGCGACGGGAGCGGGGCGGGGCCGCGAGGGGAGGGGGCGGGGCCGCGACGGGAGGGGGCGGGGCCGGGACACAGGAGCGGGGCGGGGCCGGGACACGGGAGCGGGGCGGGGCCGGGACACGGGGAGCGGGGCGGGGCCGGGACACGGGAGCGGGGGCGGGGCCGGGACACGGGAGCGGGGCGGGGCCGGGACACGGGAGCGGGGCGGGGCCGGGACACGGGAGCGGGGCGGGGCCGGGACACGGGGGGCGGAGCCCGATGGGGCGGGACACGGACACGGCGGCGGGACACGGACACGGCGGCGGGACACGGACACGGCGGCGGGAGGGGTGTGCCGGGCACAGAGCCTTGATCGGTGCGATCCTGGGCGAACCGGTTTGGCTGTTCAAAGAGTCGGTCCGAAGTTTCTCTGATCTGCTCACGACCATCATCAGACACCGAGACCCCAGGACCGCACCACTCTGGACCCGAGTTCTGGCCTGGCCGCGCTGGGTGCTTGCCCAGCACTGTCTGTGGCTGTGCCTGGTGCTTGCCCAGGACTGTCTGTGGCTGTACCTGGTGCTTGCCCAGCACTGTTTGTAGCTGTACCTGGTGCTGCCATGGCACGCTGCTCTCGGGCAGGGTAGTGGCTGTAGCGCCCTGTTCCACCTGTTTCTTAGAGCAATGATCTCCCCACCTTTTGGCCAGAGGCCACTCGCTTTGGAAAAGGACTATAAAAAGTGACTTTCCTAAAGAGACTTTGAGATCTCCCCAACGGATTGAAGACACGTCTCGTCGGACCACGAGGATGCGTCCCTTCTGCTGGTAGCTATATCCCATCCTCTCTCTCCCCTTTTTGTTTCCTTTATCTCTCTCTCCCCCTCTCTCCTATCGCAAAACTGAATTGTTGGCACGCAATAAACTGCTTTGCTGCTCGCTGCTGAATAAAACCCGAGTCTCTTGCTTTTTGTCTTTTGCACCCTGGGGTCTAACGAACATCACGACTCCCGCTGGGGTTGAGCGGATGGTGACAGCCGTGAAAATGCTTTCCTCAAAGTGGGAAGGTGCTTCTGTCTCCAGCAAAGGCAGAGAGGTGGGGGCACCCCAAAAAAAGGAACCCCAAGCTGAGGGAACCCTGAGTGTTGTGGGGGTCACAGCACGGGCACAGAGCGGTAGGAGAAGTCTCAGAATTTCAAGAAAATTATCTGAGCTCCATTGAAAATCTCTTCTGAATTTCTAGTCTTGCAGTTTTCCTGAGTTGTTATTACAGAAGTACTGCAGCAGCCTGCCGTGCTCAAAGCATCTCATCCTGAGGAAGAACTTCAGAGAGAACAAGCTGCTGAGGGCATTGCAAATACTCAGAAGAATACTCAGAAGTCCCTGCTTCTGTCCCCAGCCCTGCCCACCCGCTGAGGCCGTGTGCTCCTGGCCGTGCCGAGGGAAGGACCAGGAACCCCATCCCAACCCCTGTGCTCGCCCAAAATAAGATACAGAGGTCACATCTGCTCTATAGAATATATTATAAATTATATCATGCATCCATTAACAAAATATACAAAGCCAACAAATATATCTATCTTAAGCCTGAGCATACAGCATCTAAACTCTAGTAAAAAGTAATCTGAAGAGAACAGCATCTCACACTTGCTGTTTCAATCCGCAATGAAGTGTTCCTCCTCAAATGTTTTATTTTTGTATTTTATAGAACACATCAGCATTCCAAGTACAAAGGTACACATGGCAAACATGGGTCCTGCTGGGCCTGAGAGACCCAAGCAAATAACCACACTATGCTTCAAAAGTGTCATCAGCTTCTGCATTTCACCCCCATCCTTTCCTCCTCCTTGTTCAAGAGTTGGCATTAGTCAAAAGATACTCAAAACAACACACCCGAGTAAAGGTGGAAAGTTACAGAAGGATCTTTAACTGGTCCACAGCACACAGTTGTAGTGGTGTACAGAGAGATGGGAAACACTGCAAAATACTTCTACTGTATTTCAAAATAAACATTTAAGAGTATATCTTCCACAATCTATAAAAATAGGTTTAAAACGAAAGTGGTATGGTATATTTTTTTTCTTCAACTATTTTAATGGTATTTTTTCTTTATGGGTACTAAGTCTTTTAAAAAGTTACTGGTCAGCCACAATACTGACACTGCTTCACCTATACTGTGACAAAACAGAACACTAGTTTGAAGCAGAAGTAATATAAAATATTTTAGAATCAATGGTCTCTTACTGCAGCAAGGAAAAAACATTTACTTGAAAATAAAAACAAAGTCAACACTGTCACCTGCTGAGGGACTGAACTCTGAGGAATTATCTATGGATACCCCACTGCATAGCAGTGTCTGGTGCTCATTTCTGTCATTCTTCAGAATCAAATCTCTCAGCACATTTAGAAAGGAATTCTTAGATTTCCAAATTAAATATGGGCATCTAAAAATCTTATGAGAAAAATTAATTCTACAGACGTGGCTACAGAAACACAGGACCAGCTAAAACCATTAGAGGACACTGTACATTTGAAAGTGCTTAAGTTAATGCATTTTTCAAACTCTAATGTAAAGTTATGTGATCCCTGCTTCAAGCACTCTTTCCATTCCTAAACATTAACAAAATTTGTACTCCAGTTCAGGTCTGGGCTCCTATACATTCTTGCATTTTTTATGTGGTATTAACAGAGTAAAATGTTTGCACTATAGTGAAAAAAGGTAATGGTCGAATTTTTAATATTTTTACAAGAGCCTGTAAAGATTTCTAGAAAAGCCTTTCCTACCCTTACAATTTGTTTTTAACAAAATATTTTATGTAGGTTATACTTCTACTGTTAAAGATCTGGTGTGCACTATCATTACTGGTTCAATTGCTGGTGGTTATTCTCCTGCTTCATTCTGCTACAACAAGCAACAGCTTTACCGGTATTCATCAGTTTAACTGCAGTTACACTTTCAGTCTTTTCAAAAGTCCTTTGATTCAAGGTGGCTTTCTTCTATGAGTAAGTTCTTTTTCTTAGAATAATTTGTAAGATATAAATTTGTCACTTTACTATCTCACATTGGAAAACCAATTACTAAAATCCTCAGAAAAAACAAAGAAACTCTTAGTTTCAGACATCTCTTGTAAATTAAGCAGGACTACATTTTACAGCAGCATTTTACACAGGTTTCTATTCCAAAGCTAATAAGCCAACAAAAGATTTCCAGCTGCCTAAAAAGAAAAGTGTATACACAACAAAATGGGAAGTTCTCATCTGGGTACAAAGTTTAGTTCTACATGATTCCCTGGTAAAAGGATTTGATCTGAAATTAGAGATTTAAAGACTACTCATTTAACTATGAGTCCAAATAATAACTGAAATTCTGGTATCCATTTCAAGAGATGCCACAAGGGTTGTTTGACATTTCCATGAGGGTAAAAAAAAAGTCAAATGCTCAAAGAAAAGCTGAAGTTTAAAGCCACACCTCCAAACAGCATTGAGGAGCAGCCTGCTACTCTTACACTCTTTAATTAGAGTTTACTCAATGAAGACTATTCCTCTCCACCAGGCAGGCTTAGCACCTACTGCACCAGTCTCTGTTACTGATCTGAAGCAACTCAGTCACCACTTCAATCATGTTATTGTTGTGTTTCTTCAGCAGCCGCAGGTTTAACTGCCTGTCACAGAATCCCATCTCACACAGGCTGGACAGCAGAGCAGCAGTCTGCTCCTCTGGAGCTGCAGGCTGCTGAAAACAAAAGACAGTAAGATAAGCTAAAAATGGTTATTTATTCTTTGCTATTTGAACTAGGGGCCCTGCATTACACTAGAATCAAGCTGAAGCACAGAGGCTCCTCTGGCCCCATTCATAATCCCTTCACTGCTCACTTGCAAAGGTGAGTTACTGCTCTTACATGATTCTACAAAAGACATGCTTCCATCTCTATGGCATGGATTTCCCAGTCTGCTGAGAGCAGCAAACCTCAAAGGGACACCACCAAACTCTTACAGTAACTCCAATATAGAATACTGATACACTTAAAACACATACACCTATAAATTTAAGGTTGTCACTCAATGAAACTCACACAGCACACAGGTAAGACATTCACCTGTTCAATAATGGGTGGTCCAGCAAATAATGCTTTGTAAGCAGAAGCAGCAACTGACAAAGCTCCTTTCATGAGTTCTCCTGCAATGCTGCTTCCTTGAGGGTACCTGTGAAGAGACCAGGTGCTGCTTTAGGGTCAGTAAAGCCAAGGGTTTGTTTCAGTGAAAGCCAAGTTGCTGCCTGCTGAGGCAAGGACTGCTGGAAACACCAGCCTGTGATCCAAAGGAATCAGCAATGTTTGGGAACTGAGCTATACAAGAAGCTCATTCCTTTTTCTTGACACCTATTAAATTGCTGGTGCATGCTTTCCATGAAGTGACCTTTTGTGAAGAGTTTAGTGTTCTCATCTAGAAGAGAACATACTTACATGAAAGCTGTGCACTGACATCCATTCAGAGTAGGGCAACTTCTATTTGTTCTATTAATATTTAAGTTACTTAATATTCTACTCAACATTTTGACTTAATTCTCCAGTCTCAGTATTTTAACACAACTTTATAGCTAACTTGTAAAATCCCCCTTCTAAGAATCCAGAGATTTGTCCGAAAAAAACCCCACAGAATTTTAGAAGCATTCAACTTGAGCTCTTCATTAATTTTGGCTTACTAGTTCTGTGTCCTTTTGATTTGTGCCCAAGCAGAAACCAAGATCTTATGAAAACATAGCATGTTTGCCTTAAGAATGGGGGTCTCTCTCCAAATTAATGACTACATGAAATCTAGGCCAGAGCTTTTTCCTAGGTGTCTAACTGAGCTGTTCTCAGTCTAAAATAGTGTTTGTGAAGTCACAGCTTCAGCTTCATTACCTCGGGTATTCTGAGAACTTAGTGAGAAATGCAGAAGAGCCTGGCCCATGATTATCTTCACCACTGGGTTCTGGAAGAGAAAGACAAAATGTCAACATGTTCATTTAATGACAATTAAACTGGAGAAATGCAACACATACATAAACAGAAAAAAGTGTGTCTTGGTACAACACTAATACTCTAAGTTTAGTTATGCAGACAAGGTATCCAGGATTGTCACTGCAGTGAAAGCAGTCAGAGCATTTTCAGAACCATATGACTGATTTATCAGTGGTGTTTAACACAAGAGGAACCCTTGTGGGACTCTACAGTCTCAGTGACTGTAACAGCAGCTTAAATACATAGCTCATTAATTCCAGAGCAAGGTAATTTTCCAGATGCCTGTAAGTACTTTGGAGTATCCTCTTACCATTTCCCATAATAGATGCTCTTAACTGATCCACAAAGCCAATTATTTCTTTATTTGCAACATCCATATAGCAAAAGTTCAACACTCAGAGAAAAAAAATAAAATCTTTACTTAGTAGATTTCTGCTCTCAAGAGAAACGAGAAATCAAATTCAATCCTAGGCATAAGGAATAGATGATAGCAATAGTCTGCACCCTTTATTAAATACTGTCAATACCTTCTTTTTGTATTTGATCATGAAGAGCAGAAGAGATATTCTCTGAAGCTGGTGTGTTTGGTTCTTGGAAGATAGAATTCTGAAGAGATGAAAGATTCCTGAGAACATAAGGCAAAAACATCACTATTTTTATTCTACATGTACACACATAAGTCACAATCAACAGAAAGAACTTCACATCCTCCCTTCTTTCCCTCTTGCACCCACCTAAAGCAGTGAGTACAGGGCTCTATAAAAAGTTCCAGGATTTAAGAACATTTACCTCAGTATATGACAAAACTTTTGTTATAACAATTCCTGTTTGAAAAATACTAGACCTTGCAGACTCTACAGCAATACCAGCATGACCATTTTGTTCTTGCCCCCAAATCCTACCTTTGTGCCTGGGGTAAGCTGTCCACAGTCGCTGGGGTTAATGGTACCGCAGCCAGTGTTTGGGAAGTTGTCAGTGTATCACTGTCCCTCTGGATCTGTGGCTGGCTTTCCCCTTCTGGGTTCTCTGCTACTGTTTCAGGTTCCCCTGTCTTTTCTACACCAGGCTGAGAAAGAGCTGAACTGTACATGGAGTCACCCAAGGGCCGACTGGTGTCAAAGCACTCAGGGAGAATGATGATGTAATCCTCTGAGGAAGCAGAGGAGCACTGACTCTGAACATCATCTTTATCATCCTCCTCTTCATCACCACTGCCAGCACCACTATGGGGGTTTGTGCTCTCATCAGACAGTGGAAGGTCCCCTAGCAGGAAAAAAGTGAGGTATTAACCACTGTCCATCTGTATGGACAACAGCAGAGACAGAACTGTCCCACCTGTAAGAAACAAGTATTTAGAAACCACTGTAACCCTTAGCTGCTGCCATTACTGGTGTAATTTTCCCTGCTGTGGGGAGGGTGCAGTGTGAAAGAGTAGCAGATCATAATGTTAATCCTATGCAAATACACTGCTGGTATTAATGCTTACAGCAAAAACAGGAGTAAGAGCTACACAGAGAACTTAAACTCTAGTTTTCAGCTCCTAAATTCCACACATTAGAAACAGGTAGGAAACATTTCAAGCTATGTGTACAGAATGTGGAGACACCAGTCATGTATAACATATGAGCACTTATTTGAATAGCCAACTGGAACCTTTTTGGTCTCAATTTCACTCCTTTAAAAGCAGCTGTTAAACCAGCTGCTTGTTAAAATACTGACACCGATTTTCTGATGTAATGATTCTCACAACTAGGGTCATCTAATGATTCTCTTCATCTAATGAAGATCAACTTCCTAGAACAGCATCAGATCTTCTTACACATGATTTTTTTACAGCTTTATCTTACTTTCAAACCCATTTTACTTACCACAGGAATTTTCTGTCACTGGTTCTGACTGATGAATCTTTGTGTCCTTTTTGGAAGTGGAATTACTATTTATCATAGAAGATTCTTCATTTATCATATTGCAACTGAAGGTGTCTTGCAATGTTTGTAAAGAGTCTAATAGAACAAATCAGGAAAAATAATGAAATGGTATCAACCACCTGAGCTGAACAATTTGTGTCTCATATCTGACTGCAAACAAGTCAAACTAGAGAAGGCAGCTAATAACAGTACTTACTCTGGAGGATTTTGGTGGTTTTTTGTGGGGGTTTGTGGTCAGGTGCAGCATCCAGGGTCAGAGATCGAATCACAGTTTCACAGACAAATTGAGTCCCACTCATATCTTCTTCCCCTTCCTCCTGGTTCAAGGCATGCTCAGCTTTCACTTTCACCACAGAGGAGTCCACAGACAGGCAGGCTTCTGCCATTCCTTGGAAAGAGAAACATAACAGATTTTACTACCACAAGGAAATGTAACTATAAGAAGAATTTTTTAGACTAGCCACAGCTATCATTGACTCCGTGTTAATTCTTTCTAAAAATCAAAAGACTTTTTAATTCAGCTCAAGTTGAATGCAAACATGACTGAGAAGTATGAGGAGCACAGCTGGAGTGTTTGGAGTATAATCTGGTCTATAAAGGGCAGATTGTTACTTCTCCCAACAATTCTAGTGGTCAGACAAAGCACAAGAAGAATCTGAAAGGACTTTATACACGGGCATGCAGTAATAGGACAGCAGGGAATGACTTTAACATGGAGGAGGGTGTATTAGATTAGGTCTTAGGCAGAAATTCTTCCTTTTGAGGGTGGTGAGGCCCTGGCACAGGGTGCCCAGAGAAGCTGTGGCTGCCCCTGGATCCCTGGAAATGTCCAAGGCCAGGCTGGATGGGGCTTGGAGCAGCCTGGGATAGGGGAAGCTGTTCCTGCTCATGGCAGGGGGGATGGAACTGAATGATCCTTAAGGTCCCTTCCAACCCAAACCATTCTGTGATTCTATGATTTCTATTTCCAAATATATATATATTATGCTCCAACCTCTATAATTACTAGTGTAGTGTCAGACTCCAGGTTTATGAGCCAAACAACTTTTTTTTTTTTTTTTTCCCAGAAGAAGGGGAAGACAGTAGTTAGAATTCCTTTTAGACATCAGGGTTTGCTGACCATAGAGAAGTGACAATATCCTCCCTTCACCCCCAAGCTCCTCAGAACTACTGCTTACCAGGCACTAGTTTAAATCCACTCCCCTCGTTCTCCTCCTCTATCTGACCTAAGCCAGGTTTCTCCAGCAAGGGGCTGTCACGTGGCAAAGGGGACATGCATGGAGTCATGTCTGGAAAACACAGGGAGCAAAGATAATTGGCACTAAAGGGGAAGGAGCCTCCATGAGGTAACATTTTTTAAAGTTATTCTTTTTAAGGGACATTCTTTCAAGACTGAAGAAACTTAGTTATTTTGCAAGATAATCTGGTGGAATAAACAACTAGCTTTTCATTACTCTGCCACTGACTTTGCACAGAAAATGGCAGCATTCCTCAACATATGGAGTGTTATGTTCTTAGGGATGTGAAGGTGAATAGAAGCCAAGACTGAAAAACACAAAGGATAGCTGTCTGTGCTCAAGAGAGCACACAGAACACAGGAGCCTTACCAACAGGGGTATTGTGTGGCACTCGCTCCAATTCCTGCACAATATTAATGTCCAACAGCTCAAAGGACAGCAAATCCTACAGAAAAAAACCACACAGCTTCCATGAGCAAACTCTGAAACTGAATCAGATCTGTACTTGGCAGCACAGATCCCACTGATGCACAAATAACACTTTGTTCCCCAACACAACCTCAGGGGGCAGTTTCCCCACAACATATATGACATCACTGAATATGGTGCACAAATCAGGGCAGCAAGGGACAAAGCTAAGAACTCCCTTGTTAGGGCCAGAGAAAGACTCAATGCTGACTCTTTTTCTGAGATTCCTAATCTGTCCTACACATACCCTCCACATAATGACAGTGCCAAATACCAGTTTGAGAAAACAGCTCTGCTGTATAAAATGCAATATACTCTTTCTGAAAATAGAGCAGCCATTTTTAGAGCTCAGAAGCTCTAGTCTTACAGATGTCTGCCTACCTAGACATCAAACCTAAGGTGGTTTGCTTTATATCTACCTGAATTTTAGCACTTTACCTGTGCAGTGAGGAGATCAACAGATGGGATATAAAATTCTCTCTCACTTGGCAGATTTTGGATCTTTAAAGGAACAGTTGGCCGAGGTATTTCAGCCTGCTCTGCAACTTCACCTATCAGTTGAGCACCTGTTTCTGTCTTTAAGGAAGCATCCTGCAAAAACAAAGAACAAAAGCCCCTTAGCCACAGTAAATAAAACATCACATGAAATCTAAAGCCTGAATTTTGTGTAAACACACAAGTAATCTGAAAGAAATTTAAATCAACTCATCACAGAGCCAAAAGGACAAGACCTAACAGAAATTCTGCAGTGTTTCAGTTCAAAGAAGCAAACAGCTGCAACAGACTGATAGCTAATGTCATGCCTGTCATAAAGATCAACTACTTCAGAACTTATAAATGCAGTATCTGTTGTATTTTCTTCCTATTAAAAATAAAATTTAAAAGCAAACAGCTAAAAGAATCCCCTTGAATAGTTAGTTAGGAACACCATGCCAAATAATACACAATGTTCCTTTCTCCTAGGCAGTTCTGAACTGCCCCAAATACCAGGTGAGTGACTTGCCTGTTTGGTTCTGGAAGCTCTACTCTTCTGACAGGAGTCAGAATCCTTCCAATCACTTTCTACGTAGTCAGCAGCTGGAGAGGGATCCACAACAATACTGCACCAGATCCTTGGCCCAAACTGTTCCCCTCTGTGTGACAGTCTCCAGTGAGAAGTGTAAGTTCCTTCTATGTTGGGAGCTACAAACTCAACTGAAACAGTTCCTACTTGTCCAGATGGAAGGGATGGCACTAACACATCTTTTTTCTCAGAAGATGCCAAGGTCAGATTGCCCCACATAAGTTTCAACTGAAATATACAACAGAAAAAGCCAAAAGTTAACTTCTCAAGCTTCCCTGCAAAGTGTGGGCAGCAGGAAGCAGAGTTCCTCTGCTGAAAGGCTTTGTAGATCCCAGGCATGGAGAAGACAGGCTGCTAGTACACATCCTCACATTAGCCACTACCAACACAAAGATACCCCCACAATCCAACACAAATGAAGCCACTTGCAGAACAAAGGGTTTTGGAGGTCAGAAAAGCAACAAGTTGTAAACAGGGTCAAACTGTACCATTATAATATGGGGGACATACTGTTAATGGGAAACATGTTCAGTGATGGTATTCTGAATTGCTTTCTTCCTATAGTCTACACTTGTAAGGAGTGCCTACACAGCTATTGCCCCAAAATTCCCAGCTGTGAATCAACAGGCCAAAGGAAATCTTAAACAGGTCCTACTAGAGAATTCACATACAAATTTAACCTTCCAGAATGATTTGAGTGTGGAAGGAAGAGCAAAGGCAAGATACCTTTGTGTCTGAGCTCCATTCCACGTTGCCAGTATTCTTCATTCGCCAGTGTTTGATAAACTTTGTTCCTGGTTTCAAGTGAGTACCATCAGGCAAATTCTCATCCACAAATACTGCACTTAGTGTTGGGACAACTGCTTGGAAGGGTTGATTAGGACTCCTGGGATTGGAGAGAGGAAACAAAAAAACCCAAAATACATCAAAACTGAAGAAACTCAGCTGCTGATTAATGTCAATTTGGCTTTTAGATGCCCTAAATGGAAGGGATAAATTAAAGAAACAAACTATCCAAGTTTTACACTGCACATTCATAAACTCAAAGGGAGTGGGAAATGCAGAGCAGTTGCCTGCAAAGCCTGCTGTCTAATGAACCTCAGCTTAACAGCACATTAAAAAAAAAAAGGAAATTGCACTGAACATAAATATACAGAATGTACTTGACTTCATGCAGACACACTTAATAAAACAGGAAGATAGAGACATTTTTAAAACTGGCAGCAATGTTAATTTATGCTGTATGAGCATGCATGTATATTTATAATCCTAAGCACTCCCTCCTAAATCTACATAAATCATTAAGTTTCTGGTCATAACCATCACTTTTTTTCCCCCCGTCTCCTACTCTGCTCTCAATTTAAAACACTCCACCTTGCAAAGCACATTTAGACAAAATTCTCACACAGTCAAATGACAAATCATACTTCACATGAGCAATTCCACAACCTTCCTCCTGTTACTTTAACTTGGTCTCCTAACAAAAGGTCAGACAGCACAACTACCAGATGCTCAGTTAACAACAAGCCTTACAGGAAGTTGCTAGGCTGGAGACTCTCAGATTTCAGAGTAGCTGAGCCATTTGTTTCCAATACATGGATAGAGTTCCACAGATGAATTTTCCTGTGCAATTTCAGCTGCCTTTTGAGCTCTCGGACCTCTGCTTTCCGCTGTTTCTTTTCTGCTCGCAATCTTTGCTTCTCTGCCTTCAGGAATCTT